>JAJPUD010001758.1:212793-298331 GCA_023553655.1 Myrmecobius fasciatus
CCTTCAATAAAACTATAATAAAACTTCAGAACACTTCTCGAATAGCACACCACCCCCCGCACCCCATATGGCTGGCTGGCTCTGTCTGTCTGTTTGAATGATAGATGAAAATGAATTCCTTTTTTTTTTTCTTATTAAGTTTGAATTGTGCAACTTCAACCACAGCTAATTAATATTACGAAAGTTAAGCATATTTGAGGGTGTCAAGTTTGAATTGTTTCACTTCCTCTTTTGTCTTAGCCAATTTTGGACTACTTTATTCCATGAGGGACAAAAAGAAAAAGTAAATTAATGCTTAAGCTCAAATTGGCTGTTTATTATTTTTTTTTTTTTACTGGCTACAGTTTGATTGGGGAAGACTGAAGTGAGATTTTAGTTTATTTGTGAATAATAACGAACTATCCTAAGCTACCTCCTGGGGATATGTTGCAAGAGTTTTATGATTTTAATCTTAGTTTTATCTTGGCATCAGAAATCATAGATGTCTTTATTATGAGAATTAAACCATTTATTGACTGAAAGAAATTTAGTGTGAAGATATGAGTTAATCCCCTATTTTGGTAAACACTAGACAACCAGATTGCAAAGGGAATATTTAGCTTTTAAAAATTCATCTTTTTTTTGAAACATCACCTGAATTTCCCTTCTTAACCCGAGAAGAAAAGAGAAGGAAAAAAGTTGATGAAAACCCACTATCAGATCAGAAATGCCAGATATTAATATGAAAGAGATAACTTTCTTGATGTCTCTTCTTTGGGGACAATCTTGTTCATGGATAGCACACTGGAACTCAAGTTAGGAAGACCTGAGTTCAAATCCTGCCTCATACATTTACTAACTGTAGTAAATTTAAGTAAATCACATGACTGCTCTTAGTCTCACATTTCTCATCTATAAAATATGGATAACATTTTTATTATGTTAATATATTTTTTATATATTACAGTACTGATTAATATTATGATCATTACATGATTATGCCCAATCTTGGGGAATGAGCAAATTTATCTCCCACCTTTCTTTGGAAAGGCAGAGAACTATGAGTTCAGAATTATTACGTACTTGTTAGATGTATATGATTATGGATTAACTAACTGTAAATTGATATAGGTTGATTTTGCTTAACTATCTTTTTATTTATAAGGAAAACTCACAAGATGGGGGCTGAGTATGTAAAGAAATGATTGTTGATACAAAAGCAAATAACATTAAGAAAACATAACTTCCTATATATACAACATTGTTAACATGGGATTCAAGGCAGTTGAATGCTAACTTTTAAATAATAACTGTGATTGTGCTGTATTCCTTCATCACCTCTCTCCCCACTGTTTTTTAATTTGTTTGGCCAAACATCTGCATCCAAAGAGAAAGGAGACTGAATGTGGATTGAAGCATACTATTTTCACCATTTTTTGTTTGTTTTTTTCTTTCTATGGTTTTTTGTTTTGTTTTGTTTTGTTTTTGCCTTTTATTTGGATTTTTCTTTCACAGCATGATTAATAAGGAAATATGTTTAAAGTGATTGTACATATATAACTATATTAAATTGCTTCCTATGTTGGGTAGGAGGGAGATTAGGGAGGGAGGAAGAAAAAAATGAATATTGAATACTTTTACCTGTAATTGGAAGAATAAAATGCTATTGAGGGGGGAAAAATGTGGCCATAGCACCTACAGACAGAATTCTTGATACATGCTTGTTGACAAATACATGAAAATTTAGTTTTAGATATGGCCAATATTCTTTCTTTCAATGTTTGTAAAATAATTTCTGACCAAAATTATCACATAAGACCATGTGTTATGTATGGGTAATACTAGAACTGGGCCAGATTTCAGTAGACCAAGAAAAAAAAATTATATTGAGTGAAACCCTAGTAACTTCTTTCCCATTTCTCTCCTGTTTCCTGTTATTTGAGTAATTCTTCTATTGTTTCAAAATTCTTTCCTTGTCTCTCATTATCTGTTCAGCATATCTTCCAAATAAATCTCAGACAAAACAAAATTGTAGACCACTAAGGAGTATGATGCTATCACCATCACTAGATAAATCAGTAGGGTCCCCCAGGACCATTTTTCTTTTATATTTGTAAGTAGTTTTATAAATAATCAGTAGTGAAAACAAAGAATTATCATTGATGGAGAAAATCAGTGAAGAAGTTGAAACTCAAGAATAAAATTCTCCGAAGTAGAGGTTTTGTTGTAATAATGAATAAATTAGGGGAAAATGGAAAGTAACTGAAAAGTGTGTTCATTTCACAGGTATCGAAAACAGATGGAAGAAATGCAAAAAGCCTTCAATAAAACTATAATAAAACTTCAGAACACTTCTCGAATAGCAGAGGAACAGGTAAATAGTCTTTCTAGCCACTATACTTTTTTTGTTTTTAATAAGTTTCTCCTAAATTTTGGTAAATATCTTTCCGCTAAACTGAAGGAAATAATCATTAGGGTATTATATTTTCTGTTAGCTTAAGACTTCTATTTAATGTTAGTGTGTTTTTTGTTGTTGGTAGGTTGTGGGTGGCTATCAGAATTTCCTTCAATGTAGTTTCTTAATCTTGATAAAAAGCATTTGAATACTTATTATGAATAAAAATAGTTGGTTTGAGTCTTTTTAAATTATACCTTTTTCAAATTAAATTTTCCAATTTGATATCTTAGAATACAGCAAAATGAGAGAACCAAATTTTACTTGGGAAAGTATACAGAATAATGGTGCAAATGATTTTGTCAATATATTTGGTGGTTAGCAAAGCTAATTGAAATTTTGAAGGGAATGGTGCCTATTATACAATTACATTAAGTTCTCTATAGCACTGGCATCATGTTAGTATGGAAGTTGGCTACTTCTGGGCACTAAAATTTTTCCCTGAATAGTTAAACTTAGTAAAAGGCAGTGAACTTTCCCCTTTTATAGGTAGGAACACTGTGAAAACTTTATTGGATTCTACTGGCACTGTTTAATAAACTTGATGCATCTTTTTTTTTTTTTTTTTCTTCAGTCTCAATTTTAATTAAAAATGGAGTGAACTGGCAAAAAATTATTTCAGTCAAACCAGATAAGAAAATGTAGAATTACATACATATAAATCTGTTCTATCATAAGCATCTGAAGAACAGGGTTCTTAATCTTAAGCATTTCTAAGTTCAATTTAACATGTCATTAAATGCCTTTTAAGTTCTAAGCACAGAAGACATAGATAAAAATTAGGCATCCCTTCATGTAATATAAATTGAACATTTTAAGAACTGAGATTCACCTGGATTCATTCACTCAAGCCTTTGAAGATTTCTGTGTTTCAGGCACTAAAAATACAAATACAAATGAGAGGGAAATCAAAGAGGCAAGTTCAAGGTAGAAATGACAGATATGCCATCAGGGCTGCCACTGGCAGAGTGAGCCCTTTCATTCTCTGAAACTGAAACAAAGGAGAGAATGGGAGATGATATCCAGGTTATTTGAAATGTGAAATTGGAGAAGAAAAGGAATTCATGACTCATGGCCACGCTTCTTCTCTCCCTCCCCTCCCCAAGTTAAGTATAAGGCAAGGTCTGCTGAGAAGAAATGGGAAGGGAGGGTGTTTAGGTGATTCAGGAGAAGAGGTTTGGGACAGATTTTGTAGAGAATCAGAGGAAGAGGAAAAGGAATTGTCCTGAGAGATCACAAGATCTAATATTTAGAGTTGAAAGCGATCTTATAGTGCCATCAAGCCTAGCTCCCTCTTTTTACAGGTGAGGAAACAGGGACAGAGAGAATGTGACAGACAACAGGACATAAGTATGGGTTTTTATTAGAGGCTATTAAATTTTATTTTAAACAAATACATTTAAATAATTTACCATATTTAAAAAATTTACCATATTTCATTTAGTTTGATAAATGGATAAAAACTGCAAATTTAAATCAGTTGATATTTTAAAAAATTTTTAGTTTTTTATTTTTAAAATACATGGAAAGACAGTTTTCAGCATTCACCCTACCAAAACCTTGCATTCCAAATTTTTCTCCTTCTCCCCCACTCTCCTCCCTTAGACAGCAAGTAATCTAGTCTAGGTAAAACCTGTGCAATTCTTAAAAACATATTTCCACATTTATCATACTGCACAGGAAAAATCAGATCAAAAAGGGGAAGTTAGGGGGGAAAAAGCAAGCTAACAACAAAAAAGGTGAAAATATGTTTTGACTCATATTCAATCCTCATAGTCCTCTTTCTAGATGCAGATGGCTGACTCTTCATAACAAGTCTATGAGAATTGGCCTGAATCAGCTCATTATTGCAAAGAGCCATGTTCATTACAGTTGATCATCACATATCATCTTGTTGCTGTGTACAGTATTCTCTTGGTTCTACTCATTTCACTTAGCATCAGTTCATGTAAATCTCTCCAGTCCTTTTTGAATATATCTTGCTGGTTGGTTGTAATGGAACAATTATATTCCATTAATATTCATACCATAACTTATTCAGCCATTCCTCAACTGATGGCATCCACTCAATTTCCAGTTCCTTGCCACTGTAAAAAGGGCTGCTACAAACACTTGTGCCCATGTGGGTCCTTTTCCCTTTTTTATGATTTCTTTGGGATCCAGACCCAGTAGAAACACTGCTGAATCAAAGGGTATATATAATTTGTTAACCCTTTGGGCATAGTTCCAAATTGCTCTCCAGAATGGTTGGATTCACAACTTCAACAACAATGTATTAGCATCCCAGTTTTCCCACATCCCTTCCGACATTTGTCATCATTTTCTCCTATCAACTTAGCCAATCTGACAGGTGTGTAGTGGTACCTCAGAGTTGTCTTAATTTGCATTTCTCTAATCAGTAGTGACTTAGAGCATTTTTTTATATGACTAGAAATGGCTTGAATTTCTTTATCTGAAAATTGTTTATAATCTTTGACCAGTTATGATTGATATATTTTTTTTAAATAGATTTATCTTCCCAGAGTATATATTTCCTTGTATCTTTGGGATTGTTGTTATTTTACAGCCACAATTCTTTAATTCACAATTCACAAAATGATTTCAAATGTTTAAGTTTTCAACTTTATATATTATATTCATATTCCAGTTGTTTTCCCACAAATTAAACTCAAAACAAAAATGTCCATTCCTTTTAACAGGATCAGCGGCAAACTGAAGCTATCCAGTTGCTGCAGGCACAGCTGACCAATATGACACAGCTAGTTTCTAATTTATCCACAACAGTAGCAGAATTAAAACGTGAGGTAATTATTAATATTGTGAGACAATCCATGCTGAAAATTATTGTAAAGATGAAAATCAAAGAATCTGACAAGTTTTTTAAAAATAGATTATCTGGTAGGTAACATAATAGTATCATAAGCCTGGATAGATGCTATTTTAAAATTTTGAATGTTCTTTTTTTAACTTTTTCTCAGTCTCATAATCCAGATTTTAGCAAAGTATTTAGCTAACAAGCTTTTATAATTTAAATGTTTACTTCAAGTGAACTTTTGAATCTAACATCATTACTACATTTGGTTTCCAAAATAAAGGATATTTTATTTCTTTAAATGGATATGCCCCCAAATAATTCTAGGCAACTCCAAAACAAACCCTCCCTCTCCCCCCCCTTCTTCTTTGTCAACCTACTTATTCACTGTTCAACCTGAATTCAGTTGCATTATCAACTGAACTCTCCTTCACCTTGTCTGGGCTGTGGCTAACCAGGGCTTCTCTGTGCTCCCCATCTTGTATGGGGTTCTTGGATTGTTGTACCCCATGAAGAACCAGCTTCAGTCCCATCCTCTTCAAAACTTCCTCTTCTCTTTTCCTGAATCCATCCCTCACCCCACAAAAAAAAAAAAAAAAAAAAAATGCTCCTTCCACATAGCCCTGCAGATTTTTTCTGGCTCTTCCCTCTGTCCTTATCAGGCAGTAAGCTGTTGCTTCATCTTTGTATCCCTGGGTCTTTTACCTAAGCACCTTATGCTTAGTCTATGAAAGAATTTTTTAAATTAATAAAATACTTCCTCTTTTCCTCCTGCCAAAAGTAACCGCAAAACACCCCAGTTCTGTGAGGTGCTGCACTATTAGCACACTAATGCGGATCCCAGTGTTGTTCTTCACTTCACAGCCTAACAGAGCAGCCTGAGCACTGTGAGGTTAAGTGACTTGTTGGGGTCACAGAGGTAGGACTCAAACCTACCCTTTGTCTCAGAAGCCAGTTTTGCACTCACCAATCGTGCCACCTCCCTTCCTTTTTTTTTTTTTTTTTTGTTTGTTGTTTAAAGAACATGTTACTTTTATTAAAAAATAAATGTCAATGAAACAAAATTTATCTCTTAACTATTGGCCACAATTTTAAACACTACTCAAGAACTAATAAAGTGTTTTTCTGATGTAGTGCACTATGCTGCACACAGGGATCTGGAAGACTTGAGTTTAAGTCCTCTATCCAAAAGCAGTCACTTTATCTCTTAAGAGCTTCCTCTTCTCTTTAGAATAGGAATGTTAGTATTAGCATCTATCTCAGAGTGGAGTTAAAAACCTTAGATGAAGCAGTATGGATGCAAAATGATTTGTAAACTAGGAAATTATAACTATTTAAATAAACATGTGTATATGTGTATGTGTGATATACATATATATAGATAAAGCTATATCTACATTTATATTATATATACATATATAGATATTTTACAATTAGATCACATTGTCAGTACTTAGATATTTAACATCTGAGAACTATAAGTATGTAATATTTTAAGTAATTTTATCAGTTCTTTTTAAATGTTTCAGTTCAGTTAAATGCTGAGATAGTAAAGGAATATTATGGAAAGTAGATTTTCAGAGAAGTACTTGCCCTTCATCTTTAAATATTTGTTCTGTTACCCAAGTACACTGTGTGTGTGTGTGTGTGTGTGTATGTATGTATGTAAATGTACTTGTGCATGTGTGTACACATACACACACGTATATTTTTTTCCTTCTAGTGTGACTGTTTTATAAAATATATTTTATTACTTACCCTTCTCCAGGTTTCAGATCGACAAAGCTATCTTGTGATTTCTTTGGTTTTGTGTGTCATCTTGGGACTAATGCTTTGTATGCAGCGGTGTAGGAATACTTCTCAGTTTGATGGAGATTATATTTCAAAGCTTCCTAAAAATAATCATTATCCCAGTCCTAAAAGGTATAGTGGCTTTATGTCTCATTTTATTTTTCTTTTGCACTGTTTAAAACATTTTGGTTCTAGTAATGTTCATAGAGAAGACACTAGCCTTAGAATCAAGAATTCCTAGGTTCAGATCCTGGCTCATAGACACTAAGTAGATTTATGATGGAAAGCAAGTCATTTTTTTTCTTTTTTTTTTTTTTTCAGGGAGGGTTCCCTATTACCTGTTCCTATTCCTTCCCTATTTACTATTCAAATGAATATGAAAATGAAATAGAAAATAAAAAGTTATTCCGTATCCCCTTTGAAGTCCTGTAAATTCAGTTGTCCTATTCTCAATGCGAGAACTTTTAGATAACCTTGTACTTGGCTACCTTAGTTTTGAGACAGCCTCCTCTGCTTGATTAGAGCACTAGTAATAAGACTAAAGGTTCCCTTTTTTCTTTCCTTTTTCAATCATTTATGTATATATAACAGTTGAATATATGAACAAATTGAATTGACCAATACTGACTTTAACCTGTGTCTGCCTCCATTTCCTTATTCTCAAAATGGAAATAATAATAATACCTAATTCCCAGGGTTGTGAGGATAAAGTAAGGTAATATTTGTAAAGTTCTTTAAAAACCTTACATAAATGCCATCTATCTTACATCATTGTAATTGTTACTTTCTCATAATCCCAGCCACTCTGGTATTGGAAGGGAAATCAGATTCTGTTTCTCTTCCTTCACTTAATAATTTTTTTTCTTTTGAAGTCCTCAAAATTTAAATTTTTCACATAATAAAAATTAAGTAGCAATAAAAAAGTGATCTCCAGGTTATTCTTTTTCTTTTCTCAAGGAGTTCAGTTTTTGGTTCACTACCTTACTCTCCTACCCTTATACTAAGAGATTTTAAGATTTATATAGATGCCCCTTAAATTCCTTAATCTATTTTCTCTATCTTCTTAATTCCCATGAGCTACTCTTTCACTGTATCTCAGCCCATGAAGTACCCTAGCTGTTTCCATGACACATAAGTGTTTGACTTCTCTAATTAGAAACTCTTGACAGTTCTATTTGACCATAAACTTTTATAATTCCACTTATCCCTATGCTTTGCTTCTTACATATCTATTTATCATCTTCAAAGAGATTTCCATTCCCACCATCCCTTAGCTTTTTTTTTTTTTCCCCCAGGTCATTCATTACCCCTGCTCCAATTTCAGTTTTCTCCCATTCCAGTCTCTTAATTTCAAACCAGTACTTAGTCATTTCAACTCTTAACTGTCCTCTGCTTTTGAGTTCTTTGCTGTATTGTCATATCATTATTGTCATTATCCTCTTTACAAACCTCAGCATTGAGTTATTTTCACCTCTTATAGCTGCTGAACAAAGCTGAAGGAAGTCCCACAAATATACTATATGGATACTTTAAAAATACATGTTATGGAGGCAGGTAGGTGGTACAGTGGATAGAGCACCAGCTCTGAAGTCAGGAGGACCTGAGTTCAAATGTGGTCTCAGATACTTAACATTCCCCAGCTGTGTAACCCTGGGCAAGTCACTTAACCTCAATTGCCTCAGCAAAAAGCAAAATACTTACATTGGTTCCTAATTGGTTCCCTAGCTCACTGCCTCTAGAGCCTTCTCTCTCCCTCCCTTCCCCTCTTCCTCTTCCTCCTCTCCTTCTCTCTGTCTGTCCTAAAATGCTGTATCAAATGAATTTTTTTCTTGGCCTACCTATGTATTTGATACTTTCTTCTATTAGATAATCTTTCCTCTCTGTGTTTCATCACACTCCCCTTTTCTAGTTGGTCTCCTAATTTAGTTCCTTCTCTGTCTTCTTTGCTGGCTCACTGTCTTCCTCTCAATCCCCAACTGCAGTGTTCCCAATAGTACAGTCCTGGATCCTCTTCTTAGGAGAAAATAAATTCTCTTTCAGTAGCTCCCATGAATTTAAATATTAAGTTAAGTTTAAATATTCATCTGAATGGATGACTTCCATATTTTTATGTCTATTCCTAGTCTCCCTCAAGCTCCAGTCTTGACCCACGAATTGCCCGTTTCAATGTCCTGTCAATATTTTAAACTTGAGTTGTCTAAAATTGAATTTATCTTCCTCACAGAAATTCTACTCTTCCAGATTCCTTGTTTCTGTCTAGACATTGCCATTCCTTACAAGATCTCAGGTTTGTAACCTGAACTCTCCTCACTCTGCCTCATTGAGCATATGATTAACACCAAATCTTGGCATTTTCCACCTTACAGCATCTCTAATATCCAGTCCTTTCTCTATTCACACAACTACCCACCTTCCTTTGGACCCTTATCATCTCTCTTGTAGGTTATGATAACTTTCCCCCTTAGTCTTCCTGATTTGTCTTACTAATGCAGTCCATCTCTGTATAATACACTTCGTTTATCATTCATGACAGTTCATCTCCTATCTTCAGTCCTTTGCAGGGGCCCATCCCTCGTTTCTTGAATTCACTCCCTTTCTTTCTTAAAAATGGAACTCAGGCAGTCTTCTGCATAAAGTCTTTTCTGATTTCCCCCACCTACTGTCTTCTAAACTATTACTCTGTGTGTGTGCGTGCAGATATAACTTTATACTTATGCTATTTATATTTTTATATGTGCTTGTTTCCCTTAATAGAATATAAGCTAATTGCAGGAAGGAATCATTTCATTTTTTTGTGCTTATATCCCTAGCAGATGGGACAGTACTAAGCACATTCTAAATACTTATGGATTGATTTAATTTTTAAAAGATTTAATCAAGGAAAAGATATTCAGATACATTTTAAAAAGCTTAAATGTATACTATTCATGTGATATTATCTTCATATAATTTCTGTTACATTATATGTTATTAGTTTTTATTAACTACTATTTAGTCCAAATATTTCTGAGGATTATTTGTAATTTTTTTTTTTTTTGTACATGCTGATGATTCTTAAAACTTTTTAGGTGTTTCTCCTCCTATGATGATTTGAATTTAAAAAGAAGAACCTCTTTTCCCCTTATCAGATCTAAATCTCTTCAGTTAACTGGCAAAGAAGGTAGGCTTTGTATAAATAAGTTTGTATGTGTGTGGTAAATAGAAAAGTTTTATGTAAATATGTTACTGATGTGGTAAGATAATTATTTCTAAAGCAAAAAGAAAATTAGATTGTTTGACATTAAATTTGTTTCCAATTATGCTGTATCACTTCCACGTCATTTTTACATCTTGGCTTATCTTCCTTGATTTTGTCCTATAAATCTGGAGATTGTGTCAAGTTTACTGTTTTCACCAGTAGATGTCCTCTTTTAGCAGCTTTTCACATGTACTTCATTGTAGATGGGCAAGTGTAAGATTTCATTAAATGCAATTTTTTTGATGTTTTTTCAATACAAATAGTATTTTTACCAATTAAATATTAAGTATATAAAGAGCTAAATATACCTGCAATATACCTAGGTTCTAATTGTGGCTCCCATTTAACTGACCAGCTGATGTTGACCAAGCCATTTAACCTACTAGACCTCATTTCCTCATTTGTAAATTTATTGGACTAAACTACATCATGTCAGTGGTCCCTTCCAATCCAAAAGTCCGTTATTTATGTGATATCACAAATCTAGGCGAATTCTGTACCTTTTCATTGCTTCTTTTCTTGTCCCTCTTGGGGTTATATAAAAAAAAAAATGGTAATCAGTTATAGTACATGCTACATCTATCCTCTTAGCATGTGCACATAGCTTAGATAATAAAACTAACTTTTGCCAAACCATAAAATATAATTTCCTTTAGTGGAAAAATCTGTGAGAATGAACATTTATGCTGTTTTCTTTGTTTAACATTTGTGGTTATTTTCAATAAAGACTAAGTAGTAATTTAATGAACGCCTACTTTTTTAAAATAAATAGAGCAGTTTCTTTCTTTTCTTCAGCTTCCAGAACAGAGAGTCAAAAGGGATTTCAATAAGTCAGGAGAGTCTACTGGGCATTCTTCAGACTGAGAAACAACAGGGCAAAAGTCAATCATAGGGTAGAATTTAATTTTTGTATTTGTATTTAGATGTATGTAATGGCCTAGTTATGCTGCATATAATATATGAAGAAATTTAGTATTACTCCTCTCTGAGGAAATTAATATTTTAAGTTTTTTGTGATTCTTAGAAAATAACATTTCCCAAAATAGAAGTAAAATGAATGTCTCTTCTAGACATATAACAATTATAGAATTTTTAAAAAATTTTACTAAGCTGAACATGTAATTAAGTATGGGATAATCTTTGTTTTGTGTGTTTTTGGTACCTTTCTGAGGATCACAATAGATACTTTATGAATGTTAAAACCTCTTTCCTGCTTGCCCATTTGAACTTAGAAATTGACCTTGTTTTGCTTTAATTTTGCAAGCAAGTGGGGAAAAAAATGAAATTTTTTCACCTTTATAGTGACATATGGCAAATGATAATATAAATTGGAAGGTTGTGTTTGCAACAAAAGTTATATCTGCTTTTTAGACCCAATGTGGATGGGATGGGAATGATAAACTTTTCCCAAAGTTTAAATTACTCTGAAACTATTGGATGGAAGTTATAGGGAGGAAAGACTAGATGTGAGTGTAAAGTAAAACTTCCAGAAAATTGTAGCTATAATTTTATAACAGAAAGGGCCTTCATTGCTATAGTGATTTCTTTATCTCACAAATATTAAGCAGGGCAGAGAAGATAGCATAGCAAATAGAGTACTGAGTTTGGAAGCAAGAAGACCTACCCTTTCTGTAAGACCATAGGCAAATCACTTAATTCATATTTGCCTCAGTTTTCTTATCTGTACAATATTAGATATTAGTAACTACTTCCCAGTGTTGAGGATAAAATGCAATAATATTTATAAAACTCTGTAAAGTTTAAAGCACCAGCATTAGTTTTACAGTAGTTATTGTTGTTATTATCAAGCAGGGACTAGAAAACCTGATAGGGATTCCTAAATTAGATGGGAACTTGGGACCTTTAAAATTCCTTCAAATTGTAAATGTTGAACATAGATTACTTGCTGTCTAGGGGAAGAGAGGTAGGAGGAAGGAGGGAAAAAATTTAGAACACAAGATTTTGTAAGGGTGAATGTTATAAATTATCCATGTATATATTTTGAAAATAAAAAGCTTTAATTAAAAAAAAAAGTTCAATTTCCAAACTTTTAGCTGTGACATGGCAAGTTTTCATAGAAACCTGTCTTTGTGAGTGAACAGTGTCTTTTTTTCTCAAAAAACCTGAATAAGATGGTGTACTTTCAGTGCTTCCTTGTATCACAGTATTTATGCATATTGAGCCTCAAATTTTTAAAAATGCCCTTGATTGAACTAGAAGTCTTTTGAAGATTTTCTATAGTGATTGTGTATTTTGTGTGTGTATATGTTAACAGGTTTTTATGTTATTGTAAATATTAATTTTGATTGCTAAAGATCTTAATATGTCAAAGTTAAAAATCTTACTTCAATTGTAATTGTGCAAGATTAGATTAATTGCAACTCAGTTGACTCATTTTTATTTGTGCCGTTTTTATTTTCTTGTAGTAGACCTAGATGATTTATATATCGTAGAACCACTCAAGTTCTCACCAGAAAAAAAGGTAACTTTGCATTTATGGAGTGTATATGGGGTATTATGGGATGGTAGATAAGGAATAGAATCAGTGTGTTCTTAGTTTTATAGATAGATTATGAGAATTAATGTTATTAGTATGGTTACTTTAATCTTAATTAATGATCGTTGTCTTTAGCCAGAGGTAGCAACTTATTTAAAATCTATTGTTTTTACAAGATTAGTGTTATACAAAGTTTGAGTATTAATCATAGTTAAAAGTATGTATGTATTCTTAATTTTCAAATTATTAAGCATTTATTGAATATTTGCTAAACACTCAAATATGGCACTTATTCTATAGTGATTCACTTCTTCCTGATAAATAACTGCCTATTTTTTGAAATTCTAATCCCAGATTTCTTTTGTGTGTTTGTTGTAGAAGAAACGCTGCAAATATAAAACTGAAAAAATTGAGACTGTTAAGCCAGCTGATACATCCCATCCTATAGCTAATGGAGACATTAAAGCAAAGAAGCCCTTTACGAACCAGAGAGATTTCTCTAATATGGGAGAGGTTTATCATTCTTCTTATAAGGGTCCTCCATCTGAAGGAAGCTCAGAAACCTCCTCACAGTCTGAGGAATCCTATTTCTGTGGCATTTCAGCTTGCACAAGTTTGTGTAATGGACAGACTCAAAAAACAAAAACTGAGAAGAGGGCTTTAAAACGAAGGCGATCGAGAGTTCAAGACCAAGGAAAATTGATAAAAACTCTAATTCAGACTAAGTCAGGTTCGATGCCGAGCCTGCATGACCTCATCAAAGGAAACAAGGAGATCACAGTGGGAACATTTGGTGTCACAGCAGTTTCAGGACACATCTAAAAATTTGCTGAATTTTTCATACTGGAGACTTTTGTTGTTCACTGAAGAAGTCTGTGGTATTTGAAGGGGTTGGGGCGGGGCGGGTTAGGGAGGCATTAAAAACTAATGGGGAAAGTATTCAGAATTTTGATTTCTGCCTTTTTAAGTAGATGGGATTGTGTCAATCTTGGTTAATGAGCTGCAGTTTTACAAGGCTGATCACTTCCTACCTGGACAATGGGAAACATTTTATAAAGATGTTTTTTCATAGATTAATTTCTAGGGCAAAGGTAATTTGGAAACCCAGTTCCCTGGGTAGAATAGGAATGAAAGCCTAATGCTCTTCCTTCAGCTTTGTTCCTATTTCTTGCACCTTCCCATATTTATGTGCCTTGTGTCTATTTATAACACCACTGGAAGATGAGAGAGAGAGAGAAACTTGTTTCTGTCATCTGATTTCTTTGGTAACATAAGCTTTTTTGAAGCTGTAAACACTACATTGCTCTACAAGTGGCTTGTGCCTGAAGCTCAACCTGTATGTGTATGTCGGGCAGTGAAGATCAGATGTGACTTGCCTAGAATATCTCTGTGTAGCAAACTCACCCAAGAATATAAAAGATTTGCAGGGCCAGAAAGCCTGTCCTCTAAAGGGGATTGTGATGCTGTTAATATTGTTTCCATCTTCTTGATTTAGAATGAATTCATTTATCCTTGGGAATTGAATGATATAAACATAAAGTGGACCACCTAGGACCTTGCAGATGACCACTATTCTCAAACTAAATTTTTTTTAATATAAATTCACCTTAAGGGTATATAACTACCATTGTAGGTACTTATTGGCTACACTTGAATTCTGATTGTTCACCATGAACACCAATCCTTCGAAACATGCAAAATTTTAGAAAAGTAGGTTTGGCAAAGGAAAAGACCAAACTTATGACCAGTAATAGTGTAAAATTATATTATTGATACAGAGTCCAAATGTAAACTCTCATGCCAGTTTGCCAAACCTGGCCTATCTAAATGGTCGTCTGAATGAAATATTCCATAATGTGTTTGCTTTAGGATTGGTTACAAATGTGCAGGGCAGAATGTTTGGATGTGTGTGGTTTTTGTCTGTTTTCATACTTCCTCTTTTTTAAATTTTGGCAGCGAATTGTATACTTGGATTACAATTATTCCATGGGGGTATGAATGTGCAATGGTGAGTGAAATTGGAGAAAGCATTTTCTTTTTGTGTTGAGGTCTAACAGCTTCACATTCTTTGTAAGGCTGTTATAACTTATTGAGCACTTTTAGTAATATCCTTTTTTTAAACCAATTTGATGCCTTTTCTGGGTATTGTATCTAATGTGACTTATTTAAAACCTTTAATTTTTTTTTTTTTTTTTTGCTGCTTTCATGTTAGTTTACCAATACGTTTTGGGTGATGTAATTTTTGTTGGTCAGTCTGCACATTTAGCCATTCAGAGCAAGAGGGCCTGATTTTTATAATTAGAATGAATTAAAGTCCAAATTAAGAATGAGGTAGGGGTGGGAAAATAATATCATCTGAGTGCAGCATTCAACATGTTGGAAAGAAGACTTATGTAACTACAGAGCTGTAGTGCCATTAGAAACTGTGAATTTCCAAATAAATCTGAACACTTGTCTTTATTAATTTAATGGCTTTTCTTCTTTTTATTAAGAGACACTCATAAATTCATTATTGATCTTTGTAACTTTTTTTTTTAAGTTATATACTCCCACCATTCATTCTGCTAAACATTTATGTGAATTGTACATAAATGTTTGGTGCTAATCTGACAATAACAATTTAAAGTTTTCTATCATTAAGCTAATATTCCAATTTTGTTTGATCTTTACATATTTCTTCTTCCTCCTGGTTTCTACAGATACAATTTTAAATGACATTTAATGAGAAAATAACTTTAATTCTAGGTTTGTCTTTTTCTCTAGTATATCAAATTATTAATTGTGTTGAATGATATTGCTGGTTACCAAGCCTTTAGAAGTGAGAACAACAAAAAATTCCAGTAGTATATTTGAGTTATAACTCAGCATACACATTTTCCTTTTTCTATGCTTGAGATCTACTAAAAGGCCCTGTGGCCTAGAAAGAGCACTGGCTCAGAAGTCAGAGGTCCTTACTTCATAGCCAGCTTCCATCACCATGTGACCTTGGATAGGTCACAGTCTCCCTGAATTTCAGTTCCTTTATAAAATGAAGGAGTTCACCTTGATGAATGGCCTCTGAGATCCCCTCTGGTTCTGAGTTTATAATTTTCTAGGCACCCAGTCACTCATGATAAGCTTATAATTTTGCTTTTTGAAAATCTAAATAGGTGGTTAAATTAGTTACAAATACTAACTTAGTATTTGTAACTAATTTAACACCTATTTAGATATTTAGATAGTAGCTATACTTTTTTTTGCCAAGTCAAAGCAAAAATAATCTTAGTGACCTTATATTTTCCTAGTGATACAATCGGGTAATTTACAGACAAACTGATGGCCTGGGTTGGAACTAAACAGTAAATATTGAAGCTATTACTTCTAGTATTTGCTCAGCATTTTACTACTAAATTGCAAGTTCATTTTTTGCCATGTAGAGGCACATGCCTCAGGGATTCTGGGTAGTAATAGCAATTCTTTGGTAGCTATTTTGAAGTATCTTTTTTAAAAGTTCTTATTAACAACCTGTTGTTTTTAGTTTTCTAAAGTACTCAGATAGGGTTCAATAAAGTGTGCTATTACTCCTAAGGTATCTGATTACAGAATGATTTAATACCTTGTATTGTTGATAGTTCCTTTTTTTTTTTTTTTTTTTTTTTTTTAAATATATAGAACAACTGTATTTGGAACTCTCAGTAAACTAAGAGATGGAGAAGGTGAAGGAAATATTGTCAGCCCTTATTTTTGTAGACCATTACAGTATTATTTTTGCTATTTGTTAAAATATATAATTATGAGAATAAAAAAAAAACAAGGAACTTAAAGGAATTCTGAAGAAATGAAAATCCTGCCATCTTGTACTGTATTTTCCTCCAATATGAAAGTGCATGCACACACACACACACACCCTCCTTGGATAGCTTGAAACACCCTACTGCCCACCCCCCAATCTTATTTCTAGGAACTTTTTTTTTTTAAACCTAAATGTAAGACATTTGCATTTATATTCACATTAAATTTCATTTTACTACATGCAGCTCAGTATACTAGCTTGTATCCAGTTTTTTGGATCCTAACTTATCTTATTAGTAAAGCTTAAGTTTTTATTTTTATAATTTTTTTACTATTAGCTTTGCATCATTTTAAAATTAAGAACTTTCAAGTTATTGATAAAAATAGAAGTGTGTGTTTCCCTTTACCCATGGCAGAGAAGTATGCACAAATCTCTGACAACTCCAATGATGATCTTTTAAGCTGATACTATTAATTGCATGAATATTCTTGGGTCATGACATTTTAATCAGTTCTTAATAATCTACCTAGTTATATCTTCTACATCACATCTTTCTGGTTCCTTTCTTCCCACCCCCACCTTCCCACAAAAATAGTTTGATAGACTTGTTCAAATACTTTACTGAAATCTCAGCAAACCTTATGTTTAGCAGCTCCTTTATTAATCTAAACCCCAATTTAAAAAAAAGAAAATAAGCTAAGTTTGGCATGATTTATTCTAGAGGAAGCTATGCCGGATTTTTGTCATCCTTACCTAGATGTGCACTATCAGTAAATTCTAAAATTTTGCCAGAAATTTTAGAAATCAAGTTACAGTCTATAGACTCTCACTTCTTCCCTTTCTCAACAATTTAGAGATTTGCCTTTCCCTTATCTCTGATATTCCATATGTTTCAGGCATCACTGATTATGATTTAGCAATTATCTATCAATTTTGTCTCATTTGGGACAGGTGGTTTGAACTTATCGAGGGCAACATTATCTCTTTCTCTATAGTTAGCACTGGCTTCAACTTTCTGTTAGCTATTTTGTTCTATCCAGTCCAAGTAGATGCCTTAGCACTTTGATTCTCAGTTTTTACCTTTTTATGAGTAAGAATAACAGCAAACTTTTTGCTGACCTTAGTTTTCAATCAGCTTCAGCTCATCTTGACTTTTGTTGAAAAAAAGATCAGAATGTTCAAGTTGGAAAGGACTATAGCAATCATAATATATCCAATCCCTAGAAAAAAATCTTCCCTATAATTTACATGGTTTTGTCATTCATCCTTTGCTTAAAGATTTCCATCAAGGGGAAACCATATTTCAAGGTAGCCTATTCCATTTTTTTAGCTTCTCTCATTGTTAGGACGCTATTCTTGATATCAAACCTAAATTTTTCTTCTTGCAACTTCTATTCCCATTGGTGGTCCTAGTTTGACCTTTTGGGCCCAAAGGAAGAAATTTAAGCCATATAATTCCTAACAGACCTTCAAATGCTTAATTATGGCTCATGTATCCTCAGTCTAATCTGCTCCCATGGATTCCATATCAGCATATTTTTAAATGCATTTTAAAATGTATATTATTACTAAAGAAGCCAATTACATTGAAGTAGAATTAACAGATGTTTATTTTTTAAAGTTCACAAATCTCAGGTTTTAAAAAGTGTTCCAGATATTACCAGATTTATCCATGCCATTGTAACCTGTGGTGCCCAGAAGAGAATGTAACACTCTACATGACTAATAAGAGGTAAAGACTGGGACTATATCATCTCCACATTCCAGTAAGCAGTGTCTTACCAAATTATCAAAATGCTCACTCATTGACCTCACTAAAAGGCACCAAAACGTTTTCTGACAAAGTTTCATCAAACTGCCTACAAAATTTTGTATTTGTGAAGTCTTGACTTTTCCTTCTGATTTTCTCTGACCATTTGATTCATAAAGTGTACTCGAGTTATGTCAGGAATCAGTCAAATTCACTGGTTTATAGTTTGTAGATGCTGAGCTCTTTTTTTTTTTTTTTTGAAAATCAAGATATTTGCCCTTCTCTCAAACTCTACAAGACATCTTTTAGATATCATTGATAGTATTCAGCCATCTCTTTTGCAAATTAAATCAGTCTCTGAAAATGTAATTTACCTGAAAAAAGTGAAATGAGCTCATCAATAATAGCTTTTTGTTCTCTTTACAATATCCAGTTTATATCTAGTGTTTAAAAGTATCTACAATTAGGAACTGAGTGGTTCTACTTTGTAGTTTTCAGTTATGATCTTAGTCTACCACCATCAGAGGTTACTTCTTTAATTTTCCCACCAATTAAAAAAGGGGAAAAAAAAACAAAACTTGGTGGTTATTAGCTTTCTTCATCAAACTCGGCTCATTCTGTGACTCTTCATGTATTTCTGTACTTAAGCCTCCCCTGCTTCTCTCCATGTATCTTTAAAATGTTAAATTTGTTGGTCACTATATTATCCAATGTGTGGGTAGTTTCCATTTTCCTCTCCTCATTAGAGATATTTCTCTTTTATGTCCTCAGAATTGCCCTCTTCAGTTTTCTATCCCTCTTGGACAAAAGTCCCTTATAGAATTTTAGGTCATGAAAATCCTACCTGGACTGCTGAACCCTTTGAAATGTGCTCTTTCAAAATCTAAGATATGTGGAAAATAGGCTTTGCAATCTCCATTTATTAGTCTGAGCGCCAGGGTTTATATACTCTTTAAACTAGTGTTACATTAACAGCAGCTACCCCCAGGTGATGCTATATAACTTCCAGGATTAATGCATATATTATTCTTTGACATTTCTATTCACCTTACTAGCAATAACGATATCATTATAGGATCATCAGTAACAGAAATTACCAATAGCAAGGTATTTGTCAAAGCAGAGTTGTAAATAGCATAATTGTGATGCTTTGTTTGTCACATGCATTCTCCATCGAGAGTATTCTAAATTTATCCTGAGTATGTCTTTCAAAAACTGAGATGATAAGCCAATAGTTTGAATGACTAGTCCTAAGAAAGAGCAGGTCTCTTTCTGGACCAGACTCTTGCTGTTCATGAACTTATTCAGTACTGGCCCTCTACATCTCCCCCTTTTTTATTCAGAAGATCTATGAAGAAGTCTATGAACTTCAGTTCCCATAGTTGATTTCGACTGCAAGAAATACTGGAAATCACAAGGGAATAAGCCAATCAGTACAAGAATAACATATGCAAGAGGAACAAAATGCAAAAACATAGAAGTCAGATTATTTACAGGATTTATCTTTACTAATTACTGAAATATTTGATTTGCTATGTTATTGGCATTAATTCTAGGGACACTACTTTTTGCCATGTTTTCTGCCAAGGCAGCTAATTGAGATCCTCAGTGAGGTTGGAATTATGTATAATTATATTTATTCTGTTCCTTATTTGAAGCCATGTCATTTAGGTGGTTATCATTATCCCATCTACAGAGTTACATATACATGAGTGAATTTATCATCACAAATTAGTTGTGATAGTTTCCAAATTGTTTACATGATCCCCTAACCATATTAATGATTGTTCCATAAATTTGGGTTCTTGTTTTAATTCATCTATATTAACTTGTTTTCTAAGAGCTTGTGATAATATTTTTTTTTTTTGCTAATTGATTTGCAGATTGGGCAGTCTGAATAGATTCTGTTAAGAGCTGTAGCTGAAATAGCAAGTGATGTAATAATTGCTATAGTTGCTAGAACTCCAGCAAATCTTCTTTTCCTATTTTTGTTTTCTAATTTTCTTTTGATATCTCAAACCTGTTCACCTGCTAACGTGTACCAATGATGATTAATCTTAGTAAGCACCATCACATAGAATGGGTGTTCAATAATAAGAACCGTAGGTAGCAACTTAGAAGACATTTGGATAGAAGTAAGAGATTGGGATAAAACACAATTGTAACATTTTACAATATATCCTAACATTCATGATTTGGATTTTAGTGTCATTCCTTAAAACAGTATCTACAGTTAGAAACATCTGTGGATATTTTAAACATACTTTACAGTATATTACTGAGAGGCCTGAAACATGGAATCCCATATCTGAGATGTGAAAATTTGTATCATCCTAAGTCCCAAATACATCGTAACAGGAGACCTATCTACACACTGGATAATTTGGGGTCCATCACCAATCAGTTCCAGTCCCAAACCAATGGGGCCCAAAGTCCTCTGGGAGCAGGGGGAATGATTTCATCTTCTGAAACCGCTTCCTGCTGAGAATGGGCATAAAGCTGAGTCCCCTGCAGGGTCCCCTTCTTTTATAGATTAGGTGTAAGCTGGAACTGATTGAAGTATCCAATGGTTGATTGAGCTGCTTGAAGCTGCTCCATGCAGTTGTAACTGATCAAATCTAGAATAAAAAGAAAATCTAACAAATAGAGGTTAGGATTATCTGAGACAGAAAAACAAGTCCACAAGGACTGCTATAAGGTGCAGAGAGACCAATGTAGTTTGGCCAGCAGCTTTTCATGTAATGAAATATATTTGTGTTACAGGACACACAGTACATTCAAATGTTCGATATTTCAACTTTAGTTTCAATAAACAATAAAATAACAGGCCTTACAATCATGTTAATTATTTTTATATTATTTTGGAAACCTTTAAGGACTTTATTTCATACAGACACAAACATCCATATGAATCTATAACAGATGACTAGGCCAAATAATCATCATTTAGGATATAATGACTACATATTTTCAGATTGAAAACAAGATATTATATAATTGAATTGTGTTCATGGCTTGTGTTGACCATTTATTCTGATTATAGAAATTTTTTATAGGAGGAAAATACAGGAGTATGATTATAATATCAACAGAACTGGTTCTTCAGGCCTCAGCCTGGGAGCATACACATTACAAAATAAAGCATCCTTAATTCAGTTTGATATCCAATTATAATAATTCTATTTTATAGCCAGACTATGGAATAATCGGGTGTGTTCTTATTTAAGGAGACACAGCTGGGAACTGAGTCAAAAAGATTCCATCTTGATTGAAGGTCAAGGTTGTCCTCCCAACTCTTGCCCAGATACAGATCTCTACCTATTCAGGGTCACATTTCTCTGAGTAGCTTATGATATTTCTCTTAATTAATGATGAGACAATCAAATTCAAAACTAATAAGGATATCAATTACAATCCCAAGAGATTTTATCTCTAATAAAAAATTATACTAATTACAGCTTAGGGCTAGATAGTTTTAATTTTTTTTTTTAAGTTTTCCAGAACTTACACAAATAAGAGATTGTTTAGCCTGTTTTATATGTTTAAACTCATCCTGGTGCAAAGGATTAAGCATTAAACAAGTTTATAGACTCAGGTCTATAGAAACAGCTCATTTCTCAGGGCTGATCACCTTGCTTACCCTGATGGTTTCAAGAAAACTGGTAAACTTACAAATTAAGGTGAGTTGACAGAGGCCCCAGGGAAGGGACTGAGCTTGTTGTTCCCCACCCCAACCTTTCATAGTGTTTTTATGGGTTGTGTGCCATTTGATACATTTTCACTTGAAGCCAAACTGATAAGGCTTTAACATGAGGACAATAGTTCTAACAATTTTAGATTTTTCCTAAGTAATAGCCAAATACTCAGTAGTAATTTCCTCTTAATTTTCTAGAAATAGTGAAAATAATTCCCTAATTCCCCAAATTACATTTACAAAATATTATAAAACAGGATTAGCAAGGCTAAATAAACTTTCTGCCTTCTTTTAATTGACAAATCTATTCTATCCCCAAGCTGTTGAGCTGGGAAGTTCTCAGGATTTCCATTCCCTTAAATAATTTTTCTTTTGTTTTAGGGAGAAAACAAGACAATTTTTTTTAATTGAGATAGAACAGATTTTAAAATTTACTGTAGTTCATGAGATTTCCTAAATTTCAATTAAATGTTCCAGAGAAAGTGAATTTGCTATTTGGATATTTTCCAATTCATACAAATCATTTCTCTTTTGTGAACCAGGATGGAGTTGAGATGTCAACAAGTCTGACTCTAGATAACTCAAAAGCAGGCTGTTCTGTTGGCAGAATTTAGTGGTGAATTGCTTTCCTGTTTTCTTAAATTTAGTGCAAATAGAATACAATTTACATGTCCCTTTAGTGGGCTTTTGATTGAAGCTCTTTAAAACTGCTTTTACTACTATTTCAAATAATAAATTTTGCAGAATTATGCATATTTTCTTTCCCTCTTACTTCTTCCAGTCAAGGAAGGAGGAAAGGGGGAAGAAAAAGAGATTCTATGCATTATCCTAGGCCTGGTGAGGCCTTTATTTAGTTGAATTTTCTTGATTTAATTTGCACACACACAAAAATTATTTATCTCAACATTGGTATTGTATGTTGATCACATCTAAACCCCCCTCTCCATAAAACTATCAAATATGAAGCAATTTTATCCAATAAAGCAGTTAACATTCATATGGCATGTGTTTTATGCTAAGCACTTTTGCAATCATGTGACCTTCACAATAACAATCATTATTAGTTATCTCTACAAATCAGAAAACTGGACAGAGATAAAATAATTTGCCATAAATTACTTAGCTAATAAATTTTTGTAACCTGAAACAGAAGGGTGAATTTACTGGAAAACAGGCTGACTGACTTTCTCACCTCACACTGCCATGCAGGGTGCTGCCCGAGGTACCCAGATATTTCCCAAGCAGTTAAGGCTGGAGTAACTGGGGCCAGGATCTCCCTTTGATGGTGGTTTCAGGTGCCAGGGCTCAGGGAATGCTGACCATGGGACCTGACCTCCACTTTATCCCCATTCCCCCAAGCTGAGTTGAGGAAGTGTTTGGGCAAGGTTGTGTGGGGTCTTCACAGCTTGTTGCTGCTTTCCCTACAATACTTTAACATTCTCTTTTCTTAATCTGATCTGAGATATGAGAGAAGTTACCAAATAGAGAGATTTGGAATATAACGATCTTGTTAGCAATCCTTACAACTGATATGCATTCAGGACTCCAAGGAGCGAGCATAGATAGAAGTCAGAGGAGTTATCAAAAAGTTGCTATTTTACTAATTGTTGTTTTGACTAATTGCCAATTTTTCCCCAAACCTTAAGAATCTGCTGTCATTTTCACAGCTCTATAATTCTGATTAGTTAACTTACTTTCTGCAGCCCCCTCCTTTGGCCAGAGCCGGCGTCCACAGGAAAAAGTTAGGCTATTTCCCTTTTTAAAACAGGAATTAAGGATGTTAAGGAATCTTTCTAGTAACAAAATCTAGCTCATAGAATAAACATGACACAGACATTCTGTGCAGAAATACAGATAAAAATGACATGGAAAAAATGTTCCAGCTTTGCCAAAGGCCATAAACTTGAAAAATAAAAACAACTATTCAGTTATTAACATTGTGCAAACATAAACCATTCTTTTAAACAGTAGAAACAATATTAAAGGAATCTCATTTAACCAGCAGGGTGTCCAGGGCTAGGACTGTTTCTATGTTATGTTATGTATTAAACCACATAAACAACATATTTTCTATCTGAAAAAATATTAAGTAACAGTATACAGTAATAATTGTATATAACTCATTGTGCTGTATATATATTCAAGCAAGGTATTAGAAACATTTAGTAGTAGGTGGGATATATATAAGGAGGGTAATTGTTTATTAGTAGCATCTGTAAATATCATCTATAGCTTGTAGCTGATCCTCAGACTTTTTTTTGAATTAGGGTTAGAATCTCCTCTTAAAATTTTGAATAATTTTGTCGATTTATGTGTTCCCAAATTCAATTTTCAGTTTTATCCAATTCATATCCCTCAACAATTTCTGATAATCATTTAGGGTAACTAAATTATCCCTTCTAAGTTCTATTTTAAAATTGGCCTAGAATCAGCAATAGATTGCATCCAGAATGCCTTTTTTTTCCTGTACTTCCAAAATCTTTACTATCCTGAAATTTTAAATTTAATATTTATGCTTTTTCTATTTTTTGTAAAGTATTATTAATAATTGTGCTATCCTTCCCCCCTCCCCTTTTTTTTGAGGCAATTGGGGTTAAGTGACTTGCCCAGGGTCACACAGCTAGGATGTGTTAAGTTCCTGAGGTCAAATTTGAACTTAGGTCCTCCTGACTTCAGGGCTGGTGCTCTATCCACTGTGCCACCTAGCTGCCCCACTCCTTCCCCGCCCCACCTTTTTTTTTTAATTCTTGGCATAGCAAAGCATACATATCCCCCCCCCAAAAAAAAATCAGAATCTACTATTCCAAGTATAACCTTAAACCCTAGCAACGCCTGTGAACTGTATCCTAAAATGAAATCTAGCCTACCAGAAGGAAGAGTACTTGAATGAGTCTCCAGTGGGGAGGGAACATATTTCATGTTATCAGTAATTAGATGTGACACAGAGAAGGACAAATCAAGGCCAGCATTTCCCAGGATAGCATGCATTAAATCTTGTACTGACAATAAGTCATTTAAAGGTATTGTTTGCAATAAGGGAAAGTGCAGTTCCCATTGAATGATTTCCTGATATCAAATTACCTTCCCTATCATTCTGAGAGTGATAATCAGAAGCCCAATGTCTGTCCTTCCTGCATTTTGGACTTAAAGTCATCTGCTGAATAGTGATGAAGTGCAATCTTTTGAGTAATAAAATTTTTTTCTTATGTGAGCCAATTGCCCACAATTATAGCATTCATGAGAATTTGTGGATTCTGAGATTGACATTGTCCTGATTTAGCACAGCAATCTTTACTTTACAATCTTTACTGTCACTCAAAAAGTAGACGTTCCAATATTCTGACATCTTTGAATCATTTCTTGTAAAGACTGTTTTAGTTTTTCCCCAGCTAATATTTTCTTAGCGTTAGCATTTTCTTTTTTTTTTTTTTTTTTTTTTTGCTTTTTGCTGAGGCAATTGGGGTTAAGTGACTTGCCCAGGGTCAAACAGCTAGGAAGTGTTTGAGACCAGATTTGAACTCAGCTCCTCCTGACTTCAGGGCTGGTGCTCTAACCACTGCGCCACCTAGCTGCCCCCGCATTAGCATTTTCAAAGGTAAGTTGTTTCAATAAAATTTAAGTTGCTTCCCCATGCTGATTGAAGACTGGATTGCCATCATTAAGTGATTGACAATGTCAGCAAAAGTCTCACCAGGTCCCTCCCTGATTTTTGTGTAAGATGTTCCTCTCAATTTTTCCTGTTACTTTTACCCATACTGTTCTAGTCATTCCTTAAAAAATGCTGCCTTCCATATCAAATAATCTCCTTCTGAGGTAGTTTTTTGCCACTGAGCATCAGTCTAAAGGTGTCAAAAGCAGTTTGGAGAATACTTTCAGATAATATTCTCTGTCCCTGCTACCTGATTGATTTTGCCCTATTCCGATTCAATATGTGTACTATATTGATATCATCTGGACAAGGATCAATCTTATAAATTTTCTTGTATTTTATATTTTTATATCTTATAATTTATATTATATCTGATATCTTGTATCTGATCTTATATTCTATATCTCATATTTTTTATCTGTTATCTAATATAACATATATTTTATATGTGATATCTTATATCTTATTACTCATGTTAGCCTGGTAATAAATTACTTCTAGTGATAAATTAATTTTGGTGATCACCTCTTGCTTACTTTATCTTCTCATGTAAATTACTTTCATCTCTTTCCTTAATTGCTGAGTCCACTAAGAGGGCACTCTGCTGCCAGGACATTCAAGTGCCTGTTCAAAGCACCATCTGTTGAGTCCAGCTCCAGTGAATACAGAGAGTGTGAATGAATATCTGTGGCCAGTCAGAAGATAATGCTTTGCAATCTCCATTTATTAATCTGAGCACCAGGGTTTATATACTCTTTAAACTAGTGTTACTCACTAAACTAGAGGACCTCATAAGCTCTCATGGTTTCAGTGATCATATCTATGTGATTATCATCTCTGTGATTCTGAGATCTCTACATCCTTCATGATCTCTATGCTGATACCTCTCCAATTGTATCTTGGACATCTCAAATTGGAGGATGTCTTATGGGCAAGCACCTTTGCTGTCAAAATGTTCAAAAACCAAATGGATTTTCTCTCTCCTACATACCAAACACTCCTCGTTTCAAACTTCTGTTTCTTAAGAGTGCCATGGTACATACTCTAATCAACAGTAAAATGATTCAGACCAGTTCCAATGATCTTGTGATGAGAAACATCTGCACCCAGAGGAGAGGAGTGTGGAAACTGAGTGTGATTCACAACATAGCATTTTCACTTTTTTTGTTGTTGTTGGCTTACATTTTATTTTCTTTCTCATTTTTTTCCTGTTTGATCTGATTTTTCTTGAGCAGCAAGATAATTATATAAATATGTATGCATATATTGGAAAAAATAAATTCTGTCACTTTTTTAAAATAAAAAAATAAAATACCTCCCAGATTAAAAAAAAAGTGCCATTGTACTCAGGCTTTCAACCTCAGTACCTTCCTTGACTGTTCACTCTCTCCACATATCCATTCTTTTGCCAAATCTTGTCATTTTTATTTACATTATCTCTTTTTTGGACTGTGACAACTTTGAGCTGGTTTCCTTCATCTCTTTCCCAGTCCAATCCTGCCTCTCAGCTGCCAGTGTGATTTTCCTAAAACATAGATCTAATTGTATCATACACACATACACACACATACTCACACTTCTGCTCACTTCTGCTTCAGTAGTTCCCAATGACCTCCAGGATCAAATATAAAACACTCTTTGGCCTTTAGAATTTTTTTACAAAGTGCCTCCTTCCCATCTAATTATACTAGTCTACTTGTCCCTCAGCCAGAATACACCATCAGAAATTCTGTCTCTGTGCCTTTGCAAGGGCTATCTCCTATGATTGGAATACCTCATTTCCACTTCTAAGTTTCTCTGGCTCCCCTTAGGACTCAGATCATCTTGTACCTTCTTCAGGAGGCCTTTTCCAATCCCTCTAGTTGCAAATAGCTTCCCCTTTTCAAATGATCTTTATCTACTCTATGTGTCTTGTCTATATCTAGTTATTTACCTGTTGTTTTCCTCTTTACATTGTGAGGTCTTTGAGGGCAAGAATTGTATTTTTTTTTGTATACTTACTACTTAGCAAAGGACAATGTTGTTAGGACTAGAGATAGGAATCAGAGACACAGACTTGATCAGCCTCTAGCAGTGGCCATCATTGAGAAGACTAACCTGCAGAGAAGGTGCTAGCCAGCATGGCTAGAAGGATTCTCCTCCCCCAAAAGTTCTCAAAACCAAGGAAATCTCCAGTGAAATCCAGCCTCAATCCCTATCCCTTTGCTGCCTGTCAATAATCCTATAAATGACTCAACTAATATATAGAGGCAGTATATACCCACAAATCTGGGTTTGATTCAAGTATGGCATCCTATTCATTATCCTATATAACTTCTCACATGAATCTGTCACATACTCAGAAAACACACAAACTGAATGAACTATAAAAGAAATGAGAAACAGACTACTCTGTCAGGTAGAGCACTAGATAACCTGTAAACAGGATGTGTGTTTATGATATATAAGCATCAGCTACCCAAAGCTGCTCATGACAGACCAGGCTAATCGTTGCTCTGTGATGGTCTAGTCCCCACTGCCAATTTTATTTCTCCTCCTAGAGAGGCTCCTTAAAAAGTCTGTGCACTTATTTGGGGGGAGGGGTCAGGTCATTTTCTTAGGGCTGATGGGGCTGGGAAACCAATGGGTATCATGACATATGGTCCCATGGAACAAAATGATGGCTTTATTTCTGACTTTTTTTTTCAGAGCAACTTGTACACATGTTCCACTGCACCCTGGAACAGTTCAAACCACAAAGGGCTATGAGCACATCAGCAAACTATTCTCTCATCTTTGGAAATCCTGAGTTTCAAGGTGTGTCAGAGGGACTCAACTTGTAGCCAACCTGGAAGGAAAAGCCAATGGATGGAATGCACAGGTAGTAGAGGAATCTGAAGATCAGCTCTTCTCTCTATTAATAGTGGGGAGAGTTTGGAAGGAGGGAATACATCAATATTTTATAAGTGAAGAGAACTGACTGTGTCTGCAACCATTTCCTTTTCCTGGTGAGCAGACAGCTACAGCTGGGTTTGTTAGAAAGAAGATTCCAGATGGCTAGATGGTAATATATATCAGTAACGAGAGCCTGGCCACAAAGCAGTTTCAAAATTCCTTTTGAATTTTAAGGTAATATTCTATATTCAGTAGCTTCAAAGCACTTCTTTAGCACTTTGAAAAAAATTCTGTATGGCCTAAAGTATAGGTGTCAAAAAAGCAATTTATGGGAATAGAGCTGAACCAGATTAAAATGTAATTGGGAAATATTTAACAAAACAAAAATACAATAAAATAAAGACAGCATTACATTTTAAAAATCAATATGCAGCTTGCAAAGATCCTTATGTGTGCTTTAGTACCCCTCTTTCCTTCTTTCCTTCCACTCCAACTCCCTACCTCTCACAACTCCCCATTTGACACCAGCGACCTAAATGATCCAGATCTTGTCCATCTATAGCCTCATGATCTGTGAAAGGTTTGATGGATGAACAAATGAAGGCCAACTAAAAGACCTTAAGAGAACTTAAAAACTTCCAGACTTTAATTCCTTGCATGGCCATTTTTAATCAGTTTAATTGATGCTTTTTGTTCTTACATCACATAATACTAACTTTTCTTCCCTTCCCCCTCCTCACTATCCCTTGTAACAAAGCAAAATAGTAACTCTACCCAGAACAATTATCATCAGTAGTCATTTCCTGGGTGACTCAGCATTGAGAGCAGGAAGGTGTATTCCATCATTAGGCTATGGAATCAATATTGGACTTAATCTGAATTCAATTAACCTTTAATGTTTTCATTTGCATTTAAAATATTATGTAATTTTGCTGGTTCTACCTCTTTCACCCTTTATAAATTTATTTCTTTTCATGTTTTTCTCAAAACCAACATTTCTTATGATGACATATTACATTTATGTGCCGTGATAACGTTCAGTCATTACCCACTTGAGGGCCACCCACTTTGTTTCCATGTTTTTGCTTTTCATGGTCTTAGGCTGAGAATGGTGAGTCCCTATTACTCACCATTTGAAAGAAGGGCCATATTCTCTTCCATGCTAAGCTGCCTCCTGAATAGATCTCTCACAGACTGTCAATTTGTTCTAGCAAACCAAGGTACTTCAGAAGTTTTTTCTTATGTAGTCCTGCCTCCCAGAACATTTGCCCATAGATCAAGCAGCTATGGTCAAGCTCCCCTGCTCATCAGCTCTGGTTGGATTGACTCCTTCTAAGCCTTGATCCTCTGTTGTCCAGTGGAGGAGCCCAGTGAAGAAGGAAACCATCCAACTGTTCACTGAAAACAGACAAGAGTAACTGCTGAAAGAGAATCCCCAGCTCTTGTCAGGGAGAGATAGGAGGGAAAAAGAAGCCAACCAAAAGGAAAAATACTGGAATTGGAGCATAACATGAAAATAGGGAAATATGAGCCTGTATTATATAGCAGAAGAGCCTGAAAAAGAGCTCCAGTGGGTAGAAATAGACTTCTTCAAGGGGGTGTCTTGAAATTCAAAGTTATTTCCTGAAGAACTGAGAAACTTGGTGGGAGTTGATAGTGGAGAAAGGTGCTCAGGAAGGGTTTCATGTTCTCATATCACAGCTCAGTGGAATGTTAGTAGGTGGGGACAGACTCTCTTAACTGTGGGACTGCTATTTAATATTTTTGTAGGGCCTTTTTTCCCCTTAGGAAGCTATGGGCTTTGACCTATTTCTTCTTACCTTACCTCACTGAAGCCTTTTATCCACATCACATGTTTGAGGGTAAATTTGAATGTTCGTTCATGCCTGCAACAAATATTAAGGGTCTACTACTTTGTATAACTTTTACACATAAAAATTTCATTTCCTCAACAGAGTTTTTGAGTACTTATGTCATAGGCAATAAATAGGCTATTATGAGTAACACACCATGCAAGCTTTTTTTTTTTTTTTCTTTTTTTAGTTTCCTAGTAAAGAGACACTAGATGCTAGGTACATCTAATCAGGTAATGTTCTGGTATAGTCTATGTTCTGAGCTTGTAATTAGATATAATTTGGACATTGAACTCAGGGAAGTCAGGAGGCAAAGATGAGGAATGGGGATATTCCAGGCATGAGTGGTGACAATTCCTGGTGTTGGGAGATGGGAAAGTCTGATTAAAAGAATAGGAATAAGGTCAATGTTACCAGATTGTTCGGTATCTGGTAGGTTGAAATTATGAAGGGTTTTGAAAACCAAACAGGATTTTATGTTTGATTAACAAACAGTGATGGGGAGTCACTGAGTTTATTTATTTATGGAAGGGTGATATTGTCAGACTCAGACTTGAGGAAGATCACTTTGTTGGCTGAGTGGAAGATAGACTGCAGTGGAGAGAAATTTGTAAGAGGGGACCAACCACCAGGCTTTTGCAGTAGTCCAGGTATGAGGTGATGAGGGTCTGTAACCAGGGTGACGGCAGTGGAGACAAGAAGAGCACCAAGGTAATGAGCCTGGATGACAGGGAGGACAGTAGTACTCTTAACTGTAAGGTGGGGAGAGGGAAGTGTTTGGGGAATAATGAGTTCATTTTGGTTGTACTTATGATGTTTATGAGACATCCAATTTGAATTGTTTGGAAATAACAATCAGCACTAGGTTAAAGTCATGTGTAAGTTGACTTAATTTTCAAGTGTTTGAGAGAGCTGGTGATTAAATCCATGGGAACCAATGAGATCACCAAATGAAATAGTATTGAGGGAGAAGAGAAGAGAGCCCAATATAGAGGCTTGTGGGACACCCATGATTAGAGAACATGGCCTGGATAAAGATCCAGCAATTTTCTAAGATTATTTACCCAAAAACAAAACAGGACATAAAAATGTTCTCTGAACTTGAAGTATAATTAAATCTTGATTGATCCCTAGGTCTACACCTCAGTATATGAGATATCCATGGATTTCTTATTTTTTGAAAGAAGGACATGCTAACTTAATATCCCCCCCATTAGTTGTGAACTCCTTTAGGATGAGAACTGTCTTTTTACTTTTTTTTAAACCCCATTGTTTAGCACACTGCCTGACACATGGTAGACACTCAACAAATGTTTATTTACTGACTGATAGACCTCTGAGGAGAAGGTAGGGAGGACTTAGACATTTCGGAGATCTGAAGGTACTGCTTTGAGCCCAGTGATTTCTGTGCTTATGTCTCTTATCTCCAGCTACCAGGACACCTTCTGTTAGAGGAAACCTTTTTTGTTTGAGAGTCTGACCACTTCCTCAATATCCTCCCTTCCTTTATTTCATTCTGGCTGCCCTTGAGTTTATGCTCAAAGCTAAAATGGAATTCACGCAAGCATGCTGGGAGCCATTTGTACAGTGGTGTGATTGGCAGCATTCTTTCATAACAGGTCCCAGAATATCTCTTCTTTCTCTTCTTCCTTGCAGCTCTTAGGCTTTTTTCCTCCAGTTGGTAGGCCCATTTTAGCAGGCACTGCTGCTGACTTTGAATACCTACAAGGAAAGAATGAGTTGAAGTTTTTTTCAGGGTAGACCAGGAAGAATATGGGCTAAAAACTGTGTTTCCTTGATTTCTTACAGATCATGCTGCCAGCAGCTTTGGAGAGTGGAATAGAAGCAGAAATGTAAGGAGGCAACAATGATCCTAGATCCCAGAAGTGGGGATACTTTTGTTGACCTCAGGGCCCCAGGAGTGGAGATGATTTTATGGAACTGGATGAACACAGGTGAGTGGACAGAAAGAGTGAAGAAGGAGATAGTGACAGGGATGAAGTAGAATCAGCTAAGCCTAGGAAAACCAACTCTGGTGCTATTTTTAATATACAGATCTAAATTACATTTTATCAGATAAGGAAGCAACCTCAAAGATAAATACTTTCACTGACCGAGCTGATGAATCTGCTAGTTCTGGGTGAATGCCCACTTAATATTACCCCTAATACTGTTCATTCCAAGATTACATTGTGATTTGTTCTTTCCCATTCTTTCCAGTGATCAGCTGCCAAAATTCCTAGATTACTTAGGTCATAAACTTCTTGAAGGCAGGGATTGTCTCAGTTTTATGTTTGTATCCTAACCTTCCAGTCAACCTTCTTAACTTCAGTCCATTCTCCCCCATCATTCCATTTCTACTCCTGGCCCTAAAGCATAGTTTGTACTGGTGTGTTAATACCTATGTGACTGATATACATGTTTACTAAGAGAAAGCATGCATAATAAATGGCTGAATGGCGGGAAAAGGGCAAAGCTAGAAAAACAGGTTTTACTTAATGACACATGATCCTGTTGTTTAAGAACCAATCACAGGTCAGGAAAAAGGTTAAGAGATGTAACTGACAATAAACGTTGCTGTTCTCTCGCGTTGCTCTGCTGCCTCCCTCAGGTTTCCCACTTATATACAATTTTTGACGTCAGTACAATTCCAAATTCCTTAACCTTTTTCCTGACCTGTGATTGGTTCTTAAACAACAGGATCATGTGTCGTTAGGTAAAACCTGTTTTTCTAGCTTTGCCCCTTTCCCGCCATTCAGCCATTTATTATGCATGCTTTCTTTTAGTAAACATGTATACCAGTCACGTAGGCACTAACACTGGGGTGACTCTGGGTCACTTGGTTATGTATTCATTGAAAGCTTTCTGAAAGCAAAGTTTCATTTGCTCTCCTAAAGTTTCAGGACTAAATCATAATAGGTTTTGTTTGGGCCAAACCTATTGCATCCAATTTAGAATATATACAAACCTTTGGATTAGCTAAAGAGGTCTCATCTTCATGTCTTGCAGAAGACTTGCCTTGACTGGACCTTCTAAAGCTGCTCTATAATGTCACACAATAGCCCATTTAGTTCTGAACCTGATTGCCAGTCTTGGCCCAGAGTAAGAACTGATTTCCATCATGATTCAGCTGCTCCTCTCACCAATCAATTCTCCAGAATCACGCCTACCATCCATTACCTTCATTCCTACTCACATGCTGCTGATTGGAATAATAAGCTTGGAGTAAACTATGAAAGCATGCTGGTTTTGGTCCACTGTAAATTTGTTAACATAATCTCAGCTGGGTCCCCTTTACAGCAAGTCAATCAATCCTTTTACTCCCTAATTGACTGTTCCACCCACTACAATAGCTTTTTCAAACTTTATCATCCTTCCTCAAACCTCCCGTGGTTATCCTTCCCCCTAACTCTTTCAGCTGAAAGACTTGCTTCATGTACTTTTTTTTTTTTTTTGCTTTTTGCTGAGGCAATTGGGGTTAAGTGACTTGCCCAGGGTCACACAGCTAGGAAGTGTCTGAGACCAGATTTGAACCCAGGTCCTCCTGACTTCAGGGCTGGTGCTCTATCCACTGAGCCACCTACCTACCCCGCTTCATGTATTTCATTGAAAAAGTCAAGATCCTTTACAGAGGGCTTCCTGATTTCCCCTCATCATCATTTTACCCACTCAGATGCTTTCTCCCACTATGTCCTCCACCTCTATTTATCCTGATGAGGTGGCTCTTCTTGCCTCAACAAACCTCTGCATATACAAGTGTTCCCATTCCATACCATCTTCTCCAGCAGCATGGCCTCTCTAAGACTTCAGCTCTCACTTATCTGCAGTCTCTCCCTATCTACTCCTTGCTTCCCGACTGACTCCATGTTTCTCCCATACTTAAAAAGCCCTCCCTCAGGCTGTCCATCACTGATATTTCATCTCATAACTTTCCTCCTTTTTGTGGCTAAACTCCTTAAGGGCTTCTGCTTCCTTTCCTTCCTCTCTTCTTAACTTTGCAATCTGATCTCATCATTCAACCAAAACTCTTTATTCCAAAGTTACTAATGATCTCTTACTTTCCAAAACTAATAGACTTTTCTCAATCCTGATCCTTCTTGACCTCTTTACAGCCTTTGACACCATCAATCATGTTCTTTTCCTTTATATTCTCTTCTCTCTGGGTTTTTAAAACCCAGAAAAAAATTGAACACTTGTTCAAATAAAGTTTAAAGTTAACATTTCTAGAGAATGAACATAACTTTATGTGGTTCTCATTACTAGCATCCATGTAGGCATGTAAAATTATGCTCATGGCAAAATGACCAGGTTTTCACTATAATGTAGAAGGCAGATCTGGAGGAAGGGAATAGGAGAGTCTTCCCTACCATGGGAAGTGCAAGGTTAAAATTGGAATGTCCAGAGGTGGTCTATCAGTGAATAATCCTGGTACCCAGGAGGAGTTTACCAAATGCTTGTTGACTTGAATTTACTTTAATAGGGTCTGAGAGCTAGGTCTAGTTTTCTGTCATCCAGGCAGGGATAGAAGCCTGAGACTTTTGAAAGTTTACGTCAGAAGATTGTGGGTGGAAACTCTCAGAGGTTTGCTCTAAGCTTCCTGAGGCTTCCTCAGATAGTAGCTGTCTCTCAGAGAATCTGCACATGTTGAGAACAAGAAGAAGGCTTCCCTGGGATTCTGTGGCTGTATAAAGAGAGACCTGAGTTTCTTTCGTATAACCCCCACAGGAATCCCTGCTCTGCTAAACACTTACTTCAACTAAAGGAGCATTGGTCCTTCAAGAAGCAAGAGAAGAGTGCCTTTTACACCAGAAGAACCAGCCCCCTGGTACTTACTACTTGTCTGCCATGCAGCAGAACCTGAATTATCTCTATCCTCAAATCTACTGGGTGGACAGCAGGGCTAGCCCACCCTGTGTTCCTCCAGTGACAACTGTTCCCTGCCCACCCCCTGGTCTGAGGAGGCCGTCTCCACCACCACCACCACCACCACCACCACCACCACCACCACCACCACCACCACCACCACCACCACCACTGCCCCATTCTCCCCCTCTTCTACCCTACTCATCTCTAAAGAAGAGGACCGACAGCACAAGTCTCTGTCTTCTTCTGGTCTTTTTTATGGTTCTAGTGGCCTTGGCTGGACTGGGAATGGGAATGTTTCAACTTTTCCACCTGCAGAAGGAGATAGCTAAACTCAGAGAGGTAAGCCTGAGCTAATTCTTAGCTGATTTCTGCATATTAAAGCAAGCATGTGTGAGATAACTGATTAGTTGCTCCACAACTGATCCTTTTTCTGATTGCTGTGAAGTGGATAGTACTAATCACCCCATTCTATAGACAGAGAGACAGAGGCATGGAAAGGGCAAAGTGAGGCTTGAGGCATGGAGGTTCTAGGCTAGACAAAATGCTCTCTGAGGTTCCAGTTCTGAACTTATCTATTCTTTGATCACAAAGTGAATCGGGGCCAAATTGGAATCAGAAATTCCAACAAAAAAGCAGCTTATTGCCTGTCACTTATCAGTTAGATAAAATAGAAACAAGACCCATGAGTGTGAAATTAGGAGCTTTTGATTTTAACAAATCAAAGACATTTTTAATAGTAAACTGAGACACAAAGAATGTTAACCCTTTTTGAATCTTTGGTAGTTAAGAAGAGGATCTGAGGTTTGTTTAGATCTTTAAATAGGACTTTAAAAACTTTAAAAACCCCCTTTATTTGCTAGACTAAATGCATCTTACATTTATATATTTTCTTTTGCCAGTCTACCAATGATGCGCAGGTAGTTTCATCTCCTAAGCAACAAATAGGTGAGTCATATTAATACATGTATATGTGGTACCCTATGTAAATCCTGGGCAAGCAATCAAATTTATGAAATACCTCCTCTTTTCATCCCTTTCCTTTCTGTTCTCTGAGGTATTTACTGATTACATACTCTAGGCTACTTCTAACTCTTTTATTAGTCATTGTTATTTTAGCAGTCTGTTATTTTAACAGTCTCTATTACTAGATTATCTATCTATAGTCTTGAATATCCTTGCAAATGGAAGGTATAAATAAATAGAATAAGACAAAAGTACTGAAAATTCAGAATACATTTGACTTTGGGATGCATGCACATATACTAATCTCAATCTGAATTCCTTTTTGATTCAATTCTTTTAATGGCTATAAGTCAACTAGATGTTTGAAGAGATAGGTAGACTCCCTCCTATCTCCATGGATGACTAAGATTTTGCTGTGTGTTTGGAGGCAATTGTACTTTCTCTTATAATCAGTGTTAGGGATTAGTTGATAGTTATTAGATCTTTACTGGATCCATAACTAGATACTTTGGTCAGTCTGTATGTAGGTCCCCAAATCTCCATGCCTTGTCATCATGGGCTTTCATAGAAATCTTCCAATTAATACTTTTGCGATGACTTATAGACCACTTGATTCTTTCAGTATCTTGTATATATCAGTGTACTTCTTGAGAAGTTCATCTGTTGTTTTTCACTCTTACTCTATATTGGGTTACCTCCATTTCCAGGTATAAAGATGTTTCTTTTACACCATGTCTTACACCCACACATTTGGTAATATGCTACTAAATAGTTGGTGACACAGCATGTTATCAGTGGTCAAGTAAAGACTGGAGTTTTAGATATTCAGATCTTAATAATTGCAAATATGTAGTGGTAGGCTTATGTATTAATAAAACAGGAATGGGGCTATGTGGGGGAGTTGGGAAGAGAGTAGGAAGTACAATAATTCAATTTAATTCAACAAACATCTCTGAAGAAAGCGCTAGGGAATACTAAAACATCTGAGCAACATAGCATCATGGACAGGTGGCATGGTATTGCAGAAAGAACTTTGGGTTTAAAAGGAGAGGATTTCAGTTCAAATCCTGATTGTACTACTTACTACTTATGTGATCTTGTACAAGTTACTTCATTACTACGAGCCTCAGTTTCCTCATCTGTACCAAGATTGGGGTTGAACTAAATGTCCTTCAAGGTCATTTCCAACTCAAACTCTATGATCTTATGATCTCTTCTCTCAAACAGATTGCATTGTTAAGTGGAAAGATAAGATAGATACATGTGTGAAGAATGGAGAAGTGTGAAATGAGGATTTTATATTGCATTGAACCCAGTTCTTTAGTCATAAAATGCTTTGTGAAATTTGAACTTTGTTTCCTTAACTTATATCGTTAATCACTAACATCTTATTTGGATGCCACATTGTGACATAGAAGTCATCCTAAATTCTTTAAACCAATGGAGCACAGTATTTTGCAATCTTATAAAGCTAGAAAAGAGTATATATGGACTCTATAATGGATTGTATATCTCTCATTTGAAGAGCAACTTCAATAGAAAACTTATAACCAGAGTTTTGGCCCATGGATGATGACATTGTTTTGGCCAGAAGCTTATAAGGGACTGTCTACAAAGGCAGAGAAGATTTATGTGGAATCTAGATTGAAAGGGTGGGGAACCCAACCCTGATGGAATTATGAATCTTGTGAAACATTTCTTTTTCTTTTCCTAAGTGAGCAAGTAGCTAACAGAGCAAGGATGCTTTCGCTGGGGAAAAAAAAAAGTTGGGTTAATTCTGAAGCTCAGAGTAAGTAAGTAATATAGCTAGAATTAAGCTTTCCTTGGATCCTGGGTGTCAGAAACAATGGGTCATTTATTTGTCCATTGGATTATCTTCTTTTTTTCTATTTCCTCTTTTGTTAATTTATTTTTTTTTTATTGAAGCTTTTTATTTTCAAAACTTATGCAAGGATAATTTTTCAACATTAACCATTGCAAAACCTTGTGTTCCAATTTCCCCCCTTTCTCTCCATCTCTTCCCTTAGATGGCAAGTAATCCAATATATGTTAAACATGATAAAAATATATATAAATCCAATACAGGCATTCATATTTATACAATTATCTTGCTGCACAAGAAAAATCAGATCAAAAAGGAAAAAAATGAGAAAGAAAATAAAATTCAAGCAAATAGCAACAAAAGAAGTGAAAATGCTATGTTGTAATCCACACTTAGTTCCTATATCTCTCTGGGTGTAGATTGGCTCCACTGGATTACCTTCTTACAAAAAGTGGAAATCATACAGTGAACTGCTATATATGGTTATAAAGTGTAGCCTCATTCAGTCTCAAATTGGAGCTGGATCAAGGAAATAAATAAATGTCTGCTCCAACAACTATTCAGGTAATGAGCCTGGAGCAGGAGCTTTAATCATTTCTGTGTCATGGGATCCCTTTAGCAAGTTGGTGAGTCCTACTGACCCCTTCTCAGAATAGTATGTGTAGTTGTTTCAGGTATACTTTACTCTTCCTGACCCCATTTAGGGTTTTCTTGGCAAAGATACTAGTGTGGTTTTCTATTTCCTTCTCCAGATCATTTTACAGATGAGGACACTGAAGCAAATAATTTTTTTAATGTGCACAAAATCCAAAGTTTTCAAAGGAAACTGATTATGTTGAAATTCAGTTATCAATATAAAGACATATTTATGTACATTATGTTTATGTACATGTATTTATGTGTATGTGTTGTACATACACACGTGTGTATATGTATGTATTATGAAGGCCTCTAATCTAGATGTAGGGATCTTAGTGATCTTTTCTGAGCAGCTCCTAATTCTTGGTGGAAGTTACAGTTTATATTGTTGGTCCATTGGTTGATTCGTGATTGATTTTTGTATATGAAGGAAGAAATAAAAATGATACAGTGAGACTTGGAACCAAACCAGACTTTGATTTTTGAACTTTCACGATGTGTGATTTAATCAATCCAGCTACTTCTTCTACCACCATAAAATAAAACCTCTCAGCTACTTAATATATGGTCTTTGAGAACATCAGTAACTCAATGATCAACTGTAAAAGACTTGGTTCTTCTCAATGGTTCAGTGATCCAAAGCAATCTCAATAGACTTTGTATAGACAATGCCATCTGCATCCAGAAAAAGAACTATGGAGATTGAATGTAAATCAACACATGCTATGTTCACTTCTTTTTTCTGTTTTTTTTTCTCTCCCATGATTTTTCCCTTTTGCTCTGATTTTTCTCTCTCAACATGATTCATAAAGCAATGTGTATTAAAATTTTTAAAAAAAATTAAGAGAGAGAATTGCAGTAGCTGAAAAATGTCATCCCTGGCTAATTTGTGATGGATCTCCTCTGGTTCTCTAATGAAACATACAGATTATCACTAGGTCTGTACTTGAAGTTGTGTAAGCAAGATAGAACATAGTGGAAATTATTTTTCAGGTCTAATCTTGGGAGAACCAGAGTCACCTCCAGACTGCAATGAAACACTGATATGGAGTTCTATAGGAGGAATGTTATTGCTAATAATAGTTATAAGAAGGCAGTTAGGTAGTAGAGTGGATAGAGCACTGGATAAGGATTCAGAGAGGTCTGAGTTCAAATCCAGCCTTATACATTTAATTACTGTATGACACTAAACAAGTCATTTAACCTCTGTTTCCTTATCTGTAAAAAGGGGGTGATAATAATAGTATCTACTTCCCAGAATTATTGTGAGGATCAAATGAGATTATTTATAAGCTGCTATGTAAGTGAGGAGATATTATTTGAATCTAGCTATGAATATTATTAAGGTGTTTGATAATTTGAAGTGATAAGCTCTACTTCTCAGTCCTTATTACCTGCTTGGTGTAAATTTCCTGTATGTAAGGTAGTCAGAGATTTCAGCTTGTCACCAATAGGCTTGGTTTTTTTATGCCCAATACAAGTAAACAAGAGTAGAGGACCCTAATAAACTGAGAAACACTTCAAATTCATAAATCACCATGACTCATTTATGCTGGTGATATAATCATGTATATAATTGGACTACAAGGTTTAGCAGAAAAGTACCCTTTGGCCCATGAGTGCTGATTATATGAGTTTCATTAAAGAATTTGTCCCTAGGTTCCTTCAGCCTCTCCTTCTAACCTTAGCCACTAGGGGTTCTGCTATCTTTCCAAAATCCAGACCTTCCTGGACTCTCTTCCCATTTTCTCCTCCATTGAACAGTTAAAAATGTCATTGCTTTAAACTAAAATGAATCATCTACAAGATTGTTCTCTTCCTCGCCTTTTCCTAATGAATAGCATATTCCCTAGTTTTCTTCTAATATGGTAGTCTGGGGTAGGGGTGGTGAATATGAGAGGTTCATTATTATAGCAGCAGACACAGATACTATATACAACATATATATATGTACATATATATGTGTATATGTATGTTTATATATATACACACATGTATATGTGTGTATATATATGTGAGAGTATGGCATGAGGGTACATACAAGTATATACTCACCTGTCCTATGTGCATGTAAAGGCATGCATGTATACATGTGTATATAAGTACCTATAGATATACATTCACATGTATATATACACACATACGTAGTGACCTAAAAGTTTTAGTGCAGTTTTAAGTTTCAAATTTAATACTATGGAAATTGGATGATCTCTAGGTTTCTTCCAATGCTACAAGTTATATTCCATCTGTGTCATGGGCAAGACAGTTCCTTGGCAGAACTCCCATTTAACTTGGGCACTTTGCTGCAGAGGTACTCTTGAGCAGACTTGCCACGTCATTTGTCAAGTTAAAAGAAAATGTCATTGCTACTAATGTGACTGACACGTAGAGTGACACGTAGAGGATCAAAGTCTCATTTATATACATGTAACAGTCTTTACCAGTGTCAAAAAGCCATTTCCTATTCCTATTCATTAATTGCCTCATTCAATAAATGTTTATTATAGTCCTTCAATGAATGATACATACCAAAAAACATGTATTAAGTAACTTCTTACTCTGTCCAAAGTATTGTACTTGGGGCTGGACAAGATACAAAGTTTAGTTAAGGTCTACTCCCTATCTTTAAAAATAATTATTATTATCATATAATTAGTAATAAAAATATTAGTAATGAGTATTAATAAAAGTAGTAATAAAATCCTTTTTAAAGCATACAAAGTAATTTTCAAATATCTCAATAGCTTCACCACAACCTAGGGAAACCCATGCTATGATTATCCTTCTTTTACAGGGGAGGAAACTGAGGCAGACAGGAGTTAAGTGACTCACCTTGGGTCACACAGCTAGGAAATATTTGAAGCAGGATTTGAATTTATGTCTTCCTGGTTCCAGCCCAGTGCTGTATTCACTATGCCAACTAGATGCTTCTACTATAAGTTATTGTCTAGTAGAATGATCAAAAATAAGCAGAGTAAGCAATCATATACAATTCACCATGGCAAATGTGCCCAAGAAGTCCAAAATTAAGTGTTATGGATGGTATAAAGGGTAAGACTGTGACAATGCATGGAGTTCAATACAAATAGGGAGAAGTCAGAGAAAGCTTCATGGAGGAAGTGACATTTGAATTGGGTTTAGGAATTTAACAGATGAGGGAAAAATAAGGACGTTCCACGAGTTGGGAGCAGGAAGAATAGCATAGGGTGTGTTTGAGAGGTGTAGAGTGATCTAGTTTGGCTGCAGCATAGAGAGCTTAAAGAACAATATGAGATAAGAAAGGATGACTCTGGGTGGTGGAGGACCTTTGATACCAAGCAGACAAAATTTTATAGGTAACAGAGATTTACAGAAGATATTTGAGCTTAATAGTAGCACATTTAGAAGTATGGTGAAGGAAGATTAGTCTCAGTGCTAAGAAGGGTAGATTGGAAGGACATGAGAGTGGATATGGGAGGACCAATTAGTTATTGAGATTGCCTAGTTGGTGTTAATGGTAATTATTACTGTTAATAATGGTAATTCTATTGGGAATAAAAGAAGGGACTCATTTAAGAAATCTAGCCATATTATTTCTTTCTCCAACAATCTTCAGTAGCTCCTATTGCCATCTCAGTAAAATTGAAACCACTTTGCCTACTGTCTTAAGCCCTCTACCAATCTGGTGCCATCTCTTCAGTGAAGCCCTCCACGATCCCCAGTGTTAGTACCAAGTTTTCCCTCTCAGATTTTATGACACTTTTTTTTAATCGTATAAATTTCTCTTGTAATACTGTGTAATATAGTCACATGGATTTGTGACTTCTCTTCCTGCTTTAGACTCTGAGCTAGATAATGGTAAGAATAGTGAACCCTCCTCAGGATCTAGCACAGAGTTCTTCACACTCTAGACACAGATTGCTGAATATACGAAAGCGGCGCCTTAGGATCAGAGGTTTAAAGACTGATTAGTCCAATTCCTTCATTTTAAAGATGAGGAAACAGGCCAAGCTTGGAAGGTTGATTGATTTGTTCAATATCAGGCAGAATGTCATCATCACAGGTGGGCTTTAAACCAGCCCCTCAATATACTAACAACTGTTTTGTTTAATGCTCTGTGGTTTGCAAAGCAATTTTCTCAGTGTGCTATGAGAAAAGGAATTAGAATCCATTTTTATAGATGAGGAAATTAAAGTTCAAGGAAGTTATATAATGTAGTGTCAAAGGTAAGACTCTAGTAGAGGTCTTCTGACTCTCAAGAAGGCTTCTCTCCTTGCATGCAAGAAATGTGCACACGGGTCCCTGTTCTCAAGTAGCTCATAAGCCCATTGTGGGATATGAGATATACACATGCTAAATATAAAATAGCTCCATGAGGCATTTTTATAAGCAACACCAGTTGCCACATTGACATTGACTGTGCTTGGAGCAGGGGCAGATGGCTTTCTGAGGATTTGTTAATGCTTTTGTCTTTACTGGCTTTTGGTTGTTCATGGTCATGAGTGGATACTGAGGGTCTGGAAAAAAATAATAACCTTTTTTTGTGTGTGTGTGTGTGAGGCAATTGGGGTTAAGTGACTTGTCCAATGTCACATAGCTAGAAAGGGTTAAGTGTCTTAGGCCTGATCTCAAGTAGAATTTGAACTCAGGTCTTCCTAACTCCAGGATTGGTGCTCTATCCGTTCTGCCATCTTTTGTTCCCCAAATGGTAACATCTTAAAAATGTAGTCTTTAAATCTATTCTTAAATATCTTTAAATATTTTATATCTTAAAAATCTAGTTGTCGCTGCCCCTAACTGGGCAATTCTTATACCATGTTTGATTCTCATTGTACCACCACAATTTGACTGATCTGAGCTGATTTCTCAGACATGCTCTTTTCATCTTCTCCTCCGCTTCCTCTTCTTCCTCTGTCACTCCTACCTTTTTTTTCCATCTCCTTCACAACTACCTCTTTCTCCTTTTCTTCCTCCTTCATGTTTTTAATCTTTATTGATGATTTTTGTTGTTTATATCACAATATATACTTCCTATACAAACCTACCTATCATCCCAGAATCCTCCCTTGTAACAAAGAAAAGCAACTGATATAGGAATATATCTGTCAGCAAATACCATGTTGAGCATCTATAGTCACTACCACTAAGAGGAGAGAAGGTTCCCTGAGTCAGTTAATTAGCTATGCTAATTAGATTGTGTCATTTCCATGATTATAATATGTGTAATTATTGTAGAGGGAATTGTGAGACTTTTTTTTTGATAGTCAAAATATAGCACAGAAACAATAGGGCTTTATGACTGACAGACAAAAGAAATGCAGAAAATCTGGATAGCTGAGGAGAGAGCAATGATCTGGATTCCTTAGCTCATATTTTGTTACAATAAAATTCATCTGAGTGCTAAACCAGAGAAACTAACTATACTAACCATAATCTAAGGTAGCCTTCATTCCTGTTTTTATTGTGCCTATCTATATTTTAGCTAGCTAAAAATCTTACTTAGTCATTGTAATGATTTTTAAAAACTTTTTCAATGTTATATACTCTAGCATTTCAATATATGTTCTATCACCTACATGATCTGTCAACTCCCTCCAACTGGCACATCTTTTCCTTCCTAATCTGTAAAATTTTTCCATATAATTTGATATACTCATCCTTAGCTATCTCTGGCTGAAATACCATGCCACGAAGAGTCACATGATCTGATGTTATCTGCCTCTTGTATGTTCTAAATTGTTTCCTTTCATGTGGTGATTCCCTGCTTATATTTGTACCAATGAAGTAATTTGCATGTCATTCTTAAGAACTTTTTTTTTCTTTTAAAAAATAATACAGGTCTCTCCAACCCATTTGAAATGAAGGCATTAAAGAAAGCAGCCCATCTAACAGGTTTGTAACAGGGGCACAGGGCAGGGGGGGGGGAACCATTGACAGAAAGGAGGGGCTTCTTAGGCAAACTAGTTAGATGAAAGAGAACTCCCCCCAAATTTCTTAGGTTCTCTGGCCTGTCTGATTAACCCACAGAATTGGCTGTACATACCTTTGAAAAACTCTGGTGTCTTAGTATAAAACCACAGAGATGGTTTTATTTTCCAGTTATAGTTATTTGGAAGCCATGATTAGTCATTTCTTCTAGAGAATGAGAAAGAAATTTAAAATATTTAGTTTTAAATGTCTTGTCATTGATTTTGGGCTACATTTGCAAAGGGGTGGGGCCTAATCAATGACCTCATCTAGCAAGTCTTCAGTACCTGGCAGTAGAAATAAGGTAAATTTGAACAAGATGAAAGACAGGCATGGGGTAGGGGATGTTCCTTGTACCTCTAAGTAATGTTATCGTTAACAGGATACAAATGATTTAATATCAATATACAGTTCCTAGATCAAATTTACCACAACTATAATAGATAAGGTTTTTCACAAAATAGTGTGCTGTCTGCCTTTTAAAGTGTTCTTATCAGAATTGTACATGTTTAACCCGTATTGTATTGCTTACTGTCTTGGGAAGGGGGGACAGGAAGAGAGGGAGAAAAATTTGAAAGGCAAGGTTTCATATAAAGGTGAATGATGAAAACTAATTTTTGCATGTATTTGGAAATTAAAATTTTTTTAAAAAATTAAAAATAAATTTTACAAGTCTTCATATAAAGTCTGGATGACCGTGTGTCAGAGATAGTATGTTTTCCAGAGATAGCAAAGTCCTTTTGGAGTCACAGAACAACAGTTCAAATCCTCCTTCCACTCTTTGTTCTCTGCAGGATCTTCGGAAAGTAACATAGTCTCTAGTGTTTTGTTCTTTCATGTGTAAAATGAAGGGGCTGAAACTGTGACCTCTGAGCTTCCTTTCAACTTTTAGTTTCAGATCCTCTATTGCTGAGGAGATCTCTGAATCAGTGGGAGCTTGACCTCTATGAGTTTAAGGACCCTCAACCAGCTCCAGTAGTCTATAATTTAGGAATTTGAACATTTCTTAGTACATCACCCCTTTGGGGCCATTTTATTTTTGGGTTTTGATATCCTGGCCTTTGAATCAAATCAAGTTATAGACACTATAATGCATCATTATGATAAATCCACTGAAGTTGACAAAGGGATATTAGTATTCCTTGCAATTTATAACTAGAACTCTGAGTCAATGAGGAGATGATTCGGTATACACAGTCTAGGTCACAAAGGGAGTTATCAGTGGGTTCAGGAATTGAATTCATTGTTATACTTCAGGTAGTGTCAATAACTCATAAACTCCTAGGGCTGGAGGAGACCTTGAAAATCCTGTTTAGTCTCCTTTACTTGCCTAGAGTTTCAAACCTGAGTCTCCTAACTCCTCATGTTCTTTCTACTACACCAAGGTATGATCCTATTTCTTCCTTCCTTCCTTCCTTCCTTCCTTCCTTCCTTCCTTCCTTCCTTCCTTCCTTCCTTCCTTCCTTCCTTCCTTCCTTCCTTCCTTCCTTCCTTCCTTCCTTCCTTCCTTCCTTCCTTCCTTCCTTCCTTCCTTCCTTCCTTCCTTCCTTCCTTTCTTTCTTTTTTTGTTGTTGAGGCAATTGGGGTTAAGCGACTTGCCCAGAGTCACACAGCTAGGGAGTGTTAAGTGTTTGAGGTCACATTTGAATTCAGGTCCTCCTGACTTCAGGGCTGGTGCTCTATTCACTGTGCCATCTAGCTGCCCCTATATTCCTATTTCTAAGTGATCCTGGAGATGACTTTTTGCTATAGCAAGTTGTGATGTGGAAGCAATGTGCTCAGCTGTGTAAATGCCCCTCATTTATAGCTCCTCTCTGATTCTAGGCAAGCCTAAATCACGAGGCATCCCCCTCGAATGGGAGGACACCTATGGAATTACCCTTGTTTCTGGAGTCAAATATAAGAACCGAAGTCTGGTGATCAGTGATACTGGCCTTTACTTTGTCTACTCCAAGGTGTACTTCAGGGGCCAGCACTGTGACAACCAGCCCCTGAGACATATACTTTATAAAAGGAATCCCACCTACCCCCAAGACTTGGTACTGATGGAAGAAATGAAGATGAACTACTGCACTGCCAAGCAGATGTGGGCCCAAAGCAGCTACCTGGGTGCCGTGTTCAATCTCACCAGTGCCGACAGCTTGTATGTCAACGTCTCTGCATTTTCACTGGTCAATTTTGAGGAATCCAAGACATTTTTTGGCTTATATAAACTCTAGGGAAACTCTAAGGAAAAGAGAATAGGATCTGCTTCATTATGGTGTCCAGTCCATTATAGAACAGAAGATAATTGCCTTAATAAGGAGCTCAGGAGCCAGCTTGGAGCCAAAGGGAAGACCACAAGAATCGTGGACCATGAGAATCGTTGGGTTTCATCCAAGGTCTATGAGCCAGTGGAGGCCACTGAGTATGGATGAGGGTATAGAAGCAAATGGCTACCAAGAATATTCTGAAATTTTTTTTTATCATGTAAAGAGCACCTTTAAAACTTATCTTTCATGGATATATTTGCTACCTCAGAGGAAATTGGTCCTCATCTGAATATTCCTGAATGTGAATGGCAAGGAATGAGTGGGGTTGTGTGTATGTATGTGTGCACATGTGTGTATAAGTGCACACACATGTATGTGAAAGGGTCCCTACCATATTGAAGCATCTACACTTTTCCAGAAACATAGATTTGTTTGTTTGTTTTGACAAAGAGGACAAGAATTTTCTTGTGTGAGAAACCATCTTTTATTCCACATAGAAAGGATGTCAGTGCAATTGTTGCTGTGTGTTTACAGGTGTGTATGCCGATTCCAGCACTATGAAAGATACTTACTTGATTTTTCTCTAAGCAGAGAGTCATATGAGGACTCTGAGTTCTGATAAATTCTTATCAGAAACATTTGGGAAACATTAAGTGATGAATCTTGAAATTTCTGAAGGAGCTAACTTTATTAGTAAGGTGTTTACAACAGCATGATGTTTTTGTGGTTTTCAGAAAGTTTTAATTAATGTAAGCTATTTTTCCTGTTTCCATAATATTTATATACAATATATGCATGTTTTTCTATTAAGAGATACTTTTAATAAAAAAAATCTATTTTTAGTATAATTATGGCCTATGAAACATTATTATTTTGAAGTGAGTAGAAAGTAGGATTTTACTCAACAGAAAAAGCTTTTCCAATCTGTCAACAGTTCATATCTCTCTATTCCTTAGGGTAATATTCTTTAATTTAAGACTGGGTCTCATTAGTTCTAGGCTGGGAGTTAAGGGACTATTCAGAGACTGATTCCATCTTCACAAGAATTTCTGCCTGCTTAGTTTCTCGTCTGGGTCAGTGGCAACCTTACTCCTAGGGAATGACCAACTTGATGCCAGACTTGGTGCAGAGACAGGATTGGATTAGCCCACTGGAGCTCTGAACTTTTTAGTTCAAGAGATCCTAGATAGCTGAGATTATAGATTGTGGAGTTATGTTTCATTTGGACTTTGATGGAACTCTGTCAGTGTAGAGTCCAATGAAGTTTATCATTTTATCATTTTCATTTAAAAAAAAAACATATTTCTTTTACTGAGATGTTGCTGTGAAGAAGTTAACTAAATAACAAATCTTCCTTCCCTAATTGTATCTTGATAACATATTTTACTTTGTAACCAGAGAATATATTCAGGTATGTTTGTTGCTTCATACATTTGTAATGTTAAATAGGAAGAGTTTAAGTTTCCAATTAATGGATTAGAAAGATCTTCAGATATGGGTGATTCCCCTTCCCATTGTATCCTCTGCAAGTGGAACAATTTTAAGTTAATTTGCATATGGTTCCTCAACCATCATTTCGACTACCTAAGTCACTGTGGGTAGCTCCTATTGAATGACTTTTTTGCCTTACCAATTCTGTAAAGTAGTCTTGTACAAAGTGAAATCAATAGATCTTGACAACACATTAGATATAGGGGGATAAGAGATAAGAGTAATAGGGAAGGTAGGAGGTTAAAGGGCTTTAAGATGAAAGATAATGAATTCTGTTGAGATATGTTGAGTTTAAGATGTCTACTGGACATCTAGTTTATAACATCTGAAAGGGAATTGGAGAGACAAGATGAGAAGTCAGTTGAAAGATTGAGGCAGAATAAGTAAATCTGAGAATCATTTGCATAAAGATGGTAATTAAATTCAGGGGAGCTGATGAGATCACCAAGTTACTTGGTTGTTGTCCTTCCTTCTCAAAGGGGACCAAAATGATATCACAATATTAGAGTTGGAGTTATAATGTGTCCAAGTATGGCTGATCAGACCAATATGAATTTAGGATGCTCTGCCACAGTTCAGGTACAATTAGTCCCTATGAACAATTGGGGTGGATTCTCTAACTTTGCGCATCTTCCACTTCTGAGTTAATTCAATTCTGCTTTGCTCAAGGAGCACAGCACCTTTTCTGATGAAGGCATTCCATGCTGAGTGGTCCTGTGCCAGTGTTTCCCATATCATGCAATCAATTCTAAAGTTCTTCATTAAATCCATGGGAGCTGATGAGGTCACTAAGTGAAGTAATATAAAGGGAAGAGAGGTCAGAACTCTGAAGAATCTCTCCAGTTGGCAATATCTGGAAGAAGATCCAGTAAAGGAGAAATCCAAAGCATATGTTAATCCTGCAGTATTCTGCCTGGCTCATTTTACATCTGGAATATTGTATTCAAATTGGAACAACATGTATTAAGATGAGCTAATAAGCTCCCATAGGAAGGGGAATAGGATGGGCAAAGATCTGTTCACTGTACCAAAAAAAAGAAGCAAATGGAAAGATTTAGAGGTGATATGAATGCTTTCTTTAATTACTTGAAGGGATTAGAATTGTTCTGTTTAATAGTAATAGCTAACATTTGCATAGCATTATAAGGCCTGCAAAGCATTTACATACGTTATCTCATTTCATCTTCACAAAAACCTTCAAAGTAGGTAGTTACTGTCCTCTTTTTGCAGATGTTCAAGCTCACACAATTGGCAAATATTTGAGTTGGCACTCAAAACTCACACTTCCCTGACTCCAAATCCATTGTTTTTACTCTGTGTGTCACTTAGCTGCCTTGACTTGCCCTAGAGAACACATTTAAGCAATCCAACAAGCAATCCATAAGAAACTGTCTAGAGGTAGATTTTTGGCTCAAAGAAAGAATAAACTTCCTAAAAGTTAGAACCATCCAAAAAATTTTTAATTGGTTACTTCAGGTGATAGATTTTATTTTTTTTGCTAAAAGTTTTAAACTGAAGCTGGGATGACCACTGATTGTGCAAGATAGGGGACTCTTGGTCAAATATAGGTTGAATTAGATGGTCTCTTCCAGTTTTCACTGGTGATCTGTGGAAGTAAAAGTATAAATGCTGGAAGACAGGAAAGAATTCTGACATGAACTTCAATAGTCCTTGTAAATAATATTAGCATCCCAGTTATCAAAAAGAGTCTGATGAGGGAGAGAAAACTTATGGGGAAGCTGTCTCAAGTCTTTCTCCATTGAGCAAGAAAGATGAACTTTCTTAAGCATAGGTATGACCATGTCATTCTCCTATTCAGTAAAGTCCAATGACTCCATACTCCCTAGGACCAAATATAAATTCATCTTGTTTGGTAGAGTTAAGGAGCCCTTTGCAATCTGACCCCATCCTAACTTTCCAGTCTTCATATTCCTTGCTTCTCCTTATATTCTGGCCTAGTGACTCTGGTCTTGCTCCTCCCATAAAACTCCCATCTCTCAACTCCAGGCCCCATAACTAACTAACTTTCCCTCTCTTTGCTTCTCAGTCTCTGTCTCTGTTTCTGTCTCTTCCCTTCTTCACCACCTCCCACCTCCCTCTTCTGCCTTCTCAGCTAAGGTCCTACCTTCTGAATGAAACCTTTCCCAGGGATTAAATGACTTGTCCAAAAGTGACCTAAGTTGCAGAGGCAAGATTTGAAATCAGGCCCTCTGATTCCAAATCAAGAATCCTTCCCACTATATCACAGTGCCTTCCTTCTCCCTCTGAAGAGAAAGCTTCAGCAAAGGTAAAGTTTGCCCTATACTATACCTGAAGCATCTTCTCTCACTCCAACAGTGATTCAAAGACAGGGAACATATTATGTTACCCAGACTACTCCAACTTTCTCTTTACCCTGGCTCTTCCCTTTATTCTTTCTTCCTTTTATCACTCCTTGTTATTACAAAGCAATAAATTAATAAATGGAATAGTGAAAGAAAGTTATTCAGCAACTTATAAGAAAAACCAAAGAAGGAAAAACACACCCAAGATTAACCCCACCAAAAAACCCACCTCCTTTTTTAGCCCCCCAGTAGTGGTAATTTTATGTTCTCTAAAGTAGGCTTTGACTTAACCACAACTGTGTAGGTAGAGGAAATTTGCTGTGAGCACTTGCTATGCGTGTGAGGCTAGGGGGTGGGGATGGGGTATGCCTGAGGGTGAGAGAGAGAGGCAGACAGGAACAGAACAACAGAGACAGAAAGAAACAAAGAGACTGAAATTTAGAAATATAGCTATCTAATGACAGAGAAAGATTGGAAGGAGAAATGAATATAACTATTTAGGAAAGTATCTCCTAGAAATATCATGGTCTGACAATCTAATGAGAAGCAATGTACCTTATTACCTTTACCCACTATGTTGTGTAGATCCTAGAGCTGGTTAATTTTGTTCCTTTTTTTTTTTTTCTTTTCTTTTCTGACAAGAAGTTTTGGTTCATTGTAAAGCAAGGCCAAGATAATCATGAAAGAATAGAATCAGAACTCTATTATCTTCAGGATCTATAAACCCAGGAGTAAACTGAGACTGGTTTAGCCTGTGTCAAATGGAATGGTCTTTCTTAGTCACTCTAGACAGGACCAGAATATATCTGAATCCATGATATTCATTCATCTAAAACAAATGCTCTGAGCCATTTTTTGTTCATCATGGATTTCTTTGGCAGGGGGAAAGAAAGTACCCTATTGTGTGTGTGTGGGGGGGGGATAGCAAAGTTGAGATAGAAACAGAGCTGAGAGGGAAATGAAGAATGGTCCACTTGGCCTCCCCAAAATGGGAAGTCTTGACAGTAACTCCATAGTAAGAGAAGGGGATTGGTGGTAGAGGGCAAAAAAGTAGAAAGATGTTCTAGGGTAAAAAGGGAGCTTAGTTTTCTGTGATAGAGGATGGAGGCAGAGAGGGCTGTGTAAAAGAAAACTGACACTGAGTCAGGGAAAGATTAGCTCAAAGGCTACTGGCTATCATCTCTTCCTGGCTTGCTTACCAACACTCTTTGACACAGTTTCCCTTCAATCCTTCTTATGGGGGTAGTTTAACAAAACTAGCAGATATAATAATCATAATCATAATTATATACTTTTATATAGTGCTTTAAGATGTTTAAAGCACTTTTATATACATTATCTCATTTAATCTATATGCAGTCTTTCTATACCACAAAGGAATTTTTATGAACAATTAAATCAGTTTTTTTTTAAAGTGTTAAACCATGCCTGGGAAAAAAGCTCAAGGCCTGAATACTTGGGCTTTAACTAGTAGCAAGATCAACCCTTTAGTTAAAACCTCAAGGTTCAGGTACAGTCAATGGTTACCCTTGAACTTGAAGAAGATAACATGAGACTTATTTTTCTTCTTCTTTTTTTCCTCCTTTAAAAAGTCTTTTAAAAAATATGGGGGAGGGGAGAATTCTGGGAAAATGGTGGAGTAGGTTGCTAAATTTCAAGTTGTCCTAATTTCCCCCACAAGTAGTAATTTGTGCCTCAGGGTCAACATAGGCTGGTGAAAAATCATGAAGATTTGGGGCAGAACCAGGGTCCTCTAGGTACAATCTAACAAGATTTGAAGACCTTAGGCAGGGGATTAACCCATGTAAACTGCAAACACCTCTGGGCTAACTGCTGAAACACCAAATGGGGACCCTTCACGAGGGCTGGGTTTGGCTGGAGCCTCAACAGAAACCACAGACACTTTCTTCTCCTGGACAGTTTGTCTAATAGGATCTGAGACCAGGAAGACTGAGGGAATCTCAGCTGATTGAAAACACCAGGCCTAGATGTGCTGCAGAGTTGTGGCCCTGAGAAGGGACCAACACCCAGTGCGTGTAGAAGCAGCAGGGCAGGGATGTTGCTGGCTATGGGCACTTGCAAGAGGAGAGAGCTCTTGGTTTGGGGTTCCTGATCAGAGGGGAGAACTGAAGAGAAGCTTGAGATGCCATCTCCCCACTCCACATTAAAGGTACTTATAGTAATAGTTATTAAAAAAAATGAACTGGTAAAGAAGAAAGAACCTCACCATTGAAACATATGGGAACAGGGAAGATTGGGGTTTATCTTCTTCAGAGGAAGCCATTTTAGTAAAAAAAAAAAAAAGTAAAAAAAAAGCTTCTACTCCAAAGAGTAATATGAAATATGGCTCCTTGCCCAGAAAAATTGTAGAACTAAAAAAAAAAAAAGAATTTAAAAACCAATTGAGAGACATTGAGGAAAAACAAAAACAAAAACAAAACATCTGAGAAAAACAAGAAGATTATGAAAAAAAAAGTTACCCAATTAGAAAAGGAGGTACAGAGTCTCAAAAATGAAAATAATTTTTTGAAAATTAGAATTAGGCAAGGGGAAGCCAGGAAAGCTATGAGAGACCAAGAAATAACAAAACAGATTATAAAGGATATGAAATATCTTATAAGAAAAATGACAGATCTGGAGAACAAATCAAGAAGAGAAAAATAATAAATGGACTGCCAGAAAAGTATACCAAAAAGAGAACCTTGACATAACAGTACAGGAAATAATCAAAGACAATTGCTCTGAAGTGATAGAACATGAGGAGAAAAAGAAATAGAAAAAATCCACTGATTACCACTTCAATAAGATCCTTTGTGGAAAACACACAGGAATATTATTGCCAAATTTTGCACCTCCAGATCAAAGATAAAATTTTGCAAAAAACAAGAAAAAAGAAAACAATTCAAAGATGCTGGAGCTATAATTAGAATTGTACAAGACTTAGCAGCAGCTACAATAAAATACCACAGGTTCTGGAATCATATTTGTTGATAATCAGAAGAACTAGGTCTAGGCCAAAAATATCATAACTGGTAAAATTATCTATAATTTTGAATGAGAAAAAATGGGCATTCAATAAACTTGCAGATTTTTAGGACTTTCTACCAACCAAACTGTAACTTAACAGAAAATTTAATATATAAGAGCCAATATGAAAGATCAATTTTAAGGAACTTAACATATACAAATTGTTTAAACATGGACAAATAATTTATGATATGTTTAAGATTTATATCAACAATAGGGTAGCTGAAAAGAATGATTGATAGAGTTAAGGTAAAAATAATAATCATGTTATATGAAGTGCAGAGGAAGAAGGAAGAGAAGCATTAGAGGGGGGAAGAGTGCTCAAAGTTCTGATAACATACTCACATCGGGAGTGCGTTCAATGGACAAAATACTACATATATACTACAAAGGGTATGGTACCCTTCAAAATCTATAAAGAAATAAGAGAGGAAAGATGGGGCAAATGGGGAAGCAAAGGTTGAGGAGAGAAGACAAGAGAAGGATCCTTGGATGGGGGAAGATTAAGTAATGGTAAGGCAAATTATGGAGCAGAATTTAATTAAAGAGGCAGTAGGGGTAGGAAAAACGTGTGTATGTGGACTGTATGTGGGTGTGAGTATATATCTACATATGTATACATAAATATACCTTTTCTAACTGTAGCTTGCTTGGGGGGGTGGAAGTGATGAAGGGGGGAAAAAGGATAAAGTAAAAAAGGTGTGCAACAGAGAACCAAAGAACAATTTACAAGAAGCTAAAGAAAAATGGACATTCATAAATATAATTTCTTCTACTAACATTATATATATACATATATATACATATACATATATGTGTATACTTTCTTGATCTGGTAATTTGTTGTTATAAATTTTGAATCCTCCCTGATGTTCTGTTGGGCACATGACAAAGTTCTCTTTTGTTTTGCTTTATTTTGTTTTGTATTTCTTTTCTATTTTTCTGTTTTTCTTACTTTGTTTTTTCAAATAAAATTAAAAAAAAATATGAGATGACTTTCTAGGAGTTAAAGGGATGGGGAGAGTTAGGGCAATGCAAACACAAAAGATATCAATAAAAAGAGCTCATGAGACCCATTGGTAGTGGCTTAGGTGGAAATATAAAGGCCATGAATGTCCAAAGGTATCTCTCCCATTACATTTATTTAACTAACTTATCACACAGCTAATAAGTGTCTGAGGCTGAATTTGAAATCAGATCTTTCTGATTTTAGGCCCAGATAGCACACTGGGGTTAAGGTCAAGAAGACTCATTTTGAATTCAAATGCTGGCTCAGACACTAGTAAGTCACTTAACAATTTGCCTCATCTTTATTTTTATTTTTTATAATAGTTTTTTCTTTTCAAAAGATAGTTTTTAACATTCATCCTTACAAAACTTTGTGTTCCATAATTTTCTCCTTCCTCCCCTCCTAGACAGCAAGTAATTCAATATAGGTTAAATATATGCAATTCTTCTAAGCATATTTCTACCTTTATCAAGATGCACAAAAAGGGAAAAAAATGAGAGAGAAAAAATAAGCAAGCAAACAAGAATAATAAAGATGAAATACTATGTTGTGATCTACATTCAGTCCCTGTAGTCCTCTCTCTGGGTGCAGATGGCTCCTTCCATCACAAATCTATTGGAATTGGTTTGCCTCATCTTTAAAATGAATTGGAAAAGGAATGGCAAATCACTCCCATATCTTTCCCAAGAAAACCCCAAATGGAGTCACAAAGAGTTGGATGTGACTGAAATGAATGAGCAATAAATAATTATATATTTTTCCCTGCCTGAGTACAAAGAACTAACCTTCCACATAAGTCTGAGGGAAATATCAAGCGAGGATGGTGGTGGTGGCAGTGGTGATGGTGACAGTGGTATGTGTGTGTGTGTGTGTAGGGGGATCTAACAATACTGCTGCATGCACATTGTATTCTTGAGGGTTTTTCCCCATAGATTGAATAATTTCTGTTCCTTTCTTATGGGAAAGAAGTTCTCTATAAAGGGTGGGGTGGAGTGAAGACCAAGATCAAAAACTAAGGTATTTGGTTTCTTATCTCAAGATAGCTATACCTATGGTGGGTGGAGAAGTCTGCTTTCCTAGAACCCACTCACTCACTCTTAAACCTTAGGACCTTTGCAAACAAAGGGTTCATCAAAGCTGTTACTGAAAACTTGAGTGTCCAGGTCTTAAGTTCTCTCCCCTACATCCCCTCCTCCCATAGTTTGAAGATTTTTTTTATTTACTTGACTTATTCATAAAAGCATTTTGTGATATAGAGAGGCAGAATAAGGATTATAGTATTATAGTTTTGTAAAACTACTCAAGTCACCATAAAATCACACAAATTAGATGGGCCCTTCATGGTCATTCTACCCTATGCCCTTTACACTGTCCCTGACTAAACATCAGATCTCATTTAGGTACTTCCCATGACAAAGAATTTACTTTTTTTTTTTTTCAGGGAAGACATTCAATTTGGGGGCACCTCTGTTTGTTGGAAAACTTTTCCTTCTAATGATCCAGATATGGATGACCAGGGCAGAATACATTTATCAGGATTACATTTCTCATTTTGTATACAATATTTTCATTAAGGTAGCCTAATATTACATTAGTGTTTTGGGGGTCTATCATCCTGAAGACAGATTGAATTTGAAGTCTACTAAAATTTTTAGTTATCTTTCAAATGAACTTGTGTCTAGTAATGACTCTTCCATGCAGTATATTGCTGTTGACTTTTTAATATCAAGTGTAAGAATTTACATCTACCCCGCCCCCGGTACATTTCATCTAATTAGATTTAGTCTTTAATATTAGTCTGACAGAATCTTTTATTTTATTCCATTTATATTGTTCAGTGCATTAGCTTAGCTCACAAAATATAACCATATTGATGAATTCTAGAATTTTTCCAGGAATAGGCACCAAGCTCACTAGCTTATACTTCCCTTTTTAGAAAACCAGAACAGTGTTAGCCATGGCTAATGCATAATGCTTTCAGGTTATCAAGTACTTCACATGATCGATCTCACTTGATCCTTCCAATAACTCCATGAGAAATTTCATTTTTATCTCCAGATCCCATAGCACCTCTCCCATTCTGTTCTGTCAAAAGATCATTGACAGGGGCAGTTAGATGGTGCAGCGGATAGAGCATCAGTCCTGAAGTCAACAGGAGCCGAGTTCAAATGTGGTCTCAGACACTTAACATGTCCTAGTTGTGTGGCCCTGGGCAAGTCACTTATCCCCAACTGCCTCAGCAAAAATAAAAAAATCACTCACAACATCTCATTGTATTGACCTGTTACTAGGCCCTAGCTGACAGAAGAGACTCCATTGACCTGCCTAGATACTGAGAAGTTAATGTGCCTTCTAAGCATACCCAGTTCCTTCAACTGATCCTTCATTGTCTTAAGGTCCTCCATCATTCTGGTCACCTAGGTCCTTTCTAGCATCTTGTTTGTCAGTAACCTTGCTAAAATGTACCCAGAAGTAAACATAAATCTAGGAAGAATGGAGGTGGGGGTAGAATTGTAGAGAATTGTCTGGAAACACAATAAATATATCATAACCTCCAGACTCTCTCCCTCCATCTTCTTCCTCATCCTCGCCCACATTCTAGACACTGCACAGAATAAATTTTCAAGATGAAGACATAGGTTCCAGTTTCATGAGCAATCATTTTTTTTTCTTATTCTAGTATTGTGAAAATGCTAGGTTTTATTTCTTAAGTTCAGAATAAAAAAAAATAAAGAAAGGTTAACACACTCACAAATACCTAAAGAATACCCACACCTCTTCAGCTTGAGAATTTAGTCCTGAATACCCTCAAAATTATATTCCCTTTAGCTCACACCTCTTATATGTAAACTTGGGTCTGTATCAATCACTTATTTAGTTTTTGAGCTTTGGTTCCATTTCTATTTGTTTATATAGTACAACTGGGGACTTTGATCTTAAATTCTAAACATAGTGGCTCTACTGTCATTGATGCAGAAAACAGTTATTGAAAACAGCAGATCCTTTCTATTTTTCATCTTTTTATTTTTCTGTACTTGATTTAATCCTTATATACACAGGCAGTACATTCTGGTTTATGAAATAACCCTTCTTAAGATCTTCTACCATTTTCCCAAATAAAAATTTGGACAGGGTTATCCCTAGCTGCTTTATTTCTCTGCTTGGCAAGGAGACCAAGTTATTGCTGTTTGAAATTTCTAGGTTCTTCTGGTATCCTGGAATTTGATTTACATTTCTATGATAAATGGTCAGGTTGTATGTTAATATATTTTGTTTCATTCGTGCCACATTTTAATTTTTGTTATTAATCATTTGGTAAAAACATATTATATTGGGCCTGTTTTAGCTGCATATCATAGTTTTTTCCCCTCATCTTTTTCTTTATTCTTATCTGATTTGAGTTTGATCTCTTCTCTAACAAATCAGTGATCTGACTATAGAAGGACAGTTGATATCTACTTATTGGTATCTAGTCATTTCCTATTTGTAAAGATATAGTTAATTTTATTTTTGTCATATTATGCAGTGATTGCCATATTCACAGTAACAACAACTATCTTTGTGATGGGTTCAGATTTATGAAGCACTTCCCTCACTGTGATGGTTTCAGGTTTAGCACTTCCCTCACAATAATTCTGTGAGGCAAACAGATAGCCTTTCATGAGGGCAAGGGCTACCTTATTTTGAATTTTGTATTCCCTCAAGTATCTAGCATAGTAGTTAATTAATAAAAGTTTGTTAATTTTTGCATCAAACATTTTAACAAATCTATTTTATTATGTGTAGTATCTTCCAACAATCTTCACATTAGTATTATTCATCACAGTGGATAGAGTCAAGAACTTGGAGTTAGACCTGAATTAAATCTGGCCTGTGTAGTGCTGTGCGATTCACCTAAGCTCTGTCGCAGTTTCCTCATCTATAAAGTAGGAATAGTAACAGTACCAATTCCCCAAGGTTGTCATGAAGATGAAAACGAGATATTTGTAAAACTTAGCACAGTATAGGTGAGGAACAAATAGCTTTTATCTGTCTCAGAAAGACAACATTTTATTGTGGAAAGAATATTGAATTTGAAGTCAAGAATTCTGGCTTTAATTTCTGACTATGCTGCTTGCTATCTATACTACTTTAGATAAGTAATTTGACTTCCCAGTCTCAATTTCCTCATCTGTGAAATGGGAATAATATCATACTACCCTACTATTCTCAATTGTGAGGAGAATATATTGTAAACTGAAAGTGCTGTAAAAGCCCCCAGGCTGTTATTAGGACAACTATCTTTAACCTTTCTGAAACAACTCAATGCTGTTATTTCATAATCTTTTTTGGTCATTACTCCTTCCTGTCTTGTGGCATAGGACTACAAACATTAAGAAGTTCAATATAGTACATTTGGCTTTGAAGTAGGATGACCAAGTTGTTATTTCTTACTTTTACAACTTCTAATATTAGTACTACGATTATTGATACAACTATTTCTGCTATTATTATTACTACTCCCATTACTCCTACTATTATTATTCCTACTATTAGTACAGTTGTTTTTACTACTATTGTTACCACTTTTATTATTACTTTTACTACTATTGATGTAATGAAAACTAGCACTTCTATAGTCCTTTAAGGCTCACAAAGCACTTTGTAATTATTATCTTATTTGATCCTCACAACAATCCTGGGAGGTAGAGGACTAGTAACAAGCAAATCTTCTAAAAAGCTATGGAGGGGTTAATATATCTGTGGATTGATGTACAGCAGGCTCCTCTGCAACCAAGGTTGAGAATAGGACATGTTGACCTATTAAATCAAACAAGTGCTACTAGCACAAAGATATAATAAATCTGGAAGTTACCTATGTGAAATTGTAAGCATCAGGAAAACATATTTGATATAAATTTAATATAACTGGTGATGAATGCATGGAACAGGAACAAGGCATCATAAACTAGACAATTTATGATTATGTTGTGGCACAGAGACTGTTATTATTAGTTACTGTTTAATATTAATGTCCAACTGCAGTGTAACAATGGAATATACATTATGTAAGTTAGAAACACCTGATGTGATTGCAACACTAGCAAAAAGGGTATATAATCCCTGGCTCTCATATCAATAAATGAATTTCATTGGTTGAAGTTTCTGCTTATCCCGAGTCATACTTTCTCCTTGATGAGATTTTTGAGCTGGTCTCTTTGGGAAGTAGGTGCTATTATTATTTCCGTTTTACAGATGAGGAAATTGAGGCAGGCGGATTTAAGACTTGCCTAGGATTGCACAACTAATGCATGTATGAGACCAGATTTGGCTGTGAATTAATCATTAAAAATATTAAGCTATTACTATGTTCTAGGAAATGTTAAGGGGATTGTATATAACAACTATAGGAGAGGGAAGGGCTTACATTCAAAAGATCCTGTCAGAATATCTCACATTAATTTAACTTCTGACAATTACCTTACTTTAATTCCTGGAGACTACTTGGCGTCACATCATAACTTCTTTTTGGTACACATGATATGGAAAATTCTGAGAGAAAGAGAGGTAGTAGACAATGAAACAGAAAACTGCTTTCTTGTGCATGTACATGTGGATATAAACATTGAAGGGACCTCGCTGGTAAAAGTGAACAGTCGTTTGAATAAAAATAGAGTTTGAATCCTATTCCAGGCACTTAGTACCTATGTATACCTAAATCCCTTAATGTCTCTCAACCTCAGTTTCCTCACCTATAAAACAGGAATAATAATAATACCTACCTCCCAAGGTTGTTCTTAGGATTAGATGAGATAAAATATGCAAAGTTCTTTGAAAATCTTAAGTACCAACTAAATGTTAACTATTATTAATAAGCATGTTTAACTCCTTGATATATAATACTTATGTTTCTTACCACAAAATACATTGATTTAACTTCATTGAAATTCTTATTTCCTTGTGAATTATTAGCCACCTAAGGGGATCCCCCCTCCTCCACCACTGCTTGCCACAGAAGAGTTAGAAAAGCCTGGCTGTTATAGCCTGGGCCCTCTTTGAACACTAAAACCACTTCAAAGATGAATGTATAAAGTGCCTACTTAAAGTACTAGATCCAAGTGTCTCCATGAATGAAGCACTTTATCTAATATACAAGATGGGAATTCTTGCCAAGGAAAGGGACTAATTGATAGATGTGACTTTCTGTAAGTCAGTGTCTTTAAAGTTTTCTTTCTTTGGATTGCTTAGGTTGGTACAAGGCTATTTATTTTTTCTCATGCACTCCATTCTCATCTTACACATTAAATGGTGAAAAGTAGCTTGTTTGCTGGAAGAAGATGTTGTTAAAGCTGGTTTTGGCTGGGAAATGGGAGACCCCAAGAAGCAGAGGAAGACAAGTAGATGTTCATCTCCCACCTTAATCAATCTCTATGGTTTTAGCAAAATAGAAAATTATGTATTCTGGTATTCTTGTCAAACAAAATCCATTTGTGGTACAGATCACTGACCTAGATACTGAAAACTGAGTTGCAGAGGTGTTAAACAGAATTCTAATGTGTGAGCAACAGAAATCAGTCACTCTTAAACTGTACATAATTGAGGTGAGGGTTGGGAGGACATTAGAAGAGTGACAAGATAAAGGGCAACAGAGTATTGACTTCTAAGAAATACTGGAGATATCTGAACACTCCTTCGACTCTTTTCAAGTCTTGGAACTGCAATGGACCTTAGAGAACATTTGATCCAATCCTTTCATATTATAGCTGAGTAAACTACAGTCAGCTTTCTGAGTGGTACTTACCATCACCAAACACCATAGGGGCATGAGGTCCATTCAGAAGAGTTTCACAAACCTTCAGGGGTTTATTTTCATTTGTTCCTAAATGTTATTAGACTGTTGGATCAGATCCCTCAAAACTTTTTGATGGAGCTGTGGAAGGATTGTTTCTGACATGTAAAGGTATGTGCAAGCTGGCTTGATTCATGGAAGAGGAGGTGGGTGAACTAGGTTTTATCAGTTTTCTATCCAACTTCATATCTGCTCATCATCACTGATAGAAAGCTTTAAGGTTATAAAAGGCTTTACACATACTTTATTATTTCATCTTGACAATAATCCTGTGACATAAATGTGGTGTTGCCCCTATATTACAGCAAACATTCAGCTCCTTCTCTTTTTGTCCCTGAAGGGAAGATTTCTTATAATTTTTGCTTTCAGAAGACCTGGGATTTCTAATGGTAGGTGCATAGTGATTAGAGTTCTGGACTTGGAGTCACAGGGACATGAATTGAAATTCCACTTCAGACATTTGTTAGTTGTGTAATCCTGAGCACGTCACTTAACTTCTGTCAGTTTTGGCTTCCTCATTTGTAAAACCAGTAAGCATTCATCAAGTGCTTACTGAGTATGCAACAGACCTCGTCATTTTGAAATGAAGTTATGAGGCTGAAGGATGGTATGAATTTAGCTTGGACCAGGATACATGGACATCAAACATTTATTAATCAAGACCTCTAGACAAAACTCCTTTCGAAGTCTTGACCCTGTGGTTACTAAATTCAGTCATATCTTAACATTAAATCTCCTGATCCCTTGTTTTATTACATTTTACCAAATCCCAACTCTAGACTATATCTACAAAAATACCACTCCCTCTTCTGGAGACTCTCTCTTCCCTTGAATTCTGTGACATTATTCTCTCCTAGTTCTTCTCCCTCTCTGATCATTGCTTTTCAGTCTTTTCTGAGGCATTATCTATGTCTGTTTCCCTGAATATGATTGATACTCAAATCTCTGTACTGGAATCTTCTCTATAGTTCCCTTGGATGATCTCACCATTTCCCTTTCTTTCCTTTACTATCTTTATGCATAAGACTCCCAGCTTTATACATCTGGTCTTAATCTCCTTCTTGAAATTTAGCCCACCAACTGCTTTCTAGACATTTCCACCTAAATTCCCATAGGTATTGCAGACTCTACATGTCCATTATCTTCCCTCTATAATCCACTTTTCCTCCTGACTTTCCTATTTTTTGAAGGTAACACTATTCTTCCAGTTACCCAAGTTCATTTTTCTCTTTTCTCTCCTTCCTATTCCATGTCAAAGCCCTTTCCAAGTCTTGTGACTTATTTTTATTTACCTTTCTAACATATCTCACATTTGTCTTTTTCTGATCATTTCCAAAACCACTATCCATCTTCAATCTTTTTATCGTCTCTCACTTGCAAGTCTCATATTTAGTTTCTCATTCCATCCTCTCCCTTCTCCAAACCATCTTTAACACAGACACAGGTCTAAGCACAACATTGTCCTGCTCAAACGCCTACAATTACTCTTAATGATTCCTGAATAAAATACAAATTCCTCAGATTGGCATTTAAAACTATCCACAATATGGCTCCCACTTGTCTTTCCAAACTTATTTCATATTATCCCGTCATATACTCTACACTGACCAAACTGGCTTGCTAGCTATTCCCCACATTTGATATCCTTTATTTTGCCTCAGTGCCTAATTACAGGTTGTGCTGCAGGTGGAGATACAATGGGTATCTCCCACAAAACATGTGTTAGCATGTAGAAGATTTTTCTCCAGAGGAATGGTGAATGAGAACAATTTATTCCAGTGGTCATGAAGGCAGGAACAATAGGTGCTGTGGAGCACTTAAAGCTTGATCAGGTATGAAAGGTCATTCACTGCATCCTGGGCCTCCATTGTCAATTGCCCCGGGTTTTGTCCTGCCTCTAAATTTAGATGATTCAGTAAAGAAAGTGAGACTGATGGTTGTATGCAACTCTGCCCCACTTAAATTCAGTTTATAAGTTAAGATATCACCTGGTATATCATTGGTACTCTTCAAAAATCAAGTTCCAACAACAACAAAAATATTATCTACTCTCCTTTGCCTTTTAGAAGCAAGACTCAGTTCAGGTGCCTCCTCTTTAGGCACTTTCCCCTATCTCTTAGTGCTATCTCAGGTCTCAAATTATTTTTTAAATTTATTTGACTCTGTACATGTTATATTCTTCAATATAACATAAGCTTTTTGAAGGTAGTAATTGTTTTTCATTTTATCTTTTTATCCCTAGCACCTAATCCATTACCTTGCACATAGTAAACATTTAATAACTATTACTACTAGTCAAATCAATTAAGAGGCAATTCCAGGTAGAGAGAAAAGTACTGCCTTTGGAGCCAAGACCATCCAGGTTCAAATATTTAGTATCTGCTTAAACTGAACAAGCCATATAACTTATTTGGGCCTCAGTTTCCTTATTTGCAACATGAAGAGATTGTCTTATTTGACCTTGGAAGTCTCTTCTACCTCTTGGTTCATAGTCTTTCTGTCCCCCAATATAAAATCATTCAATACATAGTCCCAGATATAAATTCTCCCTCTGCAGTTTAATAGCATCTTCTTTCACAAGTCCTTTTTAATTGATCTGAATATCCATATTACTCAGAAGAGCTTAGTCATGCAGTTACTCTGATCAATATGGCTTTTATTGTGTGCTTTTATTATTCTCTTCATTCTGCTTGTTTACTTTGCATTATTTCCTGCAAGTTTTTCTATGTTTTTCTAAAAATCAACTTGATTGTCATTTCTACAATACAGTAATATTCACCATAACACATATATTCCAAATTTTTTATCCTTCTTCCAACCTTCTTTAGCTCTCCCCTACTCTCAACTCTCAAGTACTTTGCCTTATATATTCAATGAAAAAATTAGGCCATTTGAGCTCCCCTTTATCCTTTCCTTCTTATCTCACAACATTCAGTTATCATCTACTAATATCTCCACCTTCACAAGTTTCTCACATTCTTGTCAGAAGCTAATCTCTCACATGGACAAATAATCCTGCTCCATTCCATCTTTTTCAGAAGATTGCCCCATCTATGATCCTACTTTTTTCACCAATCTTCAAACAATAGATTGCTTCCCTACTGCCTATAGATATTTCCCTATCAAAAACAATAACGACCCTCCCCCCAAAAACCCTCAAAACAAAACCCTCACTGGATCTGTCCATCTCAATAGCTATTGTCCTATGTACCTCTTCCATTCTGTGATGACACTCCTTGAGAAGGTTTTCTATAATCAGTGCCTCCATTTCCTTTTCTCTTAGTCTATTCTTAACTCTCTACAATATAGCTTCTGACTTCATTATTCAATTGAAAGTATCTAATTGCCCAATCAATTCAATTCCTTCTCAATATTCCTTCTCTTGATCTTGCTTCAGTCTTTGCCATTGTCACTTACCCTCTTGTTCTTGATAATCTCTTCTCTCTAGGTTTTCATTACACTGATTTCTCCTGAATCTCCTCCTACCTGTCTGACTCACTTTTGTTAGCTCTTCAATGAAGTCACTCTCATTTAAGTTCTTCAAGATTGTCCTAGGATCTCTTCTCTCTTTATATTTCCGGATTCCTCATTTTTTCTTATCCCCCTTCCCCATATCCAATATGTTGTCAAAGTCTTTGTTTTTATTTTTGCAACATCTCTTATGTATACCTGCTTCTTTACTCTGACACTGCCAACACTCCAATACAGGTCCTCATCACCTCACTCCCTGGATTATTGCAATAGCCTGTTGGTGTGTCTGCCTGCCTCAAGTTTCTCCTTCCTTCAATGCATCTTCCATTTAGCCACTAAAATTATTTTCCTCTATTTCCTATTACCACCATAATTAAATTCAAAATGCTGTATATGTTGTTCAAAGTCCTTGCAAGGATTCCCATGCCAAGATCACCCTTTTCTTTTCACTCCTCTCTTTTTACTATTTATTAGGAGACACCCTGTTTTCCAAAGCTTAGGCTCAGCAGGCAAACTGTGCTCTGAGTTTAACATAACGCAATCTTTATGCTCAACATCTGGATGAATACCACTGCAGCAAAGTTACAGAATTTTTTCACACCAGCCCCAGGTGGTCCCTGAGTTCAGACAAGCATCTACAGATTAATACCTGTTCTAGTCATGAAGCCCAGCAGGAGAACTTGCCATATTGTTATTATCCCCTCATTGCTGCGGTTAAGCTCATTGCCTGTTTTTTGTTGTTGTTTATTTTGGCCAGTCTCTAGTTATATGTATCAAGACTTGGCCCCTGGCACTAGTTTCTAGTTTTCTTCCTCCAGTGAAATTTTCTTTTCAAAAAATGCTTTTTGCTTATAACCACTGCTAGCAATTTTTATTTTATTTTTCAGAGTTAACATTTGGGGTTTTACTTCTGGGAGTTTTGGTATTTTTCATAGTTAACAGCAGTTGCATAATCTCTATGACTGAGCACTTAATTTTCAGAGTTTGACACCCTTCATAATACAGTCCCCTTCTGTTTTTTCATTGTTCTAATACCTCACTCCCCAATGGAGTGATCTAGTGATATTGACCTCATGGCTGTCCAAAGAGCAAGACACTCCATTTCTTGGCTCTGGGCATTTTTTCTGACTGTCCCTAATGCCTGGAATATTCTCCCTCCTCTTTTCTCAACTATTGACCTCCCCTTAAGTCTAACTAAAATACTACATTTTGCAAGAGCCTTCACTAGCCTTTCCTCTGTTAATGATTTCTAATTTTACTTATATATAGCTTGCTTTGTATATATTTATACCTCCACCCTTAGATTGTAAGTTTTTTGAGGTCAGAGACTATCTTTTGCTTCTTTTGGATCTCTAGTGCTTTACACTTAATAAATATTGATTGATCATACTATTTGTTTGGTAATCTTAACAATTCACATGAATTCAATGATCATATCTCTTTATGATTTTCAGACCTACTTATTCAGATCTAATCTCCACTATCATATTTGCCTATTGGCTCTCTCTAAGTACATCAGAAAGAGTAGCTAGAAGAATGAGTAAAAGAATCCTATCATAAAGAACTATTAAAATGACAAGGACTTCTAAGACATAAACTCAGAAGAGAATGTTTTATGAAATCCTCGAAGAAAAACAAAGCTTGGGCATAAGTTCAATTAGAATTTCTGAAAGAGATAAAGCAAGAGTTTTTAAGTATTAAAAGATAATTTTATATCAAGTCAAGTCAACCAGCATTTGTTAAGGATCTTCTATGTGCCAGATAATCTCCAGAATGCTGGGGATACAAACAAAGGAAACAAATACTTAAAAAAGATCAAACCAATCTACCAACAAACAAACAACAAAAACAACAAAAAACAGCCATTTGGTGCATATATGCTAAATATTGATAACAAATTATTGGCTATGATTCAATAATATTTTGCTATCACTGCAGGAAGATTCCACAGGATGAAGGAGCTGTTTAATGTGTTTTTCAGGGAAATCAAATGTCTTCTTGTCACTCATGCACAACAAGAAATTAATAAAATGTTTTGCTTTTGTTCTCTTTAATTTGCCAGCCATATTTAGTCTCTTTAGGAGAGATGGTGATGGATATGACTAAGCAGGAAAATAATCTCCCTTCCTTATGACATTGATAATAGGCTGAGATTTGAATGAGTTGTTATATTGTTCTTGTTTGTTTAGCAAGTCGTTTTTGTCATACTATTCTAGCTTAGGTTTTTGAGGGCAGTTTTGTACCAGGACAGCAATTTGACATAAAAGATACATTCTCATTTTCACAAGCTATAAGTCTTAGCCTTGAAATGGTTGTCACTATAAAGCTCTTAGGCTTCCTATTTGTAGCTTGATTTCAGATAGGGTTGGACAATGAACTACTAACCTATAACCTGACAAATGCTTAACTGGATATCTGGAAAGATGTAGCCAGTTTGGTCAATTATGAATTCAGCATATATTACCAGCCACAAAGAACTGATGTGAATAGAGATAATCCCCTTCCTTGTAGACCCTATATATCAGAAACCTGATCATCATGGAAAACATGAAGATTATCTGTAATGTGGAATAAATATATAAGATTATTAACACAGCAAAGGACATAGAAAAACCTAGAGTCTAGAGAGTACTCATTTAGTACAAGTAAATTGTATAGCCCTGAATTAATCTTCCCTACCCAGTCCCAATGTGCAGTCTCAACGTCAAGCCCAGTTCAACATATATTTCTTTGAAGTGTAACATTAACTATGAGAGAAGAAACCAAACAGTTTTTCTAGAAATGTTACAATTGGTGATTAGGGGTAGAAAGTGGAGTAGGGTTGGGTTAGGTATACTGGAGTTCTGACATATTAGATTAACCCTACTTGTCTAAGTAAGAAGGTAATCATTTCTGTTCAAAAGCCTGATTCATAGCTATTATATCCTTTCATAATATTGTGAATATTTAGACCAAGAGGAATATGCTACTGACTCAAACTAATTACTTGGAGCACAGGGGAAGAAGGAAAATAAATCTTTACACTGATATGCATAAAAGTCTTGTCTCTAGAAGGAGATTAGAAGAACTGAGCATGAACCTGTTGGAGACCAATTGTCTAGAATACACAGGCAATATCCAATATTATACCCAATCAGAATCAAGAAGGTTTCCATAGTAGCCAAGGAAATAAGGAAGAATTATTTCTCAACATCTCGCTTCCCTACCACTATTTATTTAGATCACTATTGTGTTGCTGAGAATGTTATTTAAGGAGGTTATTACCCTGGAAAGAATGAAGAAGTCCAGAACTTCTCCATGCTAACTATATTATCTCTAAGGATATCTCTAGACAGAACATTTTTATCACCCTCCAACAAACATTATGAGGCAAAGCAAGAAGACGGTTGCGGAAACATTTGCCTTTACTATACACCTTTAGAGTGTATATGAACATATATTTTCTGCAAAATTCATTGGTCACACTCACTAACAGTCTTGGACCTTAGTATAAAGTAGACCGTGTACATAAATCATATGTATATTTATGTTATATCACATAATAGGCTTATGTATGGTAGAGTTAACATATATTCTATTATTTGCATGCTGTTGATTTCTGGTGAGTTTCATGAATGGAATGAACTCTAGATTTATCTCCTTTCCCCTATCCAGATCTCCCTTAGGTTGGAGCAGTCTTAGAATCTTACATACACATATAGATAGATATAGATTTTGCTTCTGTGCACTCTACCTATATGTACCTGGTACCATTCAAAGAGACTACAAATTTTTAAGTTGGCAAACAGGATTGTAGTGGGCATGGCTCAAGTAGAATTAGGCAAGCTCTTCTTTCCTGCTGAGAGGGTTTGGGAAACTCCTTCAGTAAATAACATGCCACATGCCATTGTGACAGCTTCTCATGCATTATAGTGATTCTAACTCAGAGCACCATGGGGGAATCATAGCCATGGTCATCATCATAACCTTCTACAAGGAGAAAAAGCCATAGAAAATTTGATCATGATGAAAAGAAAGAAATAAAAAAGTCATCTGCATAAATAGTTTTATATTTCTTCTCATGTCTTATCTCACTATAAATCACAAAATTTGGATTCATGCTCTATTCTTGTAATTATTATGTAATTTTGACCATTCTACCTAACTTTTGTGAAATTCACCAAAGTAATTATAAATTTTGAGTTTATAATATATGCTATACCTTCTTTGATCATTGTGAGAAACACATGATTTAATGAGAAATGAGATAATGTATTTTAAAACTTTGTAAACTTTAAAGTCATATGTAAATATTAGCTATGATGATGAGGAATAATGCCATTCAAATGGAAAGAGCTCCTGCTCTGGCGTCAGCTCTACCTGTGTGACTTTGGCCAAAGCACTCATGATTTCTGAATTTGTTTTCTTCTTTAAATAGAGGATGGTGGACTCAATGACATATGGGTTTCCTGACAGCTTTAGAATAGTGATCCTATTATCTCAAATGCTATTTTAGTATAGAAGTAACTTGGTACAATTAAACTTGACTCTGGCCTTTACCTAAGGTACTTGTGGGATCTCAGGTAAGTAAGTTTATCTGTCTAGGTCCCAGGGTCTTTATCTGAAAGATGAAGTGATTGGGCTGAATGATCTCTGAAGTCCTTTCTGGTTCTAAATTTGTAATCCTATGATCTTCTAGAGGCAGGGATTTGAACTCATGGAAACTCATAACTCATGCATAAACTCATGCAAATTCAAATGAAAGTAGCTCATTAATTGTTCTTGCATGGTACTTGCTTTTCAATCCAGCAATTTTATAGAGTTTTATACCAACTTTTCTCACTATCCTAATTTAGTAAGTATCTGTTTTTAAAAGCTAATTAAACATAACTGATAAACCATGGGATACTAATAGTAAGATACCAAGAATGACACTATACTGTTAATTAAGTAGGGAAACAAATATTTTTGTGAACATTTTTTATGTTACACTTCCTCCCGCCCCAAAGGTTGGTGACGACTGTGTATATTTATAAGGCAATGAATTTGGGACAGGGGAGGGGATGAGGTAGTTATTCTCCTGTGACCAGAAAGAGTAGAACATTTCTATGCCCTACTTCTGTTTATGAAGTTCTTGGTAATAAATATATCTATACATTATCACCAAGAAACCCATAGTCTCTCCATCTTTTCTACTCCCTCCCACCTAATAAATAATATATTTCAATTCTGCTGTTTCTAGTAAAAAAAAACCCCAACAACTTCTATACTTCTATTTGATGAATTCAGAGTGGCAGTTGTAAAAGATGAGGTGTTTTTCTATACTCTTTTGCATCTTCACCTACAAGTTTGGCACTTTTGGGAGATATTTCCTAGGGGCTTCTATCAATTTTTTTTAAACATTTGCAAAAGAAAAAAAAACAACACATTCCCTCTCCTTCTTTGGGAGCCTAACATGCTTTCCCTTCCCTGCTTATATATAAACCCTCCTTAGTTTAAGATCTTATTTTTGGACTTTTGTCTGGCCACTGAGCCTGGTCCCTGGCTCTATCTTGGAATTTTTGTAACCTATTATGCTGCACTATTACAGAGGCACTGATGTTATGTTTTTTTTTCACCCATAAACTTGTTAACATTTCAACCTAGAATCAGCTCAATAATTTCTTTATAAGGAAATGCAATATTGAGCTCAGAATTTTCTCCATGAATCAGGAGTTAATTCTTCCTTTATATAGTTTCCACAATACCTGGCTGTCCCTTCCCTTTCTCACTTAGGTAGAATCTGTGTTATAGTTTCTTTCTTTCATGTGTATAAGCATCAGTCATTTCAGTATGCATGCATCTACTGATCACTTAATCATTTATTAAATTTGTTTTCTTCTTTAAATAGAGGATGGTGGACTCAATGACATCTGGGTTTCCTGCCAGCTTTAGAATAGTGATCCTATTATCTCAAATGCTATTTATTAAATATCTACTGTATTTTTGACATAAAGAAAAAATAAATTAGTCCATTTTTTCAAGAAGCTTACATTCTATTGGGAGAGAAAATATCTCCACATATAAGAATATATGGAATAAATACCAAACAAATGCAATGTAGTTTGGACAGGGCATCAGTTGTTGTGGACCTGAAACACTTCATGTAGAAAGGGGGTAGCCCTTGAGCTGAGCTCTAAAGGCATAAGGAATTTTATGAGACAAAGATGAGAAGGGTGTATTTTCAGCCGCTGGTATACATTTGCAAAGGGAGTGAGCTGCTCATGCTAATTATGTCAGTGGTCTGCGGAGAAGTTGTAAAATAAGAAGATACAATGTGATAAGAAAACTCAAAGAATTTAGAAGACCTGGATTTTTTTTTTTTTGTGATCTTGAGTGAGACATTTAGCTCTTTTTTGAGCCATTTATAAAATGGGGATAAATGTGCTTATATCACCTACTTTGAAGAGTTTATATGGGGATATGATTTATGAACAACTTAGAATACAAACTCATTTGTAAATCTGTTAGAATCTATTTTTTTCTATTTGCTTCAGAAGGCCTCATAACGTACAGAGCCCTAAACATAGGTGATAAATCATCTAGTTAATATAAATTACTGTCTTAGACTTTTGTCTCTGTTTTTATTTAGGAAAGACTGCAAACTCTTTATTCTGTAGGAAGTGGTATAAATGGTCATACAACCCTTACATTCATTCTTTCAGTCTTTTTGATGGGACATATTTTCAGGTTTTTAGATCCCTTTGTAACTCTGGGAGTTTATCTCTCTCCTATTCTCCATGACTGCTTAACTTCATTTTCCATCTTTCTCAAGATCACAAAGGAGAATTTGGTATGTTCTTTCCTTTTATTCTTTTGGGAAAAAATTCTTAATCAGTTGTTGATCCCTTACTAGCAATTGCCAACACAGCCTCAATACCATTGGCTTGCAGGCATTATTAAAAAAACGAGGCGGCTGTGTCGGAGAAGCAGTCAGGTCGGCATCCTTATCTACCGTTAGTGGTCTTTTCACTTTGCAAAGGACTAGGGAACTCCAAGTGAGGAGAGTCCCTCTCTAATTACAGATTGATATCTTTTCCATAACTTAGCCTTAGGTCAATACCTGATGTTACTCATTAACTTACTTGCCCTAGGTTCATGACCAGTATGCATTAGAAGCAAGATTTGAATCCTGATTTTCTTGATTCTGAGGCTTCTGTCTACTATGCTATACCACCTCCCATTTCAGGAAACAGAAAACAAAACTTTCTTCTAAAAACCGTTTGGGGTTCCTTGTTTGATGTCCACTCTGTGTTTCATTTTTATTAAGTTTTATTGCAATAATTTCTAATATCTTGAGGTTTCTATCAGCACTAATGTCAACATCATTTTCCCAGAGATTTATTTTTGCCTTTGTGTTTCCTGCCCATGTTCATAAAATGATTTTTTTGCTTGTTGACTAACATATTGAACACCTCTTTTTTTTTCCACATGCCACAAGTTTCCTGTTATCTTTCAGTATCACAAAATCAACCACATAAAAATAGTTTCATACGCAGGGGACCTGAAGCCTTCCTCTTGAGCAAATATGGGAAGAGAACAGAATTACAGTCAAACAAGATTCAGTCCCCAAAGTTCTTTCTTCCTGTCCTTGCTTCTTCCTGTTATTTCTTCCTTCCTGTTATTTCTTCCTGTCATTTATGTGCAAGGGCCAAAGAAGAATGAATTATTTTGTGGGAGGGAGGAGGATGAATGAAAAGCAATCTTACTTCTTATCCTAAAGTACTTGTACAATGCATACAAATTGTACATATTTTCTTAGACCAGTAGAGTTAGCACATAGAACACATGAGGGATAACAATGTGAAATTAGTCCAGAAAGAGAGGTTGAATCATAACTTTGGAGGCTTTTACATGCCAAAGAGAAGAATTCACATTTTTATCTTGGAGGCGTTGGTTACATTCTTTCATTACATAAATTTGGGTCCCAGAGAAGCCATCCTAAAAACTTACCCCTGATATCCATGGATATCAGTGTTTCTTAAGTAAATTTAATTATTTCCTCCTTTCCCTTCCTGAAATTAGAACTTTCTCTTTGAAATTTAATTTTAGTGTTTCACTCAAATACTTCCCCCAAATAATGTCTATTTATATATACCCTTTATTTGGTCTTTCTGTTTCTATCTTCTATGACCATAGCACTGATTCAATGAACTCTGCTGGCTTTCATATGAATGAATGCATAAATAGTTGGAAGATGAATCTTTATCAATATTTGGGTTATTTGGTGGTCTTTGAAAAATGAGTTTTACCACCAGCATGCATTATATATAATGAGAATAAACTGGAAGTATTCACAATAAGATCAGAATTGAAATAAGATTGCCCATTATTGCCACTATTAGTCAATATTGTATAGAAATGTTAGCTTTAGCAATAAAAGAAGAAAAAAAATGGAAGGAATTAAGAGGAAGTAATAAGAAAAGAAAACTCTCCCTTTTTGTAGATGATATTCTCTGAAGAGAAAATCAACAGAAAAAAACTACTAGAAACTTTAGCAAGGTTGCAGAATATAAAATAAACTCACACAAATCATCAGCATTTCAATATGTTATCAATAAAGTCCAGAAGCAAGAGCTAGAAAGAGAAATCCCTTTTAAAGTAATTATAGCTAATATAAAATATTTGGGAGTCTACCTGCCAAGACAAAGCCAGGAACTGTATGAAAACAAATAAAGTTGGATCTAAACAACTGGAAAAATATCAAATGCTCATGGGTATATAATATAATATAACATAATGTAATTTAATATAGCATAATAATATATATTAACATAACAAACATATAAATAATATAATAAAAATGACAATTCTACCTAAATTAATCTACTTGCTCAGTGTCATACCAAACTGCCAAGATATTATTTTATAGAGCTGGACAAATAATAACAAAATTCATCTGAAAAATGAATTTTATAGTCTTTAGGGCTATCAATACAAAATCATTTCTTGTCAATGTTTTGCTTTGTCATTACCCTTAATTAATATCTAGTAGATGATTTACAGAAAAACCAGCATAGAAAATGAATAAACAAACAAAAAAGAGAGATTTTGCTGCAATGAATATGATCAGGAAAAAGAAAGGGAAAAGAATACTTTAGATTCTAGAATAAAGGGATGATATTGGAATAACAAAAATTAAATCCTTAGAAATAAAAAAAAATTAACACATGAACATCAAGAATCAAAGGAAAACATTAGGAAGGAAACTGGAGATATTAAAGAATTTGAAAAGACAAGAAAATGAACAACAAAAAAATAGAGGAAAGAAATTCTAACTAGGAAAAACTCTGGAGAATTTTTAGAAACCAAGATGGAACATCTTTTAAAAAGCAGTGGGCATTTTTAAAAAGTAGAAAATACAGGACAAAAATTCATAGAATGATTGACAAATATTAGAGCAGAATCAAAGAACAGCAATATTGAAAATGTATGTGGTTTCTATAAACCAAAGCAAACAACCTTGAGAAAACTCAAAAAGTCAGTTTGAGAATCATTGTCTTCCAGGAAAAAAATCACTAAACTAACCTTGTAAATATTATATCTTAGGGAAATCATTATATAACATCGTCTGGATGAATTTGGATTGGGAGCACTTAACTAGTTGTTTTTATGACATAGACCCCAATATGGTACAGCCTATGGATCTCTTCTCAGAATCATGATTTTAAATGAATAAAATAGCAAGAGTTATCAGGCTATGTAAAACAAAGTAAACTACCACAACAAATTCCTAAATACCAGGCTAAAACCCTTGCAATAGAACAACAAAATCAACAGGATAATGGGTGAAGAAATATAAATAGTTTAACCTTATTAAATCCCTTATTTCTCTTTCCTGTTTATCTTTGTACACTTCTCTTGAGTCTTATTTTTGAAACTCAAATTTTCTACTCAGCTCTGGTTCATCAGAAATGCTTGAAAGTCCTCTATTTCATTAAATATTCATCTCCCCTCAAAGGATTATACTTATTTTGCTGTTTAGATGATTCTTTGTTGTAAACCTAGCTCCTTTGACCACTGGCATATCATATTCCAAGTCCTTTGATACTTTAGAAACTGCTAAATCTTTTGTTGTTCTAACTGTGGCTCTACAATATTTGAATTGTTGCTTTATGGCTGCTTGAAATATTTTCTCCTTTACTTGAAGTAATATTCCTGGGAGTTTTCATTTTGGAATATCTTTCAGGAGGTGATTGGTGGGTTCTTTCAATTTCCATTTTAACCTCTTGTTATAGAATAACAGGGAAATTTTCTTGAATAATTTCTTAAAATGTGATGTCTAGGCTTTTTTTCATCATGACTTTCATGTAGTCCAATCATTCTTAAATTACTTCTCCTTATTCCATTTTTTAAATAAATTGTTTTCCAAATGATATTTTTCATATTTTCTTCTATTTTTTTCATTCTTTTTACTTTATTATTTCTTGAAATCTCATGACATCATTAGCATCTACTTGCCCAAATCTAATTTTTAATAATTGTTTTTTAGTGAATTTTTAAAATATTTTTTTCCATTTGGATAATTCTACTTTTTAAGGGGTTTTCTTCATTGGATTTTTGTATCTCTTTTACCATTTGGCTAATTCTGGGTTTTTTTTTTAGGTTTTATTTTCATCAGCATTTTTTGTGCCTCCCTTAACAACTTGTTGAATCTCTTTTCATAATTTTCTTGCATCTCTCATTTCTTTTCCCAGTTTTTCTGCTACCTCTCTTATTTGATTTTTAAATGCTTTTTTATTTCTTCTAGGAATTCTTTTTTGAACCTATGATCAATTTATTTTTTTTTTGAGGCTTTGTATGTAGTTATTTTGACTGATGTTTCTTTCTGAGTTTATGTCTTTAAATTCCTTGCCATTATAGTAACTATCTTTGATCAAGTTCTTTTTTGCTATTGTTGTTTGCTCATTCCCTCCCATCCTATTGCTAGATTTTGAAGCAGAAGTTAAGGTAGTTCCTCTGCTAATAGAAAGGATAGAAGAAGTGATACAGAAGATTTGTGGAGAATAATTTTTGAATAGCTATTATGCACAGTGTTATAGAATTAATTAGGGAAGAAAAAAAAAGGATTGTATGCATCAGTGAGTGCCCAGTTGAGATTAGATGACATAAATCTGTAAAGAACCTGGTTGATTTAATTGTATAACTTTCTCCAGGTGCATTTAGTGATATGGTAGGGGAAGCAGAGAGAACAGATAGTGAAAGTAACCAGAGCTGAGGTTCAACAAGATGTGTAGCTGTTGACAGGACAAAAGGACAATGATGTTTGGGGATAGTTGATGGTCAAACATAAAGTTCAATTGTAAGTGGAGGTTAGTAAGACCAGAGAAGAAATAATGAACTCAGAGGACAAGAGGAGAGCTTTGAGGTCATGATGAGGAATGAGACAGAGGGATAGATTGAAGGATAGTAACTTATGATCAGAGAGAAAAATTTTAGAGTTCTAAATCACAGAAATGGAAAAATTATTGGTGATGACTGAAGTGAAGTGAAAATGGAGGTCATGGAAATTTAGAAGGTTAATGAATCTTCAGGTAAGAGTGTTTGAGGGGACATTGTTGAGCATGAAGAAGTACCCAAGTATGAGATCAGAGATGTAATGAAGAGGAAGACTATGAATTAGTCACTAAACTTCTTGAGAAAAGTGATCTGAATCCATTAGATGACTGAAGGATTGGATTGGATGATAAAGATGGATGGAGAAAAGGAGAAAAATAATTTTGCAATGTTGACATAGGGAAAGTTTGGAAGTTTGAATGAAGATACAGAAGAAGGTCTATTTCTCCTTCTGAGCTTCAGAGGCCATGAGAAAGTGCATCTAGTACAAAAGAGGATGACTAGACATTCAATGCAGTGATCCTCTGGGGAGATTACTACAAGAAGATAGAAACTTCATTGTATTATTTTTTTAGTAATTCACATCTCTCTAATTTTTGCTAGCATGGCAGCTCCTTCCACTGAGACAGACTGACACCTTGTAAAGTTTTTGTAGATTATTGTCTTGTTGTCATGACTAAAATGTTTGTCACTTTGCCACCAATTTACGGATGACTATCTGCAGACTTAACTAAGCTGTCCTCAAAAGCAGACACACAATTGGTTATTCAACTCTATTTCAAGACTTTTCTGGCTTGCTAGTATCTACTTATCAAGATTTTGTATAATTGGGATTACAGTATCTGGTTCTACTTAGTGTTTTAAGAACCCACACTGGGAGGAACTGGTGGGATAACCACTCCCTTCAAGATGTTTTTGAGACAGCAGGTTTGGATAATTTGAATAATCCAATATAGTTGTCCTGTGTGAAGGTGGGTGAGAAAGCAGTGCTGTTACTGTGAACTCCATGACCCAGGTGATGTGAACAGATGTGTTGGCCATATCCTGGGAGAGGGTCAGGTTGTAGTGACTCACTATAAGTATGCTTGAAATTGGAGATAATGATTCATTTTTACCATACAGGAATGAGAGGTTCCCAGCGACACCAAAGAAGCCAACTGGGTGAGATTTGAGGACTATGTATGAAAAAAACTTTAAGAATAAAGAAGATGTATTGGCTTTTTTTTAATTAACCACTCTCCCCACCCCATTTCCACCTCCAATACAAGACTTGTCCTCATAGAACCAAATTAGAGAGTTGGTCTCTTAAGAAAATGGTCAAGGATCAAGAACATAAGTTTGAGGAGTCAAAGGACCAAATCTCAGAGAAAAGCATAATAATCAGTTTCAGGTGCACCATCTGATGAAAATTATGAATTAGAACAAGGGTTCTTAAACTTTTTGACTTCAGGACCCCTTTAAAACTTTAGAACACTGAAGAGTTTCTGTTTAAATGGGTTATATCTATTAGAAATTAAATATTATTACTTAAATTTCTAAAATGGTATTAAAAATTAAAATGGATAACTATTTACAAATTCATTCTAAAATATCAATAATTAACTTATGGTATGTTTTAGAGTAGCATTGTTTTTGTATATTTTTTTTTTTTGCAAATTTCTTTAATGTCTGGTTTATCACTTAGTAATGACTTCCTTTAGAGAATGTCAGATACTGAACTTCTAAAGTTCTCTGAATTGGGGACATTTGGCCAGAGAGGTGAGAAGTCATTAAGGACGGCACAGAGGAAGTCAAGTTTTCTCTCCCATGTCATATGGGTACTAAGCCATGAGTCAAAGCCCATATTTGATTTCACATCCCCCTGACTCCAGAGTAAATGTTTCTGCACCACTCGCATACTTAAATAATCCCAACATCTTTTCAGGGGAAGTGATCTTTTCCAAGGTGTAGCTTCAGGAAGGTGCGACATGGAGCAACTAGCCACTTGGAGCCAACCTAAATGAGTCCTGGGCTGATAAATATGGTAGACCACTCTTCCCCTACTCCCCAATTTGAGCTAAACATGTGTTTTCAAGGCATAAAATGCTTAGGTTAGCAGAAACATCATCATCTGTATCTCTCACCCACCCTCAGCACTCAAGCCCAAGAAACAATACCCAGCTAAAAAGGCCAATCATTAATTTGGAAACTACCTATTTGATCTACCCAGAGCTAAGACAAGATTTTTTCAAATGCATCAAAGGCTTTGCAGATGTCTCTGTCTTGTCTGATTATGCATCCTGCAGAACAAAGACCAAAATGTCACTCCCAGGGGGTTGCCCGATCAAACAAAAAGTAAAAGTTGACAAATAAAGGGAAAGGGTGACAAGACTCCCCTGCCATCTGTTGTGGAAATCTGTGCTCAGCAGAACTGAGGAGGGGAAACACCCCCCATCTTGGGAAAGATCAAAAGAAAAAGGTCCCTGCTATTATTTGTTTGCAACCAGCTGAACTAGGTCTCTTATCACTCAGAAACCTGTGAGGCAGGCAACCCCGAGGGTGGCCTCCACCTCCCACACTTGGAAGGAATTATACCTGAGAATAACGAATTGGTTTTTCTTAGGCCCTATAAAGCAAGGGGGTTTAATCTGAAACATAGTCACACATATGCATGTACATGTATATTATATGTAATATTTGTATATGTATATATACAATTATGCATATCTGTAATTATGAACCTACATATTTGTGTGTAGCTTTTTTATAATCTAATTTATTTCCTTTGTAATTTGATATATTTTATTTTATGCAATATTATCTCGAGGAATTACAAGTGGTGTAATAAAAATAAAGTTGTGAGAATATTCATTTGAATGGTCATCATGTGCTTCTCTCACCTATCAAACCTATCAAAGAACTCTCACCTATCAAAGTGTAGACCTGGATTTTTTCTGGAAAGATTCTTTCAGCATCCATTCAACTCTGTTTATAGTATATGTCACTCTTTCACCTGTAAATTCTTGACTTTATCCATTCCTTTTAAACTTCCATGGCCTTTGCTTTGTTTTCCAAGACTGTGTTGGAATATTTCTTTCAATTTTACTACAGATATGCAAAGGACTTTAAATTTGTTCTATTTCTTACTGGGGCCAGTTCACCCCTCCTTAGTCAGTCATTTGTGAAATGCCCACTAGGTGCCAGGTGCTATGTTCCTTAGTCTTTGAACCCACTACTCCCAGGGACCTACCATATTGGTGTTGAACTAGTGTGGATACCTAACTAGTTCAGAATGTTGTAGCTCAGAACTCCTGACCTTAACCAATTTAGCAGTTTCATCCTACCACTAGCTAGTATCACAAAGATACAAAGGAATCTGGGTACCACAGTAAGTAGGGTACTGGCCATGTAGTCAGGAAGAACTGAATTCAAATTCATCTTCAAGCACTTCCTAGCTATGTGCCCAGACATGATATTTAACCTCTGCCTGTCTCAATTTCCTCATTTGTAAAATGAGTATAATAATAGTATCTACATTTCAAGTGTTGTGAAGTATTAAAATGAAAATATAAAAAGTATTTTGCAAATCTTTAAAAATGCATTTTACTTTTCCCCCAATATATGTGAAAATAATTTTTTTTTCATTAAATTTTGAGTCCCAAATTCTCTCCCTCTCTTGGCTCTTTCCCTCCTCTTTGAGAAGGCAAGCAATTTGGCATAGATTATACATGTATAGTCACACAAAACATAAAATAAAACAGACCAAAAAATCCCAAGAAAAATAAAGTTTGGGAAAAGTATGCTCCAATCTGCATCAATTCTTTCTCTGGAGGTGGATAGCATTTTTCATCATAAGCCCTTTAGAAATGTCCTGGATCATTATATTGCTAAGAGTAGCTAAGTCATTCATAGTTGATCTATTGCTGTTATCATATACAGCATTCTCCTGGTTTCACTCATTTCACTTTGCATTAATTCAAGTAAATCTTTACAGGTTTTTCTGAAATCATCCTGCTTCTCATTTCTTATATCACAATAATATTCTATCACAATCATATACCACAGCTTGTTTAGCCATTCCCCAGTAGATAGCCTTCCTCTCAATTTCTAATCTTTAGCCATCAAAAAAGAGCTACCATAAAAATTTTTAGACAAATAGGTCATACTACCCCACCCTCCCATACTCACATACCTTTTTTGATGTCTTTGGGATATAGACCTGGGAGTTAGATGCTTTGCAAATTTTAAAACATTTTATAAATGCTTTGGAAGAGGTGGTCTCTGTTATGGAATAGGCCCTGAAGGTAAACCACTCTATTTGAATTAATTTTTTAAAATATTTCTTTAAATTCAAATTGAGATATCACTGGGTATTTGGATGGGGGGCAGCCATGGCACTCAGTTTCTTGGCAAAATACATTATGATCTTATAGGCATATTAATGGAACATCAGTTTGTCACCTTCAAAGTATATTTGATAGGTAATTCTTACCAAAAGATACTTGATTGTTTCCAGTCAGTTGCAAAGCAAGAAAGCCACTTTAAAAAGGTGCTTATTTTTTATATCACAGTTATTTTCCAATATTAGCACCCACTATAGAACTTTCCCATACAACAAAGAGAAACAGTTAAGCAACACAGCAACCTAAATCCCCCTCCCATTAAAACCCTCCCCCCATGATTAGCACAGTACCTTGTATATGAGGGGGAAAAATCATATTTGTGATTTCCTTGAAGTAGGCAATTGCTTCTGAGGAAACTTCCCCACCAATGTAGGTTATTAATAACTATTCTACAATTCTTAATCTTAGATTTGCCTTGATTAATGACTTTCCCAGAATTATGTAGTTATATGTCTCAGTGGGAAGAGTTGAACTTAAACTATGAGACCAGTACCCTATCCACTAATGCAACATTACCTCTTGTCTTACACAGTAGGTACTTAATAAATGTTTATAAAATTGAATTGAATTGAAGTGGTTGTGACTGGGTCTGGCAGCTGTGCGATAATTTCCACAGTAACCTCTCACCTCCCTGTAAGAAGAAGGAAGTATATTTCATCAAGAGCATTATTGGTCATTATACTCAATGGAGTTTAGTTTTCTCTTTCTTCATTTATATTATTTTAGACAACATATAATTTGCTATCTTAATTCTGTATCAGTTCATACAAACTTCCCCATGTTTCTCTTAATCCTTACTATTTGCCATTTAGTACTGCATAATAATATTCCCTTAACTTAATATACCACAGTTTGCTTAGCCAGCCCCTAAGAAAGTTGCTTTTCATTTTTCTTTGTGGAAAACAACCATCCAATTTTTACCATAAACAATCCATTGAAAAATGTGCCAGTGTGCTTCATGATGGTTATGATAAGAAATATACAAGATTAGTAAAGATAACCTGCACTGAAGATATGTCTGGACAAGAATTTTAAAATTGAAATGCTGAGCAAAAGAATACACCCAGAGGGGAAATTCATGAATATTTATTTTCACGCCTGCTTATTAACTATCCTTGGGAAGACTGACTCACCCAGGAGAGAATTTGAGGCTGAGTATAAGACTGATTCTTTCCATTAAGCAACATGGAAGATTCCCCCATGTTGGGCATAGCAGCTCTTAGTTCAGCTCAGAAATCCCTTCTAAACTGATAATGGTAGGATTCATGTACTAGCATAAGGGTAGGGGTTAATTTAATCAATCAATCAATCAAAGGTGTTAAACTAATAAACTTCCTGTCCTACTTTATATGTGCTGGGTCTTCAGTTTAATAGCAAGCCAGTTCAAAACTCACCTATTTGAAGCTTAGAGTGGAGAGAGCAATTCTAGCCAACCTCTCCCTCCTCCCCCAAGAAGGAATCCCTTAGGAGTAGAGGGAAAAGAGAATTTCTGTCTTTTCCCTCATCACCTTGACCTGAGGACCTAGTAAATTTGGGAGAATCAGAGGAAAGACAATTTAAAGACATTAGTAAAGAACTCAGCAGAGTTTCTCTCTCCCCCTCTCTCCATCTCTCTCTCTCTCTCTCCTCTTTCTCTCTCTCTCTCTCTCTCTCTCTCTCTCTCTCTCTCTCTCTCTCTCTCTTTCTCTCTCTCGTCTTTGGCTCTCAGGCTCTGTCTCTATCTCTCTGTTCCTGTCTGTCTCTTTATCTATCTCTGTCTCTCTATGTGTGTCTCTGTGTGTGTGTCTCTCTCTCTGTGTATCTCTCTGTGTGTGTATCTCTATGTGTCTCTCTGTCTCTCTGTTGCTGTCTGTCTCTCTGTGCATCTCTGTCTCTGTCTGACTGACTATCTATCTGTCTCTCTCACTCTCTCCCTACCATGAAAAAGGGAGCCTTGTGAGTGTTCCATGAATGGGGCAAAAGGACTGCCAGCATGATCTAATCTTGAACTCACTTTCTACAGGAATTGATATTGTTGTTTGTCCTTTCTTGAATAGGACATGACATCAGGGAGATAACACTATGACATGCAAGTGAGTTGGATTTAAGTGAGGGAGGGCCATGCAAAGTCACTAACCTCACTTTCTTGTCCAGAGCCATTTGGTTCCAGTGGCAAGATGTACATCAATTTGACTAGAAATGGCCCAGGATGCAGTGGGAGACTTTGGCCTTTTTAGGCTAAGGTCTCAGTTTTGTGAGGCTGCACCCATTCAGTGATTAAGGCTAGGTAGCAATTGAGGCAAAGAATCTCCTCTTTCACCTAGTCCAAAAAAATCTTAAAAAAAAAAAAAAGTAAATCTAGGAAGGAAAGATCCAAAGAAGAAATGATTGCTATCTACATTCAATCTGAGTCAACCAGAATACTGGTGGGAGAGAGTCTCAGTCTTTGAAGGGAGGGGATTTTTGTATCTACTGTTCTTACTCTTAGCACATTAGTAAATACCCTTTTGTAACAGCTAATTATGTCCAGATCACTAGTTGATATTAAGGGATAATCATTAGAGGGAAGCAAAGCAGTGGGGACTTGTAAACTATAGTTTCAGAAGAGACACCCCAGCCTCTTGGGGTTCCCTATAACCTTAAGGAAGATGTAGCCACAGTTCTCTGGGAGCCAATCTGCCAGTGTGAGTAGCCTTTGGGAGAATAGCTTGATAGGATGCATTAAACTGTGATGACACAGATTTTCAAAGGTTTTTAAAGGATGTAGAAGTGATTCTTTCTTGATCATAGAACTAGATTTATATATAGGTTTTATCAGAAGTAAAATTGGATCTCTTGATTCTCAAGCCAGTACTCGCTCCGCTGAGGGATTATTCCCTCTTTCCAAAAGTTTTCCCTAAAATAAAACTACACCATTTATGTGAATTCCTTTGGAATCTTCCTATCTTTTCCTATTTAAATGCATATACGTACAGCTGGGAGTGGATTGTAAGAAATTAAACTTTTATCAGTAATTCTCTAATATCATAATTTAGCTCAGAATAAGTGCCTAAAGGGATGGGGTAGGAGAAGAAAATTTAAAAAAATTTTCTTAAGTACACCTACTTCATGCCAAACTTTGTGCAAAGTGCTTTTGATCCTTGAAACAAGGTAGGTTCTGCTATTTTCCTTAATTTTGCAGTTGAAGAAACTGAGGCTAGATCTGAAGTCTCGTCTTCCTGACTCCAGATTCAGTATTCTATCTCCAAGGGCCACCTAAAGGCCATGCTCTTGAAAGAGATTAGGAGGTGGGAGAAGGTAGTTGAAATGGGAAAGCATCAGAGATAAACTCTGACCATTTCTCAATTTTGTCCAATGCTAGCATTGATCATTATATCTGGTGAGATTAGAACAATAATGGGAGCCTTACTTTATAAGATTTTTTTGAGAAAAATAATGAAGTAACATATTAAATATGTACACATACTTTGAAAGGAGAAAATTAATATGGAAATACAAAGCAGCATTATTATTTTTCAAAATAAACTCATAATTGTATGTATGAGATAGGAAAACTGGAATGGTATAGTAGAAATAAAGCTAACTGATAATTTTATAGTACTTTAGAGGTTGTAACTTTATGAATATTGTTTAATTTGAGATTCATACCAACTTTATGAGATAGATGCTATAATCAGATCTGGGGCCTTGTATCTTTTAGCAATTCTCTCTCCCTTCTCAGTCTCCCATAATAAAGCATCTGTATTCCAGAACTTTGTCTAGAATGGGGGATCTTCCACAGGACAGCCTTCTTAATTGTTAGACTCTTGGAAACCAGAGCAGCCTTAGTTAACTTGTGTTCTTAGGTTTAAATCTACCTGATTTGGAATCTATTTCCTGATCACTCAGAACTAATATTTCTGTATTGGGACTGATGCCAGCTTAGGATCGGAAAGTCTAAATAGCTCACTGATTGAGGACCTTGTGCCCTCACACTCATTGCAGGAGAGTTCTATCACAGCTATCTCCTAAAAGATATGTAGGTCTGCAGCACCAGTGACAACTGTGATCACCCCTTGATCCTATGAAAGCCCTGAAGTTTCATTCCATTTAATTTCTCATCCATCAAAAATCCCTCACAGAATCATACAGAGGATTTCATGTGGTCCAGCTGATTTCCTGGAAAAAAAATAAAAAAATAGAGTTTTCCAATATATTGGACTAAGTAATGATGCAGCCTCTAATAGAAGACCTTGAATGAGTTAACTTGGAGTTAACACATTAACTTTAAGGCATTTTGTGGCACTTGGGGCTATTTCTAAATGCTAAAAAGTTTTTCCTCATGTCAAGCCCAAATCAACCTCTTTGCAATTCCTATTCATTGCTTCTAGTTATGTACTCAGGGTCCAAGCAAAACAAAGACAATCCTTCTTCCACTTAAAATACTGAGAAACAATTATGATGTAATGCCTGAGCCTTCTCTTCAACAGGCTAAACATCATTCAGGTCTTTCAACCATTTCTTAACTGGCATTGCCACTATCTTGGTTGTCCCCCTTTCAGACATTTTCCCTTCTTCAGTGTTTTATGGAAATCCTCCCTCCCTCCCTCCCTCCCTCCCTTCCTTCCTTCCTTCCTTCCTTCCTTCCTTCCTTCCTCCCTCCCTCCCTCCCTCCCTCCCTTCCTTCCTTCCTTCCTTCCTTCCTTCCTTCCTTCCTTCCTTCCTTCCTTCCTTCCTTCCTTCCTTCCTTCCTTCCTCCCTCCCTCCCTCCCTCCCTCCCTTTCTTCCTTCCTTCCTTCCTTCCTTCCTTCCTTCCTTCCTTCCTTCCTTCCTTCCTTTA
>JAJPUD010001758.1:298731-392561 GCA_023553655.1 Myrmecobius fasciatus
CTTTCTTTCTTTCTTTCTTTCTTTCTTTCTTTCTTTCTTTCTTTCTTTCTTTCTTTCTTTCTTTCTTTCTTTCTTTCTTTCTTTTGTTCTTTCTTTCATTCTTCCTTTGTTCCTTTCTTTTTTCTTTTTTTCTTTCTTTCCACTTTCACTTACTATTTATCTCTTCCAAAGTCTACCACTAGACACAAGAATATGTGGATGAGAGAGAAAGACAGAGACAGAAGCAGAGACAGACAGAGACAGAGACAGAAGCAAAGACAGAGTCAGAGAAACAGAGAGACAAAGAAACAGAGACAGAGAGAGAAAGAGAGAAAGAAGGGAGGAAGGGAGAGAGAAAAAAAAGGTAGGGAAGGAGGAATAGGAAGGGGGAGAGAGATAGGAAGTGGAGGAGGAGGAAGAGAAAAGAGGAGGGAGACAGAGGGAGAGAGGAAGAGGGAGAAAGAAAGAGAGAGCAGAGAGAGAGAGACAGACAAGAGACACAGAGAGAGACAGTCAGAGAGAGACAGAGACAGAGGCAGACACACAAAGAGAGACACAGACAGAGAGAGAGAGAGAGAGAGAGAGAGAGAGAGAGAGAGAGAGAGAGGGAGAAAAGGAGGGAGGGAGGGGGAGAGGAAGGATTAGGAAAAAAGATGAAAAGATCATTGGGCATTCATTCAACAAAAGAGTATTTTTTTTTCCCACGGCTGGGGGCAAAGGAGGGAGGGTAGGGAGGGGAAGGAACAATTCTATTTTTTCAAAGCCAACCTATCTATTTATGTCCTTGTTCCTTTCACTTCCTACCTCATCTATGTAATCTTTATTTTCAAAATGCAAAGATAGTTTTCAACATTCACCCTTGCAAAACCTTGTGTTCCATATTTTTCTCCTCACCCCTCCTTTAGACAGCAAGTAATCCATAAAGGTTAAACATATGTAGTTCTTCTAAACATGTTTCCACATTTTTCATGCTGCACAAGAAAGATTATATCAAAAAGGGAAAAAAGCAAGCAAACGACAATAAAAAGGTGAAAAGTCCCCGTAGCCCTCTCTCTGGGTGCAGATGGCTCTCTCCATCACAAGTCTATTGGAATTGGCCCGAATTATCTTCTTGTTGAAAAGAGCCAAATTCATCAGAGTTGATCTGATATCAGATCAGAGATGATCATATAATCTTGTTGCCATGTACAATGCTCTCTTGGTTCTACTCATTTTATTTAACATCAATTCATGCAAGTCTCTCCAGGCCTTTCTGAAATCATCCTTCTGGTTATTTCTTATAGAACAATAATATTCCATTACCTTCATATGCCATAATTTATTCTGACATTCCCCAATTAATGGGCATCCACTCACTTTCCATTTTTTTTGCCACTGTGAAAAGGATTATTGAAAGCATTTTTGCATACATAGATCTTCCCTTTTCTATGATCTCTTTGAGATATAGACTCAGTAGAGACACTGCTAGATCAAAGGATATGTACAGTTGTCTTTGGACATAGTTCCAAATTGCTTGCCAGAATGGTTGGATCATTTCACAACTCTACCAACAATATATGTGTCTCAGTTTTCCTACATCTCCTCCAATATTTATCATTATCTTCTCCTGTCATCTTAGCCAATCTGAGAGGTATGCAGTGGAACTTCAGAATTGTATTAATTTGTATTTCTCTAATCAATAGTGATTTAGAGCATTTTTTTCATATAATTAGAAATGGTATTAATTTTTTCATCTGAAAATTGTCTGTTCATATCTTTTGACCATTTATCAATTGGAGAATGGCTTGTATCAAAAGAGTACTCTTAACAATCACTTGTTCATAGAAAAGATGAAGATCCATGGAACTCTTCACAGTTTCATCCTCCAGGGGAAAAGAAAGACAAGAAAGATTTTTATTTTGCCGTCTTGAAGAAATAAATGTGCTGGAATGCCCAGCTAAGGCTCTCTGTCTGCTTCAGTTTCTCTTACTTTAAAATGGAGGTAATAATATCACCTCCCTCCTAGGGTTGTTTTAAAGATAAAAATGAGATCATATATCTAAAGTGCCTAATACAGTGCCTGGCACATAATAAATGCTATATAAACATTAACTATTATTATTATCACCAGTTGTGTGAACTTGAGTAAATTATTTAATCTCTGCCTTCTTCAGCTTCTTTATCTGTAAAATGGGGATAATATTGGCATTTATTTCCCAGTGTTGTTGTGATGCTCAAATGGGATAATAATTATAAAGAATTTAGTATAATCTCTGATACATAGTACTCACTATTTAAGTGATAACTATTATCATCATCATCATCACCAATTGAGTGACCCTGACCTAGCCATTTAACTTCTGTTAGCCTTAGTTTCTTTAGTTATAAAATGGGGTAATAATATCACCTACTTCTCAGTGTTGTTTTAAAGGAAAAAACTGTGCTTAGTACAGTGCCTGACATATGGTAATTACTTAAAAAATATTGTTTCCTTCCTACTTCTATTAAGTCAGGCCATATGAATGACTTAGTCATGTTCCTTGTTAGAATCTAGGTCTGTTGAGCTCCTTCCCTTCTAGGTTTTGTGGCAATCTTTTTTTTTTTTTTTTTTTTAAATTACAAGCTCTGCCGTTTCTGAAGGTCAGTGACAGTGTCATTATATCCTTTCCCAAGGGACAAGACAGCCTTATTTCAAGGAATTCTTGCCCTATTAATATACAAAAAGGCACCTTTTCAGTCTACTTCTTGGGGCCCACTTTCTTAAGGGCAACTGAGATAGAGAAGTATGAGTTATAACTTATCACATGGACAAAGGATGTCCACATGGACAGACAAGAATTATGTAATTGAAAAAAGAGGGAATGGCAAAGAAATGAAGAATGGAAACAATTGGAAGAAGATAAGTTATTTTTTATTGATGATGGAAATTCTCTACATTTAGGATGGCAGATATTTGTGTATCATGTGATTAGTCTGAGATGACAGCTTGGGTAGGATGTCTCCAGGATGAGAGAGAGAAAAACTCAATTATTTGCCACTGTGGTGAAGTTTTTGCAATTTTTCTTTCTTAGGTGGGAAGAGGTCTTGCTTCTCCATCACCCACAAATACTGTGATGAACATTTGGTGGTGTGACAGTTAATTAAACCACATATTAGCCTGATGCATTTCTAGTTTAGCTTGTTAACATGCTAGGAGGAAAAACTCTAAACATGAAAACACACAACTGGCTTCCCTTACAAGTAGCTTATCCCATCTTATTCTCCAGGAGAGATAGGAAAACTAAAATGAAATGAGTCCATCAAGATCCTGTTATATGTAAAGATGGTCCCTGCAGATAGAAGTTCATTAAAAAACTATTGTAGGTGAGAGGATGGCTAATGAGGGAACTTTGAAGTCTTTTTCACTCATTTAATGAACATTTAAAGGCTAGATACTGAGCTACATAAAGAATCTTCAAAGAAAAAGACCAGAGTCCCTGCCTTCAAGGGGCTTATATTCTAGTGGAACTAGATTGACTTCAGAAATAAAAGTAAAAAGAGAGATCTGTGCTTTTTTGAGGGGAAAATAAGGGTTTGATGGGGCAGAATCAATCTCCTCTTCCCTGATTGGCTCCGGTCAACAAAATAGATCTATAGGGGATCCCATATCTTGTTAGAAATGAGAAATGAGCTTTCTTTTTATTAACAGATAAGATCCTTCTGATTCAAAATTGGCTTATCCTTTGGAGAAAGTATCGAGGGTGGGTGAGTGGGGCACCTCCATTTACTTTTAAATCTTTCAGAGTTTGAAATAAAAGAGATAAGATAGTGTGTCTCCTATAGTGCCTTGAGAAGATAGACCTAGCTCTTTAACAGGAGCAGATGTTTTATTTCTTCTTTTCTTTCTACTCATGTATTTAATAGCATTTGTTTAAACAGAGCCAGTTTTATCTGACATGCCTCTGATTTTATTTTCCTAGCCAAGAAAGGTTATATTTAGAGAAACTGAAGTCTAAACCAAAAGAAAAATTACCTTGATTGTTAAAATAAAGTTAGATGAATATCAGATTAGACTGGCCTCATTTGAACAAATGTTACTTCATCCATGAGAGGAGGAAAGGGAGAAAAGATAATATATTATACACAATTCAAAATTCTGAAAAGGGCAACACTAATCTCTCCCATATTTTTTTTTTTTTTTTACACATCTGAGGTCAATATCTGATGACTATAAAGTTCCTTCTACTTCCCTATCACCCACACAAGCAGGGAAGCTTGAGGCCTGCCTCCACTAACCACCTAGATTATCTTTTTTTTATCATCAACTCCTACACAGGTGGAATAACTCTGTCACTTGAAAGGACCTTGGGCTGAAAAAGAGAAGTCTCCTGGGGAAATACTTGTACCCTAACAATTCAGCATGTTGTAGAAAGAATTTAATTCTTTTCTCATCTCCTTAAAGTTAGGAAAGCTCGGGTATAAATCTTTCCTCTGATTCTTCCCCCCTGCCTTTTTTTCCTAAAATTATCCCAATATAGGAAAATAACTGTATAACCCAGAGAAAAACATTTAACCTGAATGATTTGATCACTTACCCTGTCAGAGAGCTTGGCATAGGGGTTTCAATCAATCAACAAACATTTATGAAATATCTACTAGACATCCTTTCCCTCCTTAACAACAAAAAAAAAAAAAAAAAAAAAAAAAAACCCCAAAACCCTGGAGTTAGGAAGACCTGAGTTCAAATGTGACCTCAGACACTTAACCCTTATTAGTTGTGTGACACTGGGAAAACCACTTAACTCCAATTGCAAGCTATAGCATAACCACCCTGACATGATCTTTGAGAATGAAGGAGAAACAACCATCTAGCCAGAGGAGACAATGTGTGCATAATTAGATTTAAATAAAACATATGCAAACTGATTTTAAGGAGAAGAAACTAGCTGCTAGAAAGGCCTCATGTGGAAGGCAATGACTGAGCTGAGTCTTGAAAGAAAAGAAGAATTCAGAAAGATGGAGGTGAGGGCATTCCAGGTTTGGCTGACAACCAGTGGGAAGGGTAGGAAATGTACTGCCATAAAGGAAGGCTATTTCAAATGGAATAATGTGAAATGACCATGGAAATGTAGATTGGGGCCAGATTATGAGGAGTTTTAAATGGTTCATATCACTATCCTTCTTTTTTGGCATTAACCATGATATTAGTTAATACTTTGCTTTTCATCTTCCTCCATCTTTTTCTCAGTAGGGTTTTCCTTCTCCTTTCCCCTTGCTCTCTCTGTCTTGTGGTTGGAAAATAGTGGGGGAAGCTCTCAATAGTTTGCTTATCTGTTCTCATGACAAAAAAGCAGCAATAAAAAAGCCAGTATGATGTTTGAAAAAATAGGTGAACCTATTTTGAATAGCAAATAAGAAAACAATGTCACAAAAGCTAATCTTAAGAGCTCAGCTGATACAGTATTCTTTTCAACTTGGTTAAACACTAGCCTGAGGTTTGTTTGGTAAGAGGAGAAAAATAGAGAAGGCTGAAGAAAAACAGACAGAAAATGTCAGAGAGATAGCAAATGAAAGGTAATTTGAATAATAAATATGAAGCAGGGAACCAAAACATATTCATCAAAGTTTTTGGCTTCCAACATATAAGAACATGTTTTCCTGTTTCCAGAATATATTTGCAGAGGAATTTCCCAGTGAATATTACCCTCAGATTTGGCAATTTTTTCAGGGTCTTTCTGGTGGTCATCTGTCAATGAATCCTGGAAGTCTAAGTAGTGAAAAAATATTCTTGTAGGTTACATTATTATATTATATTGTGGAGGTTGCTCTTAGACATGATTATTAAATGGTGTATTTTGAATCCCACCCAGAAACTTTGGGAAATATTTTCTTCCTCAAACCATCCTCCCCCCTAAAATGTATCTAAAAGAAGTTTAGCAATAAATAGAATTATATTATACTGTGGAGGTTGCTCTCAGACATGGTTCTTAAATGGTATATTTTGAATCCCAGATTCATCCAGATACTTTAGTTTTCTTTTTCAAACTATTCTTCCTCCAAAAATGTATCTTAAAGAAGTTTAACAATAAATAGAACATATTTATATGATGGACAAATTCCCCAATGTTTCATGGTGTCCTAATGTCATTTACAATCCATGGATGATTAGAGTTTCAAATGTGCTGATCCTTTGTAACTGTCAAGCCTTTTCTCCTTGTACCTCACTTTGTAATTCAACTGTGTGCCCAGAGACCTTGTCTGTTATGGTAGGGTGGTTTTCTTTCTTCATTGACTGATACCCTCTCCCACTTCCTTTGGAGCTCATCTTCTTCTCTGAGCTAGAGGAGAACCAGAGGCATAAATTAAGCTCATCTTGTTGTCTGAGCTAGAGGAGAACCGGAGGCACTAATTATGACTGACAGAGAATTGGCCCTATGACTCATGTCATAGAATCTTTCAGATTTTAGAGACCATCAAGTCCCAAGACCATCGGAAGCAGAGATGGATACTTAGACCCTAAGAGAACAAATGACAATTGGAATCCAGCTCTTCTGACTCCAAATTCCGTCATCTTTCCAGTATACATTCTCTCTTCTACCTGCATTTCTAATGATAGGATTATAGATTCAGAGTAGGAAGGTCATCTAATATAATCCCTTCTATATAAGAGAAACTGACACTTAATTGATGGTTAAGTGAATTGGCAAGATCACACAAGATCACACATAACTGCCCTTCTAGTAAGCTGAAAGATACCTCAGTTTTTGTCCAATTAATGCCTGTATAATACCAACTCACTTGGGATTTTTAGTACTGTTCTCCATCCACCAATCCAACAACAGTTGTATTCTTAGCATCTCCTGAAATCTATGTCTTAGAAATCTATCTCCAGGTCTTTTGAACTGACTGGGAGGAAGAAAGAGGCCAAAATTGTTAATTTTATAATAGCTCAATATGGTCATTTTTTTTTGGCTAGATGTACACAACTCATTTGGATAAAAACACAACTCATTTTGGTAAGATCCTGAAGATAGGTCTCCTTGACCTCCTAGGAATTTCCTAAGTAACTGGAAATGAGACATAGACCATACCTCTAAAATGGTCTCAGGCAAGGACTTTTAGAATAATCTTTTGGCAACTATCAAAGATTACACAGAGTAACAAGTAGTAGAGCCAGGATTCAAACTTTTGACTACAAATCCAGCACTGGAACTGAGAATTAGTGTGACATGGAAGAAATGGTGCTTAATTTGCAGTAATTTGCAGTTAGTCCTACCTAAGTTTGGATTCTGGCTTTATTGCTTACTTTGTATGATCTTTGGTGAATTTCTCTCTCTGGCCTTCAGCTTTTTTATCTTAAAATGAAGGAGTTGAACTAGATAATTTATATAACAAAAGTCCTATCTAGCTCTGAATCTACAATTGTATAAAAATGATGAATAGCATTGTGTTTGTTGCAAGGTATACCTGTCACTGTATTTGCTAAGACTATACATTATGTGGTCATTACTGATTATTATTACATAGATCCTTCCAGTTTGTCATCAAAGCTCTCCATCATTGTATTTTCAATAGGAATAATTCAATAAGAATAACTATTGTTTTCAATAGAAATAACCCTAGGTAAAGAAACTTAAAAAAAGAAACCACCAACTACTGACACAATTGTTGGTGAAGCATTTAAATAATTCAAACTAAAAATCATATAATCCAAATCTTTGGGCTTCTGGGAACCTTCAGTGTCAGCTTGGTGACATTTTTCCTTGACAAGTGAAACTCTGAAGAGTGTTTTCAAGCTGTTTGTCACTAGAGCAAATGGATTTAGTTCAATTAGGTGAACTTATTTAAAGAAGGCTTCTTGGAAAAAGTATTTTTGGAACAGGGTTTTAAATTAGATTTACTGAGGACAAGGGCAAATCCTGACTATTGGCCACACGAAATCAGTAGAGTATGTAATCATGCTTCTTTTTATTGCAGTAGCTGCCCTTTATTCTTTTATTCTATGTGTCCTATTCTTGCCCCAAATTTCTATATTATAGCAGCCCTAGAAGGGTTGATATATAGAAACATCAACCTCAGAAGAATATCTAAAAAACCATATCTCCTAGACATAACTAAGTATCCCAAGAGTTACAATAGTAGGCTTGGAGTTAAGAAGACCTAAGTTTATATGAATATAATGGACTTACTATTGTTTAATAAGGAATGGTGAGCAGGCAATTTAAGAAAAACTTGAAAAGACTTGTATGAACTGAAGCAAAGTGAAATGAGCAGAATTAGGAAAATGAGGTACACAGTATCAGCAGTGTTGTGTGATGATCAACTATGAAGGACTCAGTTCTTCTTAGAAACAAAATGATCTAAGACAAGTACAAAGATCTCAAGAAGAAAAATGCTATCCATATCCAGATAAGGAACTGATAGACTCTGAATGCAGACTGAAGTAAACTTTTTCACTTGCTTTATTTTTGTGTATTTTTTTGATCTGTTTCTTCTTTTATAACTGTGAGTAATATGGAAATGTGTTTTACATGATAGCACATATATATAACCAAATTGCCTACCATTTTAGGAAGAGGGGATGGATGGAGGGAAAAAAAATTTGAATTCAGAATCTTGCAAAAATGAATGCTAAAAATTGTCTTGATATACAATTGGGGGGGGAGGTGAAATGCCATCAAAAAACAGGAAAACAAATTTAAAAACCATAGATTTAAGTGAGCAAATAAAAACATGCATAAATTCAAAATTAGCCTCTGATACTTACTAGGCTTGTTATGCTGGGCAAGTCACTTTCATCTGTCTGCCTCAGTTTCCTCAATTGTAAAAGAAGTTAATAAAAGCGCCTACTTTTCAGAATTGTTGTTAAGATCAAAAGAGATATTTGTAAAATGTTTAATATAGGGACTAAAACATAGTACATGCTTAATAAATTCTTGTTTCCTTTAGCAAACCAATAACATCCAGATATCTATTTGGAGTGATACTTTCCACTCTCAGCTCCAACTTCAATTCATTGCATATGTAGAAGTAATAATTCTTTGAGTTTATGTCATTTTCCTAATAATAACTAACATTTATAGTATTTACTCTGTGCCAGGCATTGTGCTAAGTACTTTACAACAATTATTTCATTTGGTCCTCAAAAGAACGTTGGGAGGTAAAGTGCTATTATTATCTCCATATTATAGTTGAGGAAGCCAAGGCAAAGCGAATTGACTTAAACCTAGTGTCACACAGTTAGTAAGTGTCTGAAACTAGATTTGAATTCAGGTCTTTCTGACTCCAGATTAAATGCTCTATCCACTGCGCACCACTGACATCCCAAAAGAAACGATATTAGGGCAACTAAGGCAAGCCTACTTAAAGCACATGTGGGTGACACTCTATTACTTTCCACTATGTAGTTCTGGCTCTTTTTCCTTTCCCAAATATCTATACTATCTGCCTACTAGTGACATCTACTGGCATCTACAGACTTTGCTTAACCTGAGCCAGGTGATAGAGCAAAATCTAAATAGACCTAGATATTCAACAATCCAGTCCAACTAGATCAAATACTGCCTTATTTTCTCTAATTCTCATACTCAGAGGTGGAATGTTAGGACATCAACGAAAAATATCAAAGTAGAAAATACCCAGATTCAGTTATTTATATAGAAGCTGGAGAGCCACTAGATGGTTATAAGACTAATCACAACTTAGATCTAGAACAGACCATTAGGCCAGCTCCTGGAGGCACCAGAGAAATTGGTTATTGTTATATCACTAGAGAATGGAGAAGCTGGGATGTGCACTCAGGATCTCTGACTATAAGGGCAGCTAGTGGATAGAAGTTCTGACCCTGGAGTTCAGAGGATCTGAAGTAAAATCTGGCTTCAGATACTTACTAGCTGTGTGACCTTTGGTAAGTCACTTAGCCCTATTTATCTCAACTTTCTCATTTTAAAATGAACTGAAGAAGGAAATGGAAAATCACTCTAGTATCTTTGCCAAGAAACACCCAAATGGGGTCGTGAAGAGTCAATTATGACATTACCTCTGACTACAAATCTCCTTAAGTGCCAGTGATTTTCAATCAGGAGTATTTTTGTTGTTGTTGTTACAAAAGACTCACTGATTCCAAAAGGATTCTTGTTCTCTCTCAGTAAAAGGCCTCTGGCTCTGGACTCACATGAAGTCTGGTTGCAGTGACAAGTAACTTGTAAAGTGAAGGGTCCATTGTCTCTGGCTCTTTTTTGCCCCCGTCCCCAAACAATCATGAAAAGCCCTTTGGGAGGGAACCCCTTAAAGCTCACCTAAACTCTCCTCAAAAAGGGAATAAAAAATACTGGTTGAGGACAGCTAATTATTTCCTCCATATGAAATAAATGTCTGCAAAGCAAAAGATTAAAAAATGTACATTGCATTGGCAAAGACTTAAATGTGAAACAGTAAAAGACTTAAATGTGAAAAAGTAACCCACAACTCCCATTATATATATATATATATATATATATATATACATATATATTTTGCTTTTTGCTGAGGCAATTGGGGTTAAGTGACTTGCCCAAGATCACACAGCTAGGAAGTGTCTGAGACCAGATTTGAACTCAGGTTCTCCTGACTTCAGGGCTGGTGCTCTAACCACTGTGCCACCTAGTTGCCCACTCCCATTACATTTTCTTTTTTTTCCTGAGGCAATTGGGGTTAAGTGACTTGCCTAGGGTTATACAGCTAAGAAGTGTTACGTGTCTGAAGTCAGATTTGAACTCAAGTCCTCTGACTTCAGGACTGGTGCTCTATTCACTGCACCACCCAGCTGCCCCCCATTATATTTTCATAAGAGATTGTTACTTAAAACATCAAAACTTGAAACATTGACTCCATTTTATCTTCACCTTGATTCTATATTATATGACAATTAATAATGGTAATAACAAACAAAACAATGATAATTTTTATGTGGTATCTATTATGCACCAGGCACTGTGATAAGTAAGCTTTTAAACATATTATGTGATTTTCTCCTATATCATAACAATCAGGAGAGAGGTGCTATTATTATCTCCATTTTATAGTTAAGAAAATTGAGCTTGAACAGAGATTGTGAGCTGCTCAAGGTCATACCAGTAGAATATGAGGCTGGATTTGGAAAATAAACCAACAACTTTCCCATAGTGCAGTCTTCTGGAAAGCCAAGCCAGCCCCTATGCTCATTGTTCTGTCATTGGTTATCTTCTTTGAGAAAAAGTCACAGAAAAATGTTAATATTCCCAGTTGTCTCTGACTGAGGAATCCAGAAATTCTGAACTCCTGGGGTATCTGCTTCTGGAAAATCCATCTCTCATGCTTACTATTCACTCATCTATGCTCAGAGAAAGAACAACAAAGCAGATGAGACAGCAAAGGATTCAACTCAGACTTAGCTAGATGAGCATATTCTTTTTTTTAAGTTTACATGAATATTTTATTTTATTATTTTTATTTAAAGCTTTTTATTTTCAAGACATATGCATGGATAATTTTCAACATTCATCCTTGCAAAACTTTGTGTTCCAAATTTTCTCCCTCCCTTTCCCCCATCCCCTCCCTTAGACGGCAAGTAATCCAATATAAGTTAAATATGTGCAATTCTTCTATATACATATTTCTACATTTATCATGCTGATCAAGAAAAATCAGATCAAAAAGGAAAAAAAAATGAGAAAGAAAACAAAATGCAAGCAAACAACAACAAAAAGATTAAAAATACTATGTTGTGATACTTTATGTGAGCTAGGTGAGGGGATCTCCTACTTCACTCCCTAGAAATCCAAGGGACAGCTGTTTGAAGCCATAGCTCACTTACTTCTATGATTTTAAAATTTGTTCCCCTGTTTTTAAATGGTATTTTACCTCCTCCCAATTGCATATCAAGACAATTTTTAGCATTCATTTTTGCAAGATTTTGCTCCAAATTTTTCTACCTCCATCCATCTCTTCCTAAAATAGTAGGCAATTTGATATTTATATACGTATACATATACATGCATATATATATGCTATCACAGCTGTAAAAGAAAAAAAAATCAAAAAGAAAAAACACAGAAAAAAAGCAAGTGAAAAAGTTTGCTTCAATCTACATTTAGAGTCAAGATGGAAATTGTCTCTCCCTTTAAAATCCCACTGATGGAATGGTTCTTCCTAACTTAGTGGTCAATCTTTTTTTGATGAAACAATGCTTCCTTCTCTTCCATTGTGAGTACCAAAGGTTTACTTCATTATTCCTAAATGTTAAATCATTCACTGTATTCCTAACAATGGCTGAGGGCTCAGTGCATGCTCCATAGAGCTTTCCCCTACAGGTCCAAATACACAAATGTTTTAAGTTGACAATGATCCCTCAGTAATCTCTTTCAAAAGTCCTCCAGCATAACAGAACACTAAAAAGTTTGAAGAACCTGTGAAAATATAATGAAACATAAGGATGATGGTCATATTTTTGAGAAAATCAGCTTTGCAATTACAACTGTATCTTATAGTTTATATCCCCTTTTCCTATTCCTTTGTTTAACAGGAGGGCCTTATATGTAATAAATGCTTTAATAAGTCTTTGTTGAATGAGAGAATAAACATTATTTCTATATGGATGTGATCAAAGCATCCCTGAGATCATGTACTTGAACTTCTGAAGTAATTCTAGCATAAGGCCACTAGATGGAAGGATAAGCTAAGGAGTGTCAGTGTTCATCCTATGGGAGGATTCTTTCCCCTGTGCTGAATGGTTTTGCAAGAATTCTCAGCTATATGTCAGTTCACTTCAAGTGAGCTCAATTCAACAAATATTTATTAAGGTCTACTAAGAGCAAACCATTGATCATGGTAATTACTGGAGATAGAAAAATACAAAACTAGTTTCCACCCTTAGTGTTCTCATGGCAAGATATAAAGAGAAATCAGGATACTCTAAGTAGGATATTCTAAAGAATAGTCTAAATTAGGACTTCTTCAACTTTTCCCACTTGTGATTCCTTTTTGCTTGAGAAATTTTTATGCAATCCCAGGTATCTAGGTATCTAAAATAGGTATACAAATCAAACATACTGATAATAAATCATAATTTTGCCACCTTCCCATTCAAATTCCCATTAAATTGTGCAACCCACAATTTAAGAAGCTGGAGTCTAAAGTAGTGGTTCTCAAAAGTATGGTTCAGGAGTAGGGAGGTCTCCAAGGATTTCATTTCTGCTAAATCAAAGCAATTTTCATAATATTAAGATGTATGCTTGCCATCTAGGGGAGGGAGTGGAGGGAAAGGAGGGCAAAGGAGAGAGAGAGAGAGAGATAGAGAGAGAGAGAGAGAGAGAGAGAGAGAGAGAGAGAGAGAGAGAGAGAGAGAGAGGGAGGGAGAGAGAGAGAGGGAGGGAGGGAGGGTGGGGGAGGGAGAGAGAGCTACTCTTAGGATTTAAGATTGGTTGGAGAGTAGGAGGAAAGGGCCTTGGCCTCTGACTAGGTCTCCCCCCCCCCCCACTTTGGCCATAGAGAAATCTTTTAAGCTTTCCTTTTCCTCAGCATCCTAGCAATATCCCCAGGTTAGCAGTGGCTAATGTTAAAATGTTCATATCAGAAACTAGGACAGACTGGATTCACTGAAGAAAGAGGACATTTTCCTGCTAACAGGATAAAGAGCGGTGGCAGTTGGTAGTTCCTTAGAGTCTCCAAAGCAACATTAGGGTTGATAATGAAGATGTGTGGGCCTCAAATGGCCTTTCATATTCACAGGGCAAACTAACCGGTAAATTAGAAATGAAGCTCAATCTAAAAATGCCAAGTGTCATTTAATTTTGATTTTAATGGTGACCTTTTATACCTCCTTGTTTGCAAGAGTCTCCTAGATGGATAGCTCATTTATTCTGATAGTCTTAGAGAAAAGACAGAGTTCTTCACTCACACTCATACTTTTCTTTGGTTCTTCAACACCCCATCCAAATTCTTTAAGCCCCAGTTTCTATCTTGTTTTGATGGATAGTTGCTATTAACAGATATCTCTAGACCTTAGATTCATCATCTGGAAAATAGAAGGTTCTTCAAGATCACTTCCAGCTTTCATGGTCTTACATCATAGTAAACAAAACTTGAGAGTGAATAATAATAAAATACAGATGTTCCAATAGTTCCTTCTGCACGCAAATGTATTAGGATTTCCTTATAATCACTTTGTTAATTGCTTTTGCTATCTGAGATGAATTTTTATGTTATTTTATTTTTAATTTTTAAAGCTTTTTATTTTCAAAACATATGCATGGATAATTTAACAACTTGACCCTTGCATAGCCTTGTGTTTCAGATTTTCTTCTCCTTACCCCCCCTACCTCCTAGATGTTAACCAATCCAATATATGTTAAACATGTTAAAATATATGTTAAATCCAATATGTATAAACATATTTATACAATTCTCTTGCTGCACAAGAAAAAATCAGATAAAAAAAGAAAATGAGTAAGAAAACAAAATGCAAGTGAACAACAACAAAAAGAGTGAGAATGTTATGTTGTGATCCACATTCAGTTCCCACAGTCCTCTCTCTGGGTGTAGGTGGCTCTCTTCATGACAAGATCACTGGAACTAGCATCAATCATATCTGAGATGAATTTAACTAAATATATGGATGTTCATCTCCAGCAGAGTAGCAGTGAAACTTTTTAATAGCTGAGTCGAGATGCTTGGCCATAATGGGAAGCCTGAATTCTCTTTCACAAATAAAAATTTTGTTTCTATGGAGAGATAATATGAATAATTTCAGGACTCAGAACTGTGGGCTTGGAGGAAGATTCATCTTCCTGAATTCACATGTAGACTTAGACTCTTATTATCTTGAAACCTTTGAAAGTCACTTAACATTCTTTGCCTCAATTTCCTTATCTGTTAAATGAGCTGGAGAAGGAAATGGCAAATAACTTCAGTATCTTTGCTAAGAAAACCCAAATAAGCTCATGAAGAATCAGACATAACTGAAAAATGACTGAACACATGATCCCAGAAGCCTACTTCATCTTTGCCACAATAATCATTGCACCTTCCAAAAGGAGTAAAAGTTTTTAGCTTCTGTACACATTATTTCCTCTGGTAGACTGTAAGATCCTTGAAAATAGAGATTGATTCATTTTATTTTGGTCTTTGTATCTCCGGAACCTGGCTCATTGTTTGGTATACAATAGGTGCTTACTAAATGCTTGTGGGTTGATTGATGACAGTAGACTATGTAGGACAAACCAAATCATTATGTAATAAGTTATCTGAATCTTTATCTGTTATAATTATAATGTTCTTTAAGGATTATAAGGTACTTTTCTCAGTAGGCAGAGCAAATATTTTAAATTGCCTTTGGTTACACATGTGAAGTAGGATTTGAATCCAGATCTTCTGACTTTGCATTCAGTACTATTTTCATTATGCCAGGCTGCTTTTCTACAAATGAATGTAACCAGAGGCTCAAGTCCATTTGCATACACTATTTTTATTGGTGGCTATTGATAACTAGACATCCCATGCCTGGGTAAGGAATAGAGATGGTGAGAGTCTGGAAGAAGAGAGACCTTGGTTTTCTTGACTCTGACTATGAGAGAGAAAATACAAGGTTCCAAATTCTCTTTGGGGAGAATGGTCTCTGAAAGGAGAAAAAGAATAAACTGAGAAAGCAAATTGAGAGAGCTGATAAACTTTCTAAGCTTTGCTTTATTCTGCTGGGGTTTTATGGAGGTTGGAGTCCAGAAGAATCCAGAGCATTAAAAGCAGAATCCTTTTTTAAAAAGTGGAAGACCCATAAGAAATTCAGTATTTGGAGAAGTGGGCTTGAATGAAAGGCTGTTTCAGCATGAGAAGACCACAGAGACTAAGTATATATATGTTTCAGGGCAAGAAGGAAACTAAGGGATGGGAGTATTATTGATGAAGAGCATATTATTTAACTTTTTGGGATCTGTTTCCTCATCAATAAAAAAGGGAATAATGACAATGACATATTCATCTTACAGGATTGCTCTGCTTTGTATGAATTGTTATATTCTTCTACCAGCATTCAAATATGGGTCCAACTCTATGTATCAATGTTCTGATTTGATGGACAGTGCTAGGATCAACTGTCCCACTGCCTAAACAGTGACTTTGTGTGTAATTTCATTGCCTTTTTTCTTTTCAGTGGGGACCTGTTTTCCATTTTTCCTTTTCCTCCTTATACCCACTCTTTTTTTCAGGTAGCCATTGTCTTTGTATACTCTGCCCTCCTCCTTCATGCTGCAAGAGGAAGATCTAATTTTAGGCTTTAAAATATGAAGGTGTGAATATAAATTCTGGAATTAGCCTTGTAGAGTAAGAATTTTTTTAGGTCATTGCAGTTGTGTTTGACTCCTCGTGAGCCCATTTGGGGTTTTCTTGAAAAAGATACTGGAGTGGTTTGTCACTTCTGTCTCTAGAGCCATTTTGCAGATGAGGAATTGAAGCAAATTGCTAAGTGACTTGTCCAGAATCACCCAGCTAATAAGTATCTGAGACCAGATTGAAATCAGGAAGACTCATCTTCTTGACTCCAGGACTGGCACTTTATACTGCTTCCCCTAGAGGGGATATTTATATTTTAAGACATTTCCATTTATGGACTGGAAACTTTTATCCCTTGCTGCAGGAATTTATAGCTTCAACACAACAAGCAGATGTGTGTGTGTGTGTGTGTGTGTGTGTGTGTGTACTCTTGGGGTAAGAGCATCCCAGATTCATCCCTGAAATCACAACATATCTTACTTAAAGGGCTACAATTTATCTCTGCAATTTATTTGTGTTTTTAATTCTTTAACAGACAGGTTATCAGGGAAATAAAAAAGCAGGAAGGAGTTTCTAAAGAGTTGTGTGATTCTATTACAGTTACACTTGATGGCAGTAAAGAATCAGAGAGAAAACCTGTTCCCATGTCCTGGTGGCCCTGAATTCTCTCACTGGCCAGTCTGCAGATGAATGCTTTTTGGAAGAGGGAGGAAAACCCCAGGGAGGCTGGATGAATGGCTTGCTTGGTGCAAAACTCTTACAGCTCCCAGAAGAAGATAACCACCATCATGATCACCACCACAATCACCACCACCACCATTATCACCATCCCACAAATTCCTGACCTATTTCTGCTCAACTCCTTTGGCAAGTCCTTATTTCTATGGCTCTTAATTTCTTTATAGATAAAATGGAACCTCAGGGGTCTTGTCCAGCTCCATGATCTATAATATTATAGCAGGCAAGGCAGGAGTGTCTCCATTTGAAATTATGGATTTAGAATTGGAAAGGATATTGAGAGTCACACCATCCATTTATTAGATTAGAAGACTGAGACATGAAGGTTAAATGAATTACCTAAGATCTTTTGGGTAAGAAGAAGCAGAGCCAGGGAATGAATTGATACCCTTTTACTCTAGTTATGTTAGTTTCCTTGGGCTAGTTCCCAAAGTAAATTACTGGTAAATTAAGGTGGAAATTTTATTATTTTTTAAAGAGGCAAACAAAATGAGACTAAGGTCACAGAGCTAGTAAGTATCTGAATCTAGATTTGAATTGAGATCCTCTTGACTCCGAGCAGGTGCTAGCTTTCCATTGGGTGGGAAATTTAAAGGAAGATAAATTCTCCTGCCACTTGATTATAAAAATTGCCACAGGACTGGGGCTTATTCAGCCTAGAGAAATCCCCAGAAGGGGAACATTAATAGAAACTATTCTCTTGGTGACCTGTATGTTCTATGTGTTGTATTCAAAGAAAGGCAGGAACCAGTTTCACTCTGAGGAGAATTGAAAGGCCCCATCTGCAGAAAATACCTTTTCCCTGCCTGTGACAGTGCCTAAAATTCCATTCCCACCATTTTGACCAAATATTTGGGATTTGATTTTGTCTGCCTTAGAGATGCTGCTCTGGGAAAGGCAGGTGAGCTTATCTATGAGAGAGGAACCCACATTAATCACTGTTAATGGTTATAAATTTAGATCCATCCAAAAGTGGAATAAGCTGTTCTGAGCATAGTAAGAGGTTAGTTTCCATTATTGTAGAGTCTTTTAGTGAAGGTGAACAGCCAGTTATTGGGGATATTACAGAGGGGACTTGAACACATAAGACCTCTGAAACTAAAATCAGATTAGATGATTTTGTGATTTGTCAGATTGGTACTTATCATCTGACAGAGAGCAACACTCCAGGGTGAATGGGACTTCATCATTATTATTATCATCACCATCATCATTACCATCACCATCATCATCATCATCCTCATCATATTTCTAGAGTACTTTAAAGGTATGACAAGTGATTTACATATATTCTGTCATTTGATTCTTTATAAAAGTGCCAGAAGGCAGGTGCTATTATGATCCCCATTTTATCAATATGGAAACTGAGGATAATCTGTTAAGTAACTTGCCAAGAGTCACAATCTAATAACTGCTTAGAATAAGATTTGATCTATTTGATTCCAAGTTTTGACACTCTACCCTGTATTACCTTACTGCCATTTGAAATAGGCTACATTTAAATGCCAAGGAAAACTTATATATTCCTGCTCTGATTGGGGATAAAAGAATGGAGGGGTAGGTGCAGTTCAGTAGATACCTTTGCAAAATGGGGATCAGCTAGAGGTAATAAAGTTCTTGGATGGGAGATGTAATGGAAATAGAAAAATGAGGACTTTGACACAGGATGCTAATATGGGAAAGAGGTAGAAGGAAAAGGACTGCTTTTCTAATCTTACAACCAAGAATAAGCTTGGTTTACCAGCCAAAAATATATAACATGATTCACTTTTAAGTTTAATCTGCATTAACCTATTCTCTGTTACTTTCTTAAGCCCAGAAATCAATAAAATAATAAATCACACCATGCTTTATAGCATTTGCTTATTTCTGAGGTATAAATGCTTCCAATAAAAATTTAACAATTGTCCTTGCCACTTCCTATGAGTAGGCTGTAACTGCCCACCATCCTTTTGCCTTAAAGTTCTTTGTCATATTGGGTTCTGCAGTTATAACTATCATTTCACTCTAGGCCACCATCCCTAGGTCCATATTCATGATGCCCTTCTCTCCAAATCTGCCTTTTCCCACTTTTACAAGATTTTGCTTTTATCCAACCAAGGTTGGAAGTCTGAGATCATTAACTATCTAGTCAACAGCCTGAATTCTCAGTCCCCTCTTCCCAATTTGCACTTCTTAAGGGCTGCCCTCTTTACCAACTACCTCCCCCATTCTCTACCTAAATTTGCTGCCATTGTAAGAATTCCTACTAACAGTTCTTGATGTGGAACAACAAAACAAAAGGTATTAATGCTAAAAAGGGATATCTGAAACCACCATGGACAAAACTCATTTGCTTAATAACTTTCCCCGGGGTTGGCCCTGATCACATGTGATAGTAAACCCAAAAGATAAACACAATAGTGTTTTCCTGTGAATTCTGATACTGTTCTATCACCATCATCTGTAGCTGCCCCCTTCATCTTCTGCTCCCCCTGTTGTTGGGAATTGGTTCAACCCCATTGCCTCCTCTGTTCCTGCAAAATGGCTAAAAACCCTTAATGTGGTTTTTGTGGTTATATAGTGCTCAGCTTGGCTCCTATCATGAGGCATATTTTCAGTTTTTAACAATGTGTCTCTCTCATACACTCTTTCCTCTTGGGAGTAAGAGGATCCTTGTTCTAGGACTTTATGATTAGAAAGAAAAACTTCAGGAAGTGATGATTTGTTTAGTTATGAGGCATATTGCTGGGTTTTGTTGGTAGTGTCATCAAGCTTCAGCTGCTTTGTCTCAATATGGAGAAATACTGATTTTTTTTAACACCTTAGCCAATCTTCATTTTAATTCAGAAACCCTCCAAGTCTTATACCTGAACAAAAATCCCCTCTACCATATACCAAACTATAGCTGAGATTAGGCCTGGGATAAATTCAGATGGTCTGAGGTTATCTTTCATCTCCTCCATAGTATGCATTTTGCATATAGCTATTTATTCTGCTGGTTGTCTTATTACATAGACTATAAGCTCCTTAAGGACAGGAACTACTTTTTCTTTTCTTTAAATATCTAGTTGTAAATAGGACTTGAAAATCTAGGCAGTACAGTGGATAGTGCTGGATTTGCATTCAGGAAGACTTGAGTTTACATATGATTTTAAATACTTACTACCTGTATGATTCTGGGCAAATCATTTGCACTGTTTGCCTTAAGCTACTGGGGAAGGAAATGGGAAATCATTTCAGTATTATCTTTTCCAAGAAATCTCATGGATAGCATTGTTGTGCAATGGAACACAGGGTCATGAAGAATGGGACACGACTGAATTAAACACAGTATAGTGCTTGGTATACAGTAAGGACTTAATAAAGGTTTGTTGATAAAGATTGGCAGGGGTTTTAAAGGTACAAAAAGAATAATCTAGTCAAGAAGGGGAATGTTGAGAAGGACATTGTATAATGCAGTTTTGGTGCATAGGAGTAAGTAATCTTCTACAATGCTGATTATAGACTGGGATTTTGGTTGTTGACTCACTGGAGCAAAGCCTTCTTTACTCTATGCTAATGAAAATTCTGGCCACCCAGTCTGGGTTAGAACACTTCTGGTATGGGGAATCCTACTCCATTACCTCTTGATAGTAGAACATTCTGGAGTTAAATAGCCTGAATTTTTCTGGAGATTTTTCTAAAATCAAGCCTAACTTTTTTTCTTTGCCATTTTTGCCCATTGATTGAATAAAAAAAGAACAAGTCTAATCCTTTTTTCCATTTGACAATAAATCATAGATTAAGGTAACTACAGTGTCCCTCCCAAATCTTTTCTTCCCTGGGCTAAACCTCTTCAATTTTTTCAGCTGATTCTTATATGGCTTGGTCTCCAATTCCTTCATTCATTTTTGTAGCCTTCTTTTGAACTGACTCTAACTTTTAATAATCTCCCTAAAATATAACATCAAGAAGTCAACACTGTAATCTAGATATGGTCTAACTGGGAGCAGAGAGGAAGTATTACATGCTCTATATATACATTCTCTATTAAGATGGTATAATCCAAGTCTCAAAACCCATTGATAAGCAGCTCTCTTTTCCACACTGTATGGGGATGAGGAGTTAGTAAGAGGGGAGAGAAGAGAGATTCAGTCTCATCTTGTTAGTCTCTTAAGTACTTCAGTCTCTTTGGGTACTTCTTGGAGTTATAAAACTTTAAGAAAGAAGATGGATAATACTACTCCTTTTTCAGATTACTAAAAGATGAGAAGTATCTGGGGAAAAGCCAATGTGAAAGAACATGTTTACTTATGTTAAATTAAAATCCCCTGTGAACTGTGAAAATGGAAGAAACTCCAGGTCCAAGAAGAGGACCTGGAATAAACCAGAATACAAAGTTTACACAGATTTTAAATGCATTGCTTAAGATTTTATTAACTTTCTTGGCCACCAATGTCACACTATACTCTGACAAAATGTTTTACCCATTAAAATAACTAGATCTTTTTCCTTCAAATTGTTATCTATCGAACTTGATGTCTGCTTGATGATGCAGTACTTTATTTAGTTCCTGCCACTAGACCTCCATTTCTAAAAGTATGCTAGACAACCTTCTTATTTTAATTCTAGCTTACTTTCTCATCTACTCTGCTTCTCACTAGCTGCCTTAATCTTCCAGCCTCCTTTACAGTTACCTTCCACCACCACTCCCTAACTCATGCTTTCAAGTTCTCCTTCATGTTTTGTTTTATTCTCTTCAAATGAATATTCCTTGAGAATAGGAACCATATTATTTTCTTGCTTGTTTTTTTTAAAATCCTCAGTGCTTAAAACTGTGCCTGATATTTAATAAATATTCTGTTTATCTATCTGTGTAATCAATCAATCCTCATCCAAATGCAGCACTCTACATTTATCCCTATAAAATTTCATCTTTCATCCTTTTGTGCTACTTTTTATTGCATTTTAATAAGGATATATTAGAACCTCACTATAATATTGACTCCTGAGGTTCATGCCACAGGACAGCCTTATGAAAGGTTACCTTATGAAAGAGAACCTACAGTTTCTACAATAACTTTCCTTGAACTGAGTCCAAAAAAGAAGAAATGATTCTTTCCGTGAATTTCATTCTACTAATTTCTCAGCAAGTATAAATTAGTTACTCTGTCATTAATATGTAAGTTCTGGAAAGGATATTATAGAGTTAAAAGACATGCTATTTATTTTCAAGAAACTTAAAATAGCCCATAATTAGAAAACAATTAGAGACCGTATTTAATGAAAAATAAACAATACATCTGCTTTCTCTTCATAGGACTTACTTTGGAACCTTTTACTTCGAGTTAATTCTTAGGTAGCATGTCTCCAATTTGTATAACAGTTACCAATAAATTGATATTGGTGCCTGTTTGGATCGTGGAGTTCCAATGTGTTTATTAAATAATATATGACTGATGACTTACAACATTTAGCATATAATTCACCTAATTATGTCTTCTTCACACAAATATAATTATTAATATAATAAATATTTACTTCTAATTGCCTAAGTTAATAATTAACATGAAAAAAAATAACACTTAAAGTTAGATTTAAATAAATATATCACATGAGCACAGATTCCATTCTTTTACCTTTATTTTCAATCATAGTTTAGCTCAGTTTGGGGCTTATTCCTTATTTCTGATACTTTGAATGAGTAGGGACTTTTCATTTAAATTCAATATAGATTGTCTATGCTGTGCACGGAATTTTGCTACATGAAATACAGTAATGAAAAACTATATGGTGATGTATTCCTGAAATTTCTGCTCTTAGATCACTTAGGAATTCTGAGCTGAAGTGAGACTAAAGTCTATCTAGTATATACATGCGTCCTGTTAACAATATGATGAACCTCAGGAGTTGGGAATCACTAGACTGCCTAAGAAGAGAACTGACCCAGCCATAGAAACAGAACTAATAAAATCTTTCATGCTGATCAGTGGTGGGATTGGGCTTATGAAAAATGTCTAAGTCTAGGACAGTTTCCTATACATTATAAAGGAAACTTTTTGAACTGTCATACTTACCTATTTACATGTTACATCCAGTAGCAATTTCACCCAATTACGGGTGAGCTATTCAAATCTGCTATGACTGCTTATCTAGCAGGTATCATTTGGGCATAAATTGACTAGCCCAATATATCCTATGTGTATAATTCTATGATCCTATACATTAGAATCATTAAAATTGAAATAGGTTTCTTTAATATCAAATCATTATGGGTCTTTAAGTAGAAATGAGGTAGCTACCTGTCAGCATACTGTAGAAATGATTTGTGTCTAAACATGGACAGATACTTTAAACTCTATTATTCTCATTCTCTAAGGAAAATAAAATTTCCTGTTTTTAATAGATAATAATGAGAGCATCAGAGGAAACTGATATGTTTCTAATTCTCTCTCTTTCCTTCTCTCTCTCTCTCTTTCTCTCTTCCCCCTCCCCTCTCTCTGTCTCTTGGTCTCTCTGTCAGTCTCTCACAGTTCTTATTGTGCTTTATGTGATTTAACTCTTCGTGAGTTTTTATAATAGCATCTCATTGGCACTAAGGATCTGGAGTGTGACGTCTGTTTTTTGGTGAGTTACATTTGGAGTTTTTAAAAATATTTGTCTGGTTATATCACTTTCCTGCTATAGAAAATTCTTTGGATCCTCATTGCATTTTTAGGACAAAGCAGAAATTTCTTTATTTGGTATTAGAATCTTACTCCAGCATATTTTGCAAGACTCATTATGCAAGAATACTCCTTCTGCACGCTATGTTCTAGTCATGCTGGTATACAGATAGTTATTTTTCTCGTTTCTGTGTCTGATTACCCTTCCACCTTATGTATTATTTTCCTCTTTTATCAAGCATGTGAATGGCAAGGATTAGTTACATTTTTTTTGACTAGATACAAAGTCATTTCTTATCGGCCTCATTTCTTATCTGCCCTTAATCACTGAATGGATGTGGTCTCAGTCAAAATGAGACCTGTTAAAGACTTTAGCTTAAAAAGGTCAGTCTCCCATTTCATCCAGATGTCCTGATCTATATTTGGCCACTGGACCCAGATGGTTATGGAGGGGAAAGTAAGACAGATGTTCTTGCACAGCCCTCCCTCACTTAAATCCAACTCACTTGCATGCCATGGAGTCACCTCCCTGAAGTCATGATCCTCTTGGAGAATGTAAACAGCAACAACAACAACAGATGGCTTGGTGAATAGAACCTTGGGCTTATAGTCAGCAAGACCAGAGTTCAGATTCCGCCTCAGTCATTCACCAGCCATGTGACCTTAAGCAAGTCACAACTTCTGTCTTCCTCAATTTCCTTAACTGTAAAATGGGGTTAAGAGAACCATCCACATCCCAGGGTTGTTGTGACCATAGAATGAAATAATATTTGTAAAGTTCTTAGCACAGGCCCTGTGCTAAGTTCTTAGTAACATAAATGCAACTTATTATTTTAGAATATAAGCTCTTTGGGTCAGGGACTGTCATTGAGTTTATATTTTTATCCTAAAGAGTTTAGCACAGTGTTAAGGGTCTGAAATAGTGCAGTGTCTATGTGAATGAGTATAAGGATTCACAAGTGAAATATTTTGGAAGCATAAATGGCAAGACTAGACAATTGTTTATACATGTGGGATGAATATAAATAAAGAGGCAAGTGTGACACTAAGGTTGAGAACCTCAGTTACTAGAAATCAGTAGTATCCTCAGCAATAAGAGGGAAATTTGAAAAAGGGGTGAATTTCTCGGAAAGATAATGACTTTTGTTTTGGACATGTTGAGTCTGACATGCCTATGAGAAATTCAACTTGAAATGTCTTATAGCTAGTTATATGGAATTGAATCTCAGAAAAGAGATTAAATCTATAGAAGACTTGAGAATCAGCATAGAGATGATAATTAAAATCATAGGTATTAATGACATCATTAAGTAAGTAGTACAAAAGAAAAGATGACCCAGGAAAAAACCTTGAAGGAGACCTATAACTCTTACTCATGACATGGTTGAAAAGTGAGTAAAAGAAGAATTATGTGAGAGATTGGTCAGAAGGTAAGGAGAAAGGGACAGCTAAGTGATGCAGTGAATAGAGGACTAGTCCTGGAATCAGGAGGAACAGAGTTCAAATCTAGCCTTCGATACATATTAGCTGTGTCACTGGGCAAGTCACTTGATTGCCTTAAAAAGAAAGAAATGAAAGAGAAAAACCAAAGTGAAAAAATCCTCAATTTACTACTAAAGGTCATCAAGTTATTTTAGAGAAGATTTAACTGAGATCTAGAGAGGTTTTTACTTGCAAGGGTCACATAGCTAGTGTTGAGGCAGGATTGAAACTAGAGGTAGTAGAGAGAATACTTAGGAAAGCAGTTAATCAAGTGTCAATTATTTTGGAGAATCAATAAGGATTAGGAACTTCATACTGATGAGGAAGACTCCAAAAGGCTAAGTAGAAGGTAGGCAGCAAGAAGAACCAAGATAATTAAAAAAAAAAGAATAATTAGTGATAAGACAAATTAATAGAGTGGATTTATGGGTGGGATAAATTGATCAAATAGATAGAAGGTTGATACAAGATTTAGAGAGGGAGGTTTGGTTGTGGAGTTGTTGGTAAGAACAAGAAAAAGCAGTTGAGGGAGATAGTTAAATAATTAAGAGGTAATGATTGACTGAAAAAAATTAACCAGATTCTTTGGGTTGAGGTGTGAACAAAAATCTCAACCATTATACAGAATAGAGAAAACTGTGCAATGACTTCATTGAATGTGCTATTTCCCATCTTCTCACTATTATTGTGGGGGTGGCTCTGGAATAACTGAAGACTATGGCTGTTTCCAGAATCAGACCAGGTAGACACAGATTTAGAGTTCTACAAAGTATTCTGCAGAAAACTACATCATGCCCAAGGGAAACATCTTGAGGACCCTAACAAACAAATTTCTAGGAAGTATAAAAAATCCTCCATCTCAATTTGTCAGTCACCCTGGTAGCAGTTTTCTGTCTAGATTGGCATCTGACTCCTAAACCAGTGTATACTCTGTGTATCTCTTGCCTGTTCCCTACCTTTCCAATAGGAGAGAAGAGGAGGGCATGTACCATCGTAAATTCCCATGTTCTGACAGGTCTCCAAGAGTTTCTTACTTAGTCACTAGCTTCTCTTAGAGGAACGGAACCATTCCAGTCTCTACCTACTATGATAAAGAGAGAGAATGACATTTTCACCATTCTGACTCAGCCATTCAGGTATCCTGCCTTCACATCTGCTCCCCTTTTCCCCCTCCACCTTATCTAATATTACCCAGATGCCTTCTGTCTCATGTAATGAAGTGGCCTTTCTCATTGTCAAGACAACCCCCTCTACATGCATACAGGAACCCATTTCATTGTATTTTCCCCACCAGATTATTTCCTCTATTATGCTTATTCTCACAATTTTTTTATTTCTCCCAGTATTCTAGCACCTTCCCTTACTACCTGCATGCTTATATCTATTCCCTTTCTTTAAAAAAACCCCCATCGATCCTTTCATCTCCATTAGCTATTGTCCCATATTTTACTTTTATTTTTTTTAATAATGACATTTTATTTTTCAAAATACAAAGGTAGGCTTTCAACATTCACCCCTACAAAACCTTCCAAATTTTCCTCCCTCCCTCCCCATTTTCCCTCCTTCCTGGACAGCAAGGAATCCAATATAGGTTAAACATGTGCAATTCTCCTAAATGTTTTTCCACATTTATCATGCTGCACAAGAAAAATTAGATCAAAAAGGGAAAAATGAGACAGAATAAAACAAGCAAGCAAACAACAATAACAACAAAAGTGAAAATACTATGTTGTGATCCACATTAAGTTCCCATAGTCCTTTCTCTGGATGCAGATGGCTCTCTCCATCACAAGTCTATTGGAATTGGCTTGAATTACTTTATTGTTAAAAAGAACCAGTTCTATCACAGTTGATCATCATATAATTTTGTTGTTGCTATGTACAATGGTTCCAGTCATTTCACTTAGCATCAGTTCATGTTAGCCTCTCCAGGCTCTTCTGAAATTAGCTTGCTCATTATTTCTTATAGAACAGTAATAATACATTACATTCATATACCATAACTTATTCAGCCATTCTCCAACTGCTGGGACATCCATTCCGTTTCCAGTTCCTTGTCACTACAAAAAGGTCTGCTACAAACATTTTTGCATATGTGGGTCCTTTTCTCTTTTTAATGATCTCTTTGGGATACAGACCCAATAGAGAAACTACTGGATCAAAGGATATGCACAGTTTGATAGCCCTTTGAGCATAACTCCAAATTGCTCTCTAGAATGGTTGGATCAGTTCATAACTCAACCAATAATGTATTAGTGTCCCAGTTTTCCCACATCCCCTCCAACATTTATAATTATCTTTTCCTGTCATTTTAGCCAATCTGAGAGGGGTATAGTGCTACCTCAGAGTTGTTTTAATGTGCATTTCTCTAATCAATAGTGATTTAGAACATTTTTTCATATGACTAAAAATAGCTTTAATTTCTTCATCTGAATTTAGTCATTTATTAATTGGAGAATGACTTGTATTCTTATGGATTTGAGTCAATTCTCTGTATATTTTAGAAGTTTCAAAATTTATTAGAATCCCACTTTTTCTGTTACCTTTCTAATCTTGGCAGCATTGGTCCTATTTGTATAAAAACCTTTAAATTTAACATAATCAAAATTATCCATTTTGTATTTCATAATGTTCTTTAATTCTTCTTTGTCCATACATTCCTTCTTTATCCAAAGATCTGAGAGACAGATTGTCCCTTGTTCTCCTAATTTGCTTATAATATCACCCTTTATGTCTAAATCATAAATCCATTTTGACTTTATCTTGGTTTAGGATGTTAAGTGTTGGTCAATACCTAATTTCTGCCACACTATTTTCTAATTTTCCCAGAATTTTTTGTCAAATAGTGAGTTCTTATCCCAGAAGCTGGAGTTTTTGGGTTTATCAAACCCTAGATTACTATAGTCATTGACTTATATCTTGTGAAATTAACACATTCCACTGACCCACTACTCCATTTCTTAATCAGTAGAAAATAACTTTGCTTACCACTGCTTTATATAATAGTTTTAAGTCTGGTAGAAGGGCACCTTTGTTTGCATATTGTTTTTCATTAATTCCCTTGAAATTCTTGACCTTTTCTTCCTCCAGATGAATTTTTTTTTTTTTAGCTCTATAAAGTAATTTCTTGGCAGTTTGATTGTCACGGCACTGAATGAGAGAGTAATTTAGGTAGATTTATCATTTTTATTATATTAGGTCGGCCTATCTGTGAGCACTTGATATTCTTCCAATTGTTTAGATATAACTTTATTTGTGTGAAAAGTGTTTTGTAATTGTGTTTATGCAGTTCCTGGCTTTGTTTTAGCAGGTAGACTTTCATTTTTTATTTATTTATTTTTTTTTACTAAAGTTTTTTATTTACAGAACATGAGTGATTTTTCTACATTGACTTTTGCAAAACTTTTTTTTTTGTTTTAAGCTTTTCCCCTCCTTCCCCCCACCCCCATCCCTAGATGACAGGTAGTCTAATAGATGTTAAATATGTTAAATTATATGACAAATCCAATATATGTATGCATATCTATAGTTATCTTACTGCACGAGAAAAATCAGATCTAGAAAGAGAAAAAAAAAACCTAAGAAGGAAAACAAAATGCAAGGAAATATTCACAGAAAGCATTAAAGTGCTGTGTTGTGGTCCACACTCAGTTCCCACAGGCCTCTCTCTGGATGTATATATGACTATTTTCATTGCTGAACAATAGGAACTGGTTTGAATCACATCATTGTTGAAGAGAACCATGTCCATCAGAATTGATCATCATACAGTCTTGTTACTGTGTATAATGTTCTCCTGGTTCTGCTCATTTCACTTAGCATTAGTTCATGTAGGTCTCTCTAGGCCTCTCTAAAATCATCCTGCTGGTCGTTTCTTACAGAACAATAATATTCCATAACATTCATATACCATAATTTATTCATCCATTCTCCAATTGATGGGCATCCTTTCAGTTTCCAGTTTCTTGCCATTACAAAAAGGGCTGCCACAAACATTTTTGCATATGTGGGTCCCTTTCCCTCCTTTAAGATCTCTTTGGGATATAGGCCCAGTAGAAATATTGCTGGGGCACATTTAATAACTTTTTGAGTATAGTTCCAGATTGCTCTCCGAGCAGGTAGACTTTTAAATATTTTATTTTATCTACCATTATTTTAATTGGAACTTATCTTTCTATCTCTACTGTTAGATTTTCTTGATAACATATAAATGCCAATGATTTATGTGGATTTATTTTGTATCCTAAAACTTTGTTAAAGATATTGTTTCTAGTAGTTTTTTTTAGTGGATTCTCTAGGATTCTCTAAGTATACCATTATATCATCTGCAAAGAATGATAATTTTGTTTCCCCATTACCTACTCAATTTCCTTTAATTTCTTTTTCTTCTTTTATTACTAAAGCTAACACTTCTAATACAATATTGAATAGTAATAGTGATAGTGGGCAACCTTGTTTCACTCCTGATCTTATTGGGAATGCTTTTAGTTTATCCCCATTGCATATGAGGCTTTTTGATCATTTTAGATAGATACTACTGGCCATTTTAAGGAAAATTCCATTTATTCCTATACTCTCTAATGTTTTTTAGTAGAAATGGTTGTTGGAGTTTGTCAAATGCTTTTTCTGTATCTATTGATATAATCATATGATTTCTGTTAGTTTGGTTATTGTTACAGTCAATCATGCTAATAGTTTTCCTGATATTGAACTAACTCTCCATTCCTGATATAAATCATAATTGGTCATAGTGTATTATTCTGGTGATAAGTTGCTGTGATCTCTCTGCTAATATTTTATTTAAGATTTTTGCATCAATATTCATTAGGGAAATTTGTCTATAATTTTCTGTCTCTGTTTTGTCCCTTTCTGGTTTAGGTATCCACATTATATCTGTGTTATAAAAGGAATTTGGTAGGACTCCTTTTTCCCCTATTTTCCCAAATAGGTTGTATAGTATTGGAATTAATTGTTCTTTAAATGTTTGGTAGGATTCACTTGTAAATCCATCTGGCCCTGAAGACTTTTTCTTGGGGAGTTCTTAATAGCTTGTTCAGCTTCTTTCTCTAAAATGAGACTAAGTCATTTATTTTTTCATCCATTAATTTGGGCAATCCATATTTTTGTAAGTAACCATCTATTTCACATCCATATCAGATTTATTGGCATACAGTTGTTGAAAATAGCTTCTAATTAATTTTTTTTGTTGGTGGTAAGTTCACCCCTTTCATTTTTGATACTGGTAATTTGGTTTTCTTTCCTTTTTTCTAATCAAATTATCTAAAGCTTTATCTATTTTTGTTAGATTTTTCATCAAAAACAACTCTTAATTTTGCCTACTAGTTCAGTAGTTTTCTTATTTTCAATTTTATTAATCTCTCCTTTGAGTTTCAGAATTTCAAATTTGGTATTTAATTAGGATTTTAAAATTTGTTCTTTTTTGAGCTTTTTTCATTATGCGCCCAATTCATTTAACTTCTCTTTATTTAATTCATGTAAATATCTAGCAATATAAAATTTCCCCTAAGAACTGATTTGGCTGTGTCCCATAAATTTTGGTATGTTGTCTTGTTATTGTTATTCTCTTGGATGAAATTATCATTGTTTCTGTAATTTGTTGTTTCACCCACTCATTCTTGAGGGTTACATTATTTAGTTTCCAATTAATTTTTGGTCTGTTTTTTTCCCACAGCTCTTTATTACATGTAATTTTTGCTGCATTATGACCTGAAAAGGATGTATTTACCATTTCTGCATTTGATTTTGAGGTTTTTATGCCTTTATGCATGGTCAGTTTTTGTGTAGGTTCCATGTGCTGCTGAGAAAAACAGTATATTCTTTTCTGTCTTTATTCAGTTTTCTCCAAAGATCCATCATAGCTAATTTTTCTAAAATTCTATTTGCCTCCTTAACTTCTTTCTTGTTTATTTTGTGGTTTGATTTATCTAGTTCTGATAGAGGGAGGTTGAGATCCCCCACTATAGTTTTGCTGTCTATTTTTTCTTGCAACTGTCTTTATTTCTCCTCTAGGAATTTGGATACTATACCACTTGGTTGCATATATATGTTTAGTGTTGATAATACTTCATTACCTATGGTACCCTTTAGCAAGATGTAGTTTCTTTCCTTATCTCTTTTAATGAGATCTATTCTTGCTTTTGTGTGATCTGAGACCAGGATCATTATTCCTGCTTTTTTTTTTTAACTTGAAGCATAATAGATTGTGCTCCAGCTTTTTCCTTTTACTGTGTATGTATCTCTTTGCTTCAAATGTGTTTCTTGTTAACAGCATATTATAGGATTCTGAATTTTAAGCCAGTCTGCTGTCTGCTTCCATTTTATGAAAGAGTTAATTTAATTCACATTCACAGTTAAAATTTCTAATTTTCTGCCATTCTATTTTTCCCAAGTTATACTTTTCTCTCTCCTTTCCCCTTTTCTTTCCTCACCAGTGTTTTGCTTCTGAATACCACCTCCCTCAATCTGCCCTCTCTTTTTTCATCCCTTCCCCCTTTCTTATTCCTTTCCTCTCCTACTTCCCTACAGGGTGAGACAAGTTTCTATATCAAACTAATTTGTATGCTATTCCCTCTTTGAGCCAAATCCAATGAAATTCAAGTTCAAACAATGTTTATCCCCCTCTTTTCTTTCCCTCAACTGTAATAGGTCTTTTTATCTCTGTATGTAATATAATTTATCCCATTTTACCTCCCCTTTCCTTTTCTTCCAGTACAATCCTTTTTCTACCGCTAATTTCTTTTTTTATATCATTATATTAAGGTCAACATATACCCATACACTCTAAGTATACCCCTAACAAAGCTACAATTCTCAAGAATTACACACATCATCTTCCCATGTAGAGAAGCAAAAATATTAACCTTTAAAAAACATAGTTTTTTCCCCTTCCCTTTTACCTTTTTATGCTTTTCCTGAGTTTTGCATTTAAAGATGAGATTTTCTGTTCAGCTCTGGTCTTTTCAACAAAAAATAATTGAAAACCCCCTTTTTCATTGAATGTCACCCTTTCCCCTGATAGATAATGCTTAGTTTGACTGGGCAGTTGATTCTTGGCTGTATTCCAAGATCTTTTGCCTCTGGAATATCATTTTTCATGCTCTTTAATTTTTTAAAGTAAAAGCTGCTATGTTGTGGATAATCCTGACTGATTCTTTGCTATTTGAATTGTTTCTTTCTGGCTGCTTGTGGTATTTTCTCCTTGACCTGATAATTCTGGAATTTAGCTACAATATTCCTTGGAGTTTTCATTTTGGGGTCTCTTTTGGGGGATGATCTGTGGATTCTTTCAAGGCTATTTTACCTTATGGTTCTAGGATATCAGGGCAGTTTTCCTTGATGATTTCTTAAAAGGTGTTATCCAGGCTCTTCTTAGATTGTCTCTCCAGGATCTGTTTTCCAGGTCAGTTTTATACATTTTTTTTTCTGTTTTTTCTTTTCTTTTTTTAACTGATTCTTGATGTCTCATTAAGTCAAAAACTTACACTTGTCCAGTTCTAATTTTTATTGAATTATTTTCTGCAGTTAGCTTTTTTACTCCTTTTGCATTTGGTCATTTTTAAAGGAGTTGTTTTGTTCATTGAATTTTTGTTTTTTTCCATTTCACCAATTCTATTTTTAAGGAGTTGTTTTCTCTTTCCATTCTGCCAAATCTATTTTTTAAGAAGTGCTTCTCTTCCATACATATGTATATACATTTCATTTCACCTACTATATTTTTTATTCAGTTAATTTCTGTGTTTCCTTCTCCAAACTCTTCTGCCAAGCTCTTATTTCCTTTCCCCAATTTTCTTCTAACTATCTTTTAAGATCCTTTTTGAAATTTTCCAAGAGAGCCTTTTGAATTGGAGACCAGTTCATATTCCCTTTTGAGGCTTCATCTGCAGGTATTTTGCTTTTAGTTTCTTAAGGGTTTGAGTTTTATTTTTTCCTGTCTCCCTAATAACTATCTATGAATTGGCCTCTTTTTGATTTTTTGCTTATTTTTAAAGGTTGAGGTCTGCTCCTAGGACACAAAGGAGATTGTCCCAAGCTTTCTCTGCATGGCAAAAGGGACTTCTTACTGTTCTGGGGCCAATGGTGCTGCAGGCTCCCTCACTGTGCAGTGTGCACCCGGTCAAGTCCTGCCTAATATGTAGGGGTTCAGGGGCTCACTATTTGCCTTTGGCAGCTGTGTTGGAGGTCTAACAGCTAGTCTGCTTATCTACTGGCCTTCTGAACTGAAAGAGAATAGCCAATATTTCTGTATTTTGGCCTCTCACTAGATTCCCCATCTTCAGGGTTCTGCCCAATTGAGACAGCTCTTTCCTGAAGTCCTTCCAAGATGTCTTCTGTTGGAAATTTGTTATACTCCAAATATTTGTGGGTTCTGTCACTCCAAAATCCATTCAGAGGCTTGATCTAGGGTTGATTCTGAGGGAAGCCAGGAAGAATTCAGGCAAAGTCCTGTCTACTCTCTACCATCTTGACTCCACTCCCCCATTATCCCATAATTTAAAAATACATAATTTAAAAATATTGGGAGAAAAGGGAGAACAAAGAAGGTGTGAACCTTTGCTGGGAGCTGTTTAATTCTTATATTGCTTTCATTTTCTCTGCTACAGAGAATTATGTTTATATTAGAAATAACCACAAAAAATGATTAAAAGGGAGTTGATAACCAAGAGAAGAAAAGAGATAGTGAAAGAACACTTTGGAAAAAATAAATAAAAGAACATCTAGCTGCCTTTGATGAACATAAGCTGTCCAATAACTTCTTGATTTGACTGAGTGATGATTTTATCTTTCAAATGATGGGGATGAAATACATATTCATGGACTAAAAACTGGCCATTTTCAATGATATTTGGAGGATCCTTGAAAATGAGAGAGATTGTAAGAGCTGGGATAAAGAAAATGTTTTGAATTTCAAAGAAGGAAGACAAGAAAACTTGCAAACGATAGATCAGTGAACCTGACAATAATTCCTGGGAAATTTCTAGTATGATTTATGCAAAAGAATCATTGACAAATATATTTTAAAAAAGAAGTAATGGTCACAATGAACCAGAGTGGCTTAATCATGAATAGATCATGACATATTTGCTTAAATTCTCTTAAGCAAATTTTTATAATTTTATGTATTATATATGTACATATATGTATAATTTTATAATTCTAGTGTGTGCATGCATTTGTGCATAACAGATAGAGGGAGAAAAGGAGAGAGAAATGCAAGGAAGAAGGGAGTCAGAGATAAAGTAGCCAAAAAGAAAAGTCATTAGAGAAATTTTTAGAAAATGCATGGAAGAGAACATCTATCAAAAGAAGGCCAAAAAGAATCAAGAATATGAAGTACAACTTTGAAAGTCACATACTGAATATTTAATTCTCAAATATTTAGTATTTAAATATTTAAAATATCTATTCTCAAATATTTAAAAAGTACAGCAACTTATACACAATTTTATGTATGTAGAAGTTTCTTTTTCTTTTCTACTATATATAGCATATAGGAAATACTCATTTTATTAGGTATTTTAAGTTCAAAATAAAAATCCAGAATGTAAAAAAAAATTAAAAATTATAAAAACCAAAAGAGCAGGTCATCCCAAACTAACCTCATTTTTCTTTTCTTTTCTTTTTTTACATGATTATTAAACCAATGCCTGAAGAGAGTGTTATGAACAGGTTTCTTTGATTTTTAGCACAGTTTTTGCTCACATTCCTCATGGATTAGATGAGATGATAAGTGGATTCAAGCCTAATTGTATTGCTAGACTCCAATGATCTGTGCTTACTTCTATTCTGTTTAATCTTTTTTCCCCAATAGCTTAAATAAAAAGACATATAGGACATGCTTATTGGATAGAAAGATATCATCAAGTGGAGAGGGACAACAAATACATTGCCCTTCTCACACTTTGCCCTTCTCAGATTTAATCTGAAGTATTATATTCAATTCTGGGTGCCATGATTTAAGAACACTGATAAACTGAATAGTGTCCAGTGGAGGACAACTGGGCTAGTTAAGAGGCTTGAGTTCATGTCATAGGAGAATTAGATGAAAGAACGGGGAATGTTTAACCTGAAGAAAAGAAAACCAAGGGGACAGTGAGAACTGTGTTCATGTATGTGAATGGCTCTCATGTGAAAAAAAGTAAAATCAGACAGAAGGGGGAGAATTTGTGAAGAAGTCAATGGAGGCTGGCATGGGAAAAAACAAGACAAATTTCTAACAATTGGAGCTATCCCAAAGAGGAATGGACTCCCTCAAGAGGGAATGGGTTTCTCCATTTCTCCCACTTCCATCCCACCTTTGAAATTTTTTGGGCTAAATGACCCTTTGCTGCGTATGTTAGAGTGAGGATTCTTTTCATATATATATAAGTACTAAGGCTCCTTCTGATTCTCCAATTTTATAATATATTTCATGTGTAAAGTGGGTATCTTTGACATGTATAGTATTATATCTCTACACTTTAAGGAAATCCCAGTGTGGGAATTCTCTTTGCTGATATAGATAGACCCTTCATCTATAACTGGTAGTCTTTGTAAGCTGCCTCTGAAATAACAATGTTAAATGATTTGCCCATTGTCACATAATTAGCATAACAACTGATCAATCAGAGAGAGGGGTTGGACATAAGTTTTCAGGAGTCCGAGGCTTGTCTAATATATGGATACCATACCAGGTTGCTTCCAAAGGAGAAAATATATATCAAGCACTTTAGGAACTTCAGCTCTTGAAATTCCCTTGGATTTCAAAGTAACAAGAGCTGACAGCTTCCTTCAGTGTCTGATATACATTTCCTCCTTTGAGGTATACAACAGCCTTATCAGGAAGGTTCTGCAGGTATGATTTCTTATCTGGAGGATGAGGAGAGCATCAGGCTTAGACAGGTTAAGTGAATTGTCCATGGTTATGCATCAAGTAAGTATTGGAAGCAGGTCTCTACTTCAACATTCTGCTTTTCTCTCAAAATATTGGCATCCATGTTCTCCCTTAGAAAACCCTAGTGAAGTATGATGGAAAACTGGAACAGACAGAAAGTAAATAATTTTCCAAGGGAGGAAAATCAGGACTAGAACCCAAGTCTCCTACCTCATAGCCCAGTTCTTTTTTTTATTACATTGTGTGAAACTGTATTCCAGTGAATTTTCTAATGGCCATATGAATGAAAATGATATTTATTAAATACTTGCTGTGTACAAAACATTATACTAAGTGCTTGGAATATAAAAAGAAAAGTAAGAGTCTCCACTCTTGAGGAGCTCATGTTCAAGTGGGTTACAAGGGAAAAGTCCCTAGAGTATGATGGCAAAAAAGTAGTAATATCTCTTCTTTAATATCATTTTCATTGATATAGGCAATAAAAGATGAGTATGATGGAGTGAAAAAAAGCTCCAGATTTATGGTTAGAGAATCTGAGTTTGAATGTCTGCTTGGCTCGTTCTTATTTGGACATTAACTCCTTGCTCAATTTCCTTACCTGTAAAATGATAGAGTTATTCTACACAACCTCTAAAATTCCATCTGGATTTATAGCCTGTGAACTTTAGAAAGAAAAAAAAATAGTGGTAACCCTTTGGAAATAGTTGCCAAGGAGGTAATGTTCAACAGCTCTTCATGAAAAACTGGACATTTCCTAAGAAATAACTTCAGAAATGATTTAGTGGAATAATTCTCTGGTGTACCTTGCTTAGCCTTAGTGGAAAGGGGGTGGAGAAATAGACAACCAGATGGAAACCATACTCCTATTCTTCAACATGGCCTTTCAGATGTAACCATGAAACTTACATGGTGATGAGTTCCCACCAGCGCATTTCCTGCTCTTGCTTGGCGTGGTGAGGATTCTAAGTGGGAGGTCTTTGGTACCAGCATCTTGTCAGACTATTTTGCCTTTTTCCCCATTCTCTGGTGGGCTTACCAAGTAAAAACTGAAGTCGCCAGTCAAACCACAACAACGACCTTCTCCCGAGTCACACATCCTATTCATCAACACCCCCCCTCCCACACATAGCCCCCTTTTGCTGCTGGAGGTGCTGATAATGTTTAGTTCTGAAGAGGACTGAGCTTCTTGGCCTTCTAATACTCCGCAGTTTCTTGGATTTTCATCCTAAAAATGAATGTGTGGAATATATAAGTAAGCACAATGCTGTTGATATTAGAATCTATATTATACTAAGGAGAAAGAGGCTTCTTCAGAAGAACACTGATTTCATAAATGAAGTTCATGGATGAACAGAAACAAATGAAATAAATAAATTTATTTCATTGATGATATTAAATAACCAATGTGGGAAAACCCCTTTAGGGGAAAAAGTCAAATGTCAGTGTAATTAAAAAAAAGTACTGATCTGTGAGTCAGGAGATCTGAGTTCTTCCTGGTCCTAACTCTGCCATTGTCTACCTGTGGGACACATGGCACAGTTGCAGAAATCGTTTTGCAGAGTTTCGATTTCTGCAAAAGGAAGAAGTTAGTTTAGATGATCTTGAAGGTACCATCCAGCTTTGATCTATGATTCTGTATTTCCATGACAAGAAATCACACTAATAACAAATGCTTAGTTTAATCACAACACCACAAATTCCTGTGGCCAGTGCAAATCAAATCCATACTTCCCTTTCCATGTCTTCACAACTGTTAGTGAAGTGGAACACTGGATTCAGAGTTTAAAAACCTGGGTTCAAATTCTTTCTCTGTCACTGAATACCTGTGTGACCTTGGTCAAATCACTTATCTTCCTCAGTTTCCTCAACTGTAAATTGAAAGGGTCAGAGAAAATACCTTTGAAGTCTATGATCTTGTGCAATGTTTTTTTTGCTATCATAAAAGTAGTCCTTTATAGTAATATAGAATTTTCAATTTAATCTTCACTTGACAATTATTTTCACTTTATATTTAGTAAAGCAAGAAAATGAGCTAATACATTTTAGGATGATTTTTAATAAGCAGAATTATAACATAAATAGGTTAAGTTTGTTAATCATAAAATTGGCTATTAGACTTCCATCTCCATGTTTCCCCTTTAATTGATGTTTTGTGTTATTAGTTTATATATTGATAGAGATTCCTTTTTTAGGAGGGGAAAAAAGCTTGCCTGGGAGAATAACTAGTGGGTTTGTGAAGGAGAAGGTGGTCACTTAGAGGTACCAAAATAAAAGAAATATGTACAATGGAAACATGCATAAGTGCAGCCTGTCACTTCATTGATTGATGGTTTTTTTATGTTAATTGATGTTAGTCACATCTAAATTTTTTCCATATATAAAATAGGTTAATTGGACTAGATGATCCTTTAGATCATTTCTAATTCACTTTATTCCCTTCTTTGTTCTTCTTCCTTACTTTACAGTAAAAATAATTTCCTTCTGCTTACTGTAAAAAATTTTCCTTTTGCCAACCTTTTGCCTGTATAGTAGCCGATGCTTTCCTTTTTAGTCCCATGTCTAATTGTAATATTCCTCTTTTTTGTCCCCAATTCCAGAAAGTCCAAACTAAAAGGAAAACTAAGTCTCAAAAGGCAAAAATAAAATAATTAATTAAATCAATGACATTAATATTTTTATTATTTATATAATGATAACATCATAATGAAAGAATTAGTCATGAAATCTTTTTCATCTTATGGTCCACAGAACCTACCATATCCTTATGAAGGAGAGAGGAGTAGACATTGCTGTTTTTGCTTTACAGGAAAGGTTAAATGAGCTGACAATCCAGTTATGGGACTGGAACTCAGATATTCTGATCACATACCAGGGCTCTACCTTCCCTTTAAAAAGCTGGCTAACAATGGGGACGTAAGCCGGGTTTGCAATGTTGCTTGAAGGAAATCTCTCATTTCCTCTTTTTTCCTCTGGATTTTAGTCTCTACCTTTGCTTTTGTTTTCTAGGAGATATAGATAAACATAGACAGACAAAGACACAGTCAGACACAAAGACATAGAGAGACAGAATCAAAGGGAGACTAGTGAAAAAGAGATATAAAGAGAGATGTAAAAAGGATGTAAAAACATAAAAAACACATAATCAAATAACTTACAATTTAGCTTAGTGAAACAAGACATAAATCCATAAAATATATAATCTGTTTTGTCTTGAAGTGTGATACTTGCAATACCAAGTCTAGAAATTTAGAAAGGCAAAAGTTTAAAGTTCTGGTGTGGCTAACAAAGACTCCATAAAGCAGGAGATTACATAATTTAATTTTTGAATGATAGGATATGTGTAAGGGTAGGGAAAGAACATTTGAGACAAGGGAATCAATACAAACAGAGGCTTAGAAGAGATAACATGCATGGCATATTAAGGAGACAGTGGGGAGACAAAAATAATCACAATAGAGTGCATATGTTGAAGGGGGGTTAAAGAGCTTTTAGCTTCTGCTGGAGGTGGGGCCATTCCACTCTTCACTTTCCAATGTTTCTTTCAGATCAACAAACAAGATCAAGTGGAATAACATATGGAAAATGCTTTGAAAAACTTAAAATGGTTTATACATGTTAATTACCATCATCTACTATACATACAGACTATTACCTCTCTTTAGCTTCCTGTCAGTGGAAATCCATGTTGTCACTCTTCAAATTTCAGTTCTACTTTTGTCCACTATCCTTTAATATTTACTTCCACTTTCCTAAGTAACTCTGGTACTTGACTTATATTCTTCTCTATTACCCTATCCTCTCTTACCTTTGATGATGATACATTGGATCCTGTTTTTAATTCATACTTCTTTAGCTCTTTAAAATTTATAGACTATCATCTTCCTTCTACATGAGCCATGGAGTCTTATGTGGTTGGATTCTTTTTCTGATATCTCAGACAGTATTATTCTGTTCAAAACTTCCTTACTTTTCTACTCTTTGTATCTATGGTGCCAATTTTCTGTCCCCACTGGGATTTACAGTTGATATATCCTTCTTTATTTTGTTTAATTCTCAATATGGTAAACTCCATGCCCATGACAGACTTCATGGCTAAACTATTCTAAAAATTATTTATATCTTTTGTTTTTACATTCCTTATATTTTTCAACATATCATTTCCTCTCTTCTCTCCAGAAAATCATAATTTAACAAAGAATTTATTTTAAAAAGAAAAGAAACAATAATTACAGGAAAACTAACCAGCATATTGGAAAAGGTTCTGAAATTATATATAATGTTCCACATCCATGATCTACTTTTGCAAAGAAATGAGAGAAATGCCTTCTCATTTTTTTTCTCTTTGGAGCCAAATTTGGTCATTATAATTTCTTTCAATTGTTTTGTTACTTTTATTCTTTCTACTTAGATTGTTGTGGTTATTGTAGTTATTTTCCTGGTTCTGCTTATTTCATTTTCCATCTGTTCATAGAATTCATTTTTCTGTTAGTTAAATTATTTCTTACAATGCAAAAATACTACATTATACTCATGTATAACAATTTACTTAGCCATTCTCCAATTGAAGATGAATATCTCCCAATTCTTTGCTACACAAAAAGTACAACTGCAAATATTTTACATATTGATCAAATATAATGAGCTATAGCTTTTCATTTAGGAGTGACTTTGAGAATGCAATAGAGTGACTACTTCAGGAATCTGGAAGGTTATTTCCAATTTAGGATACTTCTCTGTTTGAATAGTGATGCCAGGCCTTATGATCAAACAAACATGATCTAAAGCCTATATAAACTTTGCATCTTTTTTTATTCCTCTTTAGTTCTATTATATTCTGCATTTAGTTTTTTCTTTATGGGATGTTAACTCAGTTAATCTGATGTTTTTGCAGTATATAAGATCTCTCTCTGAATCTTTCTCTTTAGGAAGATAAATCTAGTTGGGATTTTAGCTTCAGTCTTTCTTTCCTATGATTACAGAATAAAGTCCTGTTTTTGAGCTAGTTTTATCTTAATAGAAGAATTATTATTTTTTTCTTAATAATAATATACGACATATATACTAATTATATATATATATATATGTCATTAATGGAGAGAGAGACAAGAGAGGCAGAGACAGAGAGGGAGAGAGGGAAGGAGGAGAAAAGAATGAGGGAAGGGGAGAGGCAGAGAGAGGGAGAAAGGAAGAGGAAGAAAGAGAGGGAGAAAGAGTGACTTCTTTTGGTCATTGTTCTTCTTGGAGTGTAAACTGAACAGTGGGATCTCTGGGGAAAAGAATTATTACAAATCTTTTCCAAAAGTATTCGGATCAATTCACAGCTTCATTGCAACCTTAACCACTCATTCTGCCTTTACACTCCAGTCTTTTCCTCTTTTGTCATTTCCAGCCACTGTATTCTTCTCTCAAATCATTTCTGCTTATGTAGGCCAAAGAGCTTTGAAGATCTGGAATAGATCTGTCCTCCTTGTTGCCTTACTCCTAGAAAGAGCTATCTCTTGCCACTAATTTTATATTATTGTTACCTGTTTTCATTTCTAATCTTTCCTACTTGAATGTAAGCTTTTTGAGAATAGGGATCATGTTATGCATACATCATTTTATCCCTATATCAACTAATTTTGTGTCTTTCATGTAGCAGTTATTCAAAAATATATATTGAAGCCAAGTATCTTAGTCCACACCTGTAATCCCAGTTACGAGAGAGACTGAGGCTGACAGATCTCTTGAGCTCATTTCTTCTTAGCAGCAGGGGGTTATTCCAATCAGGTGTCATACTAAATTTGACACTGATATAGAGCCTCCAAGAATGGGGTTTGTTAAGTTACTTAAGAAGAGGCAAAGCAGCCAGATTGGAAATGTCAGAGTTCTTGTGATAGATACTGGAATTAGGCCCATATCCTTCACTTCCATCCTGAATGAGATAAGGAGATCCACCCTTAATATGTGGATTAAAATTTTTCTTTCTGTTTCTCTCTCTCTCTCTCTCTCTCTCTCTCTCTCTTTCTGTCTCCATTTATTATCTATATCTATTGATATTATCTATAAATATACATACATACATACACACATATCTTGGATGAATTAATTTTGCTGCATTATGTCCCTTTATGGATATGATTAAATCTGAGCTCTTTCTCTGAACCTATGCAATAGGTTTCTCACAGTAGAGTTTAAGGTCTTCCCTGAAATTTTCAGTCTGTGAGTTATTTCACTTGCTATCTTTAGGACTAAAATGATCACAGTATTCTTTGACATTGACTAGATTTGATCAAGCTATCTATTACTGAGGACATCTTGAATCAAAGGTATCATCTGGTTAGATGACAACTGCACTAGGGTGAAAAAAAAGACAACTCGATATCCCTTTAGATTTAAATTGTTCATGTCATGAATTTCATTCTTCTTTGAATAGATGTGAAAGGTCACTAGAAACCAAGAGTCATACAAAAATAGAGCTGAAACTCAGAAAAAAATTTGACCTAAATCCCTTTGAACCAAGATCCTTCTTACATTTTTTTTGGTCCCCATGGAGGGTTTGGGGGAGGTTGGTGGCAACAATTGTTTTTGTGAAACTGTTTGGTTTTGACTGTGACCTTTACCATATACCTGTTCTTGGGGTTTGCATCATTTAAATGGAAGAAACCGAGGTGGGGGAGTAGAGGAAACATCATAGGGGAACCTGAAAGCTGGGCTTAGATTTGATGCTCTAAGGAAAAGCAAGAAAGCAAAATTATTAGAGCAGACCTGTAACTACAGTCAGAAAATGAAAAAGTCTCTCAAAATTTATAACTGAAAAATTTCCATTGGCTTTAGACAAATTTGTCAACAACCCTTCTCTCTTTCTAGTCATTTTTTTTTGCAACTCTACACTTCCCATGCCATTAGGTCAGAATGATATTCACACCTATCTACAGAAAACAGTCTTCAAATCCTCTTTTTGTTCTTTAAACAAACATTCCTGGGAATCACTTCCTTCCCACTCCCTACTTTAAAACATGAGTTTTAGATATAAGTGGAGGTGTTTGGATAGTATTTTCATTTTGACTGGCTTGAAAATCACTAGATTCAATTGGATCCATTCAACAAATATTTATTAAAGGCCTACTACACAAAATGAAGCACAATAACAAGAATCTGGTTTAAAATTCCACTTATTTAACACCCACTTAAGCTCAAGTTTAGTCACTTAAACTTCCTCATCCTCAATTTCAATCTATAAAATGAGGGGATCAAGAATGAGACAGCATTTATAAGTGTGAGGTAAGGGAAGGATCACAAAAGGCTTTATGTAAGAGGCATCAAGTTAGCTGTGCTTTGAAGGAAGCCTAAGTTGTAGAGATAGGGAGTGAGTACGTGTCAGAAAGATACAAAGACATTGAGCTGGGATGTGGAATGTCTTTTATGGGGAACAGCCAGTGGCCCAGTGTGGCTGGAAGGAGAATATAGTAAGGGCAATAATATGTGATAACATTAGAAAGACAGGTGGAAGCTATAGTACAGAAGACTATTAATGGGCTTTTGATTTTATATTTTCTCTTAGAGACATTAAGTAACCACTGAAGATTATTAAGTAAGGGAATAACATGATCACATAAAATATCTGTTTGGCAGCTATGTGGATGTCAGAACTATTCTTCTCTATGTTATTGTAAGTTTTTTCCTATCATTTTGGGGATGCTGCTTAAGTTCTTCAAATTTCTTTTCAGTGAATAATTCCTATTTTCACCTACTTTCTAGCAATATTATGAGCATTAATTATATTTTTAAATTAAGAAAGTATTTTGAATGTAATATCACTAAATCATCATTTATATTATCATATCATCATTGACATTACCATATCATCATTGATATCATCTTTAACTCTTTAACTTGATCCACTTATAAAGTATCTACCAGTGAGGAGCGTGAATGTAGGTACTGGAGAACCACAGATTTAATAAGACACATTCAATCTCTGCCCAGTGGAGCTTAGTCTGGTAGAAGGAGTTAATGTATTCAAAAAGAAATATGATACAAATATAAGCATAGGGTTAGATTTGAATCCATCAGTACTTCCTTAGACAAACCTCAACCTTAACAGTTTCAAAATCTTCCAGAGAATTTTAATGTGTTTTTATTTGTTAAAATCAAAATACTTGACTGGAACATAATTATTGTATTTAGGTTGAATTTTCTTTGGGGTTTGAGTTTGCTTTTGTTTTCAAACTAATTTGTCTTCATTATCTGAGCAACCACATAGAAGTTACCAAAAAGAGAATCTTGACACTTTCCAAAAGGAAAAAGTGAACAAATGAAAAAATTCTTCCTTACACTTGCCTTCCAGTTTGTAATTTCTTGGTCCTTTATGAATCCATTGTGCCCTTGATGAGGTATATATAATCTTTGGCCAAAGCTGGGGAATTCCTTGGGTCTTTCCATTAAGTATAATTTCTGAAGAAAGAGCTTGTCCTTTGTACCTGACTTTTAAAACTCTGGAAAGTTATACCCCAACTCTAGAAACCTGTCTACAGAACACACATGCCTCTAAAATAAAGGGGGAAACCTCTAAAATAAAGGTTATGCATAGCTCATGTCTCCTCAAAAAGAGATGAACAGAATCCCCTGTAGAAAAGTTATTCACTATACACAGAGGTGAATATAAAGTATAAATTATTTCCTTTTCCACCAAAAATACTTAAAACATAAAAGATACACATTGTCATGTACCATGTAAACCATCATCTCTATTAGAGTCAACTTGGAGATAGGAAAGACTCCTGGAAAATGTGTAGAACTGCTTAAAAGGCATTTACATTTATCTCAGAGCTTACTAATCTATGGTCCATATCTTCTGGTGCATACATGTAGATATGCAAATATAACTAGATACTGAAATATCTATAGATACAAGATACAGATGTATAAGCATACATAAAGATATATAGGTATATAGAGATATCTAGATATAGAAATGGAGATATCTTACCTTTCTGTTGGGGAAAAAATGCTTAAAAAACTTTGAGATGGCAAATCCAATCTTGTTTATTCATAAGTAACTAGATGTCTAATTGTGTCTAATGGTAGCAGTTTCTAGGGTGGGGCAGAGTGGGAGGAGAGGGAAGAAAAAAGAGTGGGAAAAAAGGAATTGCAAAAAGATTAGCAGTTTCATGTGCAATCATCTTTTTTTATCATATTATGTTATGGTTTCATTCCATAATTTTTTTTTAATTTGCAAAACATATGTATGGGTAATTCTTCAACATTAACCCTTACAAAGCTTTCTGTTACAAATTTTTCCTCCCTACTCCCTACCCCTCCCCTAGATGGCAGGATATCCACTACATGTTAATTATGTTAAAATACTTAACAAATTGAATATATGTATACATATTTCCACACTTATTGTTGTGCAAGAGAGATCGTATTTACAAGAAAGAAAAATCAGAGAAAGGAAACACAATGCAAGCAAACATCAATCGAGAGAATGAAAATGTTATGTTGTGGTCCACATTTCACATCCCTCTCTCTGGGTGTATATGGCTTTCTTCAGTGAACAATTGGAAGTGGTTTGAAACATTTCATTGTTGAAGAGAGCCATGTCCATCAGAATTGATCATCATATAGTATTGTTGTTGCCGTATATAATGATCTCCTGGTTCTGCTCATTTCACTTAGCATCAGTTCATGCAAGTCTCTCCAGGCTTCTCTGAAATCATCCTGTTGGTCGTTTTTTACAGAACAATAATATTCCATAACATTCATATACCATAATTTATTCAGTCACTCTCCAATTGATGGGCATCCATTCAGTTTCCAGTTTCTAGCCACTACAGAAAGGGCTGCCACAAACATTCTTGCACATATAGGGCCCTTTCCTTCCTTTATGATTTCTTTGGGATATAAGCCCAATAGAAACGCTGCTGGGTCAAAGGGTATGCACAGTTTGATAACTTTTTGAGCATAGCTCCAAATTGTTCTCCAGAATGGCTGTATCTGTTCACAGCTCCACCAACAATGCATCAGTGTCCCAGCCCTCCCACAACCCCTCCAACATTCATCATTAACTTTTCCTGTCATTTTAGCCAATCTGACAGGTGTGAAGTGGTATCTCAGGGTTGTCTTGATTTGCATTTCTCTGATCAATAGTGATTTGGAGCACCTTTTCATATGACTATAAATAGTTTTAATTTCATCCTCTGAAAATTGTCTGTTCATATCCTTTGACCATTTATCGATTGGAGAATGGCTTGAATTCTTATAAATATGAGACAATTCTCTATATATTTTAGAGATGAGGCCTTTATCAGAACCCTTAAATGTAAAGATGATTTACCAATTTATTGCTTCCCTCCTAATCTTGACTGCATTGGTTTTGTTTGTACAAAAACTTTTTAACTTAATATAGTCAAAGTTATCTATCTGGTGCTTAATTAAGAGTTACAGTTCTTCTTTGGACATAAATTTATTCCATCTCCATAGGTCTGAGAGGTAAATTATATTACATTCCTCTAATTTACTTATAGTATCACTCTTTATATCCAGATCATGAACCCATTTAGATCTTATCTTGGTATGTGATGTTAGATGTGGGTCAAGCCCTAATTTCTTCCACACTAGTTTCCAATTTTCCCAGCAGTTTTTGTCAAATAATGAGTACTTATCCCAGAAGCTGAGGTCTTTGGGTTTATCAAAGATTAAATTGCTATAGTTATTGCCTAGTTTGTCTTGTGATTCTATCCTATGCCACTGATCGACTACTCTATTTCTTAGCCAGTACCAAATGGTTTTGATGACCGCTGCTTTATAATATAGTTTTAGATCTGGTACAGCAAGTCCACCATCATCAGCCTTTTTTTCCCATTAATTCTCTTGTTCATTCCATAAATTTAAAAAAAGACAAAAAACAAGTAACTAATTACTTTTTTTTTCCTTCACAGTACAGGAGACACAGGGGCCCCAGGTAATCTGGTGTAGCAACAAAACAAAACTATATTCAAATACTAATCCTTCAATTTCCTTTTGCTGAAACTTTGGATAACTCACTTTATCTCAGTTTCTTGATTTTAAAAAGGTAGGGACTGCTGGAAAAATGCAAACAGAATTCTCTCCTCTTCCCCTCTCTCTAGGGAGAAAGACTTATAGAAAGAAGCAACTAAACAATAAACAATTAGCATTAAATGAATTTTGCCAACTCCTGTTTTTATCATTATTAATCCTGTTTCTAACCCATGTATATATAATATGTACATACATATAAATACATATATACATATACACACAGATACATATGTGAATATAGATACACACATACACATGAAATCTGCTTGTCCCCAGTGGGAATATTTATAAAAGATTCTTGCTCCTGGGATTTATCCTGAAGAATAAATCATCATAGGCTACTGATATTTGAGATCTAGACCACATCTGGGCCATCACCTCTCATGAAATTTTTTCTGTCTCATCTTTCAAGACTTTCAGAACCAAATGAAGTAAGGTCCAGGCTAAGAGCAAACATGCTGGACAAATATGTCCTCAGCATCCTTTGTTTACTACTCTGACCTTTGTTTACTTCAATAAACATGTCATAATTTGATCAATTGAATGAGTGGTGTCATCTCTGTTCCTTGATATCCAGGGCTGGAGTGGTAGAATTTCACTAACTGATCTCTAGTTCTATAATCTATCATCCAAGAATAAGAGAAAATAAGGCTGTAATTGGAATATAAGAGAAAGACAGAAATGTATAGAGCTAGAATAAAGCTTTTTGAAATACCCATTCCAAAGCCTAATCAGTATCTCCTAAGTGAAAAACTTGTGGGCAGTTAGTACTATGTTCAAATCTCTGGTATCCTTTTACTTCTGCCTTGACTTGATGTTATTTCCCACTCTTCAGTGGGCATTTTAGGGTTGAGGCATCTGAATAAAAAATAATAGGTGAAAAGGAATTAGTTGATTAATTTAAATTCAGACTTACAATTTCATCAATATTGATAACTACCTAGTATGGAAGCTATTTTCATTTCTACAGAATTTACAGTGATTTATCATCTAAGAGGATTGCTTGCGTGGGTCTCTGAGAGGTTAAACCACAGGGCCCTCTTTGTACAGGTAGCATGTGTAAGAGATGGGATTTGAATCTTGGCCTTCCTCATTTTCAGACTGACACCTTATTTGCTGCCATTGTGGGGGAAGGAATTAAGGTAAAAAATCAAGAAGTGAAAACTTGGAAGGGAAGCAGCATTAACATTTTAATTAAAGAATGCCTGAAGAGAAAGAAAAATTAACAAAATTAGAGAAGATTTTAGCATTCACTCAGTTTAGCAGCTGTATGTTATAGGAGACAATGTTGGCTTTTCCAAGATATATGGACTCAGTGAATGGCAGAGCCAGGACTATAATACACTGTACCTGACTCTTAGATATGTACTGTTTCTACTATCCTATGTAATTTATGTGGATTGTTCATATAGTAGACACTCAATAAATGCTTGGTGTTTAATTGATTGACTGTACAGGCAGATCTGTGGCTCTATTAAATTCCTTCTCTGAGTTTAAAATTCTGATTTTTGGTATTGTTAACCTGAAAGTATTACCTTTTATCATCCCTTAATTTTATCTATTATATATTGCTGCACTTATTTATTCTTTGATCTATTTATCTATTTGTTTATTAATCTTTTGTTTTTTCATCCACTTATTTATTGATTCTTTTACTTATTTGTTCATTCACTCATTTATTCATGTATATGTGAATGTATTATCTACATGTGTATGTAAACACACTGATATACAGGTACATTTACATGTGTGTATGTGTTTATGTGATCTATATCTATATCTATCCATCTGTCTGTCTACTTTATCTTCTGTCTGCCTATCCTTTATATCTTATCCATCATCTATCTATCTGTCTATCTATCTACTGTCTCTCTTTTTGTCTGTCTATTTCTGTGATTTCCTTGGATTTAGGAAACTCTCTGGAAATCTCCATCGATCAAGTCAGCAGCTTTTCTCTCATATAGAGAGCTGTCTGGGAATACTAGAGGGGTTAAAGTTACTAAAATTCCGATTTTCTCACCAGATTGTAATCCACACTAATGAATCATCAGCCCAAACAGTTCTTTATCCTAGAAGACTTCAGCCCTGCCCAAAAGCATATGACTGGGAATAGCGCTCAATGATCTCCATTGCATTTTTCAGTAATGTCTAACTTTGAGACATGTTGTCTTTAGCCAGCACATGTGGTGTGATATTCCCTAAGGGAAATCTAAGTCTTTATTAGGAATTAGGAATGCAAGTTGTCCATGAGGAAGATGGGCTTTCATGTGCATTCGTTCATGCCATAAGCATTTATTAAATACCTAATGTATATAACACACAGTGCTAAAAGAGATCCAAGAATAAATGAGGCAAGGTCTTAAAAGAGCTCTTGTAGAGTTAGAGCTTATCACCACAGAAGGAATCTTTGATTTTGTGTGGGCAATAGAAATATGTGTCACCTTAGTTTTGGTCTGAGTGAACTGCCTCAATGGAGCAGTTGCTAGGAATTGAATATGCCATTAGTTTCAGCCCCACTGGATGACTTGAGTTGCTGCAGGCTCACCAGAGCAGAACTTGCTTATGTAAAAATTTTGATTAAACACCCACAGTCTCACAAGGTCTTTGATTATGTGCTGGCAGGGTATCTCCTCTTCCCCAACATCTCCCATCCTTGCCGCCCACAACTCAGTACATAGAATTGAGAAATCTTGCTTGTTCTCAGAGCCTCTGGGGCCCTGTATTTCTCAGGTGGAGCAACCACACTTGCATCTGATTTTGAACGTCTTAACTTGTTGAACACTTTGTTGTCTTTATACCTGTGGTATGTGCCCACAGAGCAGTTGTTCATGTTTTGTGGTATGGACCTCATATGAAAGGTTCCCCCTGCTACATGTGTATGTGTGTGTCAGGGTACCTCTAAACCTGCTTAGGTCAGTTGCAGCAGCAATAAGACTCAAACAGTTTGGAAGGTTATTATTAACAAATGCTCTAATTGGTTCTGCCCTCAACCAACAGGTGCAGGGGGAAAATTCAGTCTCTTCTTTCCATTGGCATTGACAATTCTATTGGAATTGAATTCCCAATTCCACTCTGAGCCTTCATAAGTAAACAAATTCATGCTATATGGCATTTAGATTTTGGTTTGTATTTTAAATAAGTACTCAAAGTACCACAGGAACAAAAGTAAATTCAAAATGCTGCTTTGACCAACAGCCAAAACAGGGACAAAAGGCTTCTTCTCCACTCCTTCCCCAAGACATTCCTCCTTTGACTGTGTCAGGAGGGAAAATGGGACTTTACAGAGATTGACCTGTAAAAGGGGACCTGGGTTGTTGTAACATCCTTTCTCTTCTGTTTCCTTCCCTCTTTTTACTTCTCTCTCTCTGCCTCTGTCTCTTCTCTATGTCTCCCTCCTTTCTCTTTTTATCTCTCTCCATCTTTCTCTATGTTCATCTATCTGTATCTCTCCTTTCCTTCTCTGTCTCTTCTTTCTATTTCCCTCTGTTTCTCTGTCTGTCTGTCTTTCACATGAACATACATATACACAAGTCTAATACTTCTTTCCAGCTTATGAGATGTTTACTATTTCCCATATTACCTGGGGACATCTTTCTCAGGTCAAGATAATAGGTACCTGGGGACATCTCCAATTTAAATCCTCTGAAAAATATCATTTTTCTCATTTTAGGATTGATCCCAGAGAAAAAGGTAGAGAGAGTTTGGAGGAAGATCTGATTTCAAGACCTGCTTTAAACATTTATTAGCTGTATAATCCTGGGCAAGTTACTTAATCTCTGTCTGCCTCAGTTTTCTCATCTGTAAAATGGAAAAAAAATAGCATCTGTCTCCTAAGGTTATTGTGGGGGGTCAGCTGAGATAATGAATGTGGAATGCCTTGAAAAACCTTAAAATGTTATACAAATATTACCTATGTTTCTTATTTTTAGCATTTCTCATTTGGACTATTATAACAGTCTCTAAATTGGTCTCCCACCCTTGCTTCTCTCTGTTTCATCCAAAAATTAATAGTCCTAAAGCAAAATTGTGATTATTTTACTCTATTGCTCAAAAATTTTTATGTTCCCTCTTATTTCTGAGTCAAATATTCTTAACATGGTGCCTCTTGTCTCATTAAAATATATTTTTTGATAAGTTGAATTTTAATATAATTGGTTTCTTTTATAATTCTATCTATTTTATATCATGCATTTAAAAACATTATTTTGAGAAGGGGTTGACAGACTTCCCCAGACTGGGTCAGAAATGCATGAGACACAAAAAATTAGGAATTCTTGTACTAAAATAAAATAAGAACCCCCAGGGCTCCTTAGAACATACTCTGAGAACGAGTAATTGGCTGAATTTCTTTTTAATGCCTAAATGAAATTTTGAAAGGCCAAAAGGGAACTTTAAACAAAATTTGGACTCCTTTCAATTCTCCTTTCTAAGAATGAAACAGTGAGAGGAAAGGCTGTAGTCAGAAATTAGGAAATATAATTAGTGGAGGCAAGAGGTGATAAAAATTCAAATAAGAATAATTTGTTATATTGTCCATTCATGTTCAACAATTCTGTTTGGGGATTTTCTTGAGAAAGTTACCAGAGTGATTAGCTCTTTCCTTTTCCAAATCATTTTACAGGGAAACTAAGGCAAATAGAGATGAGTGATACTAAGTGTCTCTGATTTCAAATTTGAACTCATATCTTCCTGACTCCAGATCCAGTGTGCTATTTAGCTGCCTTTATTATTAGAATAATAGCCAATGTTAATATAGTTATTTTAAGATTCTTCAAAGCATTTTATGTGCATTACCTCAGTTGATACCAGCAACAACTCTGGGAGGTAGATGCTATTATTCTCTTGACCCTTCCTGACAGGGGCATGGAGAGAAGGATGAAGAATAGATTGTCCTTTTAAGGGAGTAAAAAGATGAATTCAGTAAATAGTCAGAGGAATAAGGGTGGGGTAGGAAGGAGTTCTGGGTTTTGGAGACACTTCCTCCTCTCCCTCAATTTCACCATGGCTTAGGAAGGAGGAGAAGGTCATAGCAATGACTAATGCTATCAAAGTCTTCCTTCAATACAATACCTAGTCCCATTTTTTGACCTGGCCATACTTCATAACCCCACCTTCAGGTTCCTGTCCCCAAAGACTACAGCTCTCCAGAATCTGCCCCAGCTCTTTTTTCATATATATGTGTGTGTGTGTGTGTGTGTGTGTGTGTGTGTGTGTGTGTGTGTGTGAACAAGGCAGAATCACTAATATCAAGGTCCTTATAGTCCAATTGGCTGTGTGTGTATGTATGTGTGTGTCTATACAAACACATACACATGTACTCCAACAGCCAGCACCACACCATCCATGTGTGGAACCACTGATGACAGAAAATAGAGAAATTTTGAATGCTGTGGATAAGTTCACATCCCTTGGCAGAACACTTTCCAGGAAGGTACACATTGACAATGAGGTTGATACATACATTGCCAGAGCTAGCTCAGTATTTGGGAGTCTCGGGAAGGACAGTGTAGGAGAGAAATATTAAACTAACAAATTGAAGGTCCACAGAGCCGTTGTGCTGACTTCATTGTTGTGTTCCTATGAAACTTGGACAATCTTACTAGTGCCATTCCAGGATACTGAATCGCTTCCATTTGAATTATCTTAGGAAGATTCTGAAGATCACCTGGCAGGATAAAATACCAGACACAGAGGTCTAAACTGCCCAACATTCCAACTCTACTGCAGAGAGCACAACTCTGTTGGGCTGGTCACATTGTTTGAATGCCAAATGAACACTTGCCAAAAAGAGTATTTTATGGAGAACTCACACATGGCAAGTGTTCATGTGGTAGTCAGAAAAAGTAATATATAGACACTGTCAAGGTCTCTCTTAAGAAAATTGATTGTGTGACATTGGAGACATTGGCATAGAATCACCCAGCATGGCATACCCTCAGCAGAGATTTTTTTTTTGCTCTATGAGCAAAGTAGAACTGCAGTAGCTCAGAGGAAATGCAAGTTGCACAAATTTAGAAAATCCACTCCAAATGTTCATATGAACTATTAGTGACCAATCTGTGTTAAAGCATTCCAAGCTCATATTGGTCTTATCAGCCCCAGTTGGATGCATTGTAACTTGACTCTAATATAGTGATGTCATTTTGATCCTCTTCAATAATGGACAACAATCAACCAACCATATGTACATACTGTGCATACACTGTATATAAAGTATATATTGCATATATGCTGTACAATCAATTGGACTGTGATTCCATTGTATTAGTATTTTTTATCCCCAGTGTCTACCTGGCATCTTACACTAATAAGGACAAAATAAATTATTTGAATGCTGTGGATGAGTTTACTTCCCTTGGCAGAACACTTTCCAGGGAGGTTCAAATTGACAATGAGGTTGATGCACACATTGCCAGACCTAGCTCAATATTTGGGAGTCTTGGGAAGGAAAGTGTAGGAGAGAAATATTAAACTAACAAATTGATGAAAAAAAAATGAATTTTTTTAATGAAAAAAATGTTAATTGTCTCTGGAGATGAGATAAAATCATCCCCAAACAAAGATCTTTTGGTCAATACTACCTCATTTTATTTTCTGCTGGATTTGGAGTCAGAACCAGTTTAAATTCCAGTGCAGCCACTTGATGAAATTCACTAAGCTGTCATTCCTACACTCCAGATGGTTTCTATCACACTTGTCCCTAACTTCAGCCTCCATCCCAACCCTGACCCTTTTAGATTTCTTTTATGTATGCTCCTCTCTCATTAGAGAGAGGTCTTGAGGTCAATGAATGTTTTTTCCCCTCTCCTATCTGATATTTGTAGTCCCAGCATCTTAGCACAAAATAAAGGCTTAATAAATATTTGATGATTGACTGCCATAGCTTTTCTGGGCAAAGTCTATTGGCTCTGTTTAGGATCCTGTGATCCAAGGGAAAGGTACCAAGAGTCTCTTTTTTGACCTGTTGTCTGCCCCAGTGTTGCTGCCTTAGACAGATTCTTTCATGTTGAATCATTAACAGTTCTGCACTAATGGTGTGTCATTCAGAGAGGAAGAAATGATAGTTAGAAACCTCAGCAGACAAACCATATACAAGCAACAAAATTATAGATATACAATAGTCACAATATAGCCAGCAGTGATATATATGTCTGAGGGCACAGGGTGTTTTTTTAACATGGTACTCTTGAAATATTTTTTGTTTTTAACATTTTTATAATTGTACTTTAATAAAATTTATTTTCTTTTTAATCACATATATTAATATGTGTGGGTATGCATATAGGACTGTTACAAAAATGGTTAAGAATCCTTTGCCATAAGGAATGCTTTACTTCTAAATTTCTTGGCCTCCTATTCCTTACCTAACTCAACCCTTCTCACTCCCAATTTACTTCTTTTGGTTGCTTAAAAAAAAAACTTTCATTACTTAATTTTTAATCCGGCTTCCCTCCCTCTTGTGCTCTTCACCTTCAAGTTAGAACTATGCTTTCTTGTATATCACTATTTTTTTTTTTTTTTTGCATTTTTGCTGAGGCAATTGAGGTTAAGTGACTTGCCCAGGGTCACACAGCTAGGGAATGTTAAGTGTCTGAGAGCAGATTTGAACTCAGGTCCTCCTGACTTCAGGGCTGGTGCTCTATCCACTGTGCCACCTAGCTGCCCAGAACTATGCTTTCTTAATCTATCTAGAGATTATCCTTTGGTCCCTCCTGACTTTCTATGGAAATTATTTTATTATTTTCTAATTTCTTTGATTATCCATTGGAACCCATCTTGTCTCTTTCAAAACTCAACTCAAATACCACCTTCTATCTCATGGGGTCTTTTGTAAAAACCACCTTCCCCTTTCTTTTAAAAAAATATTTTTTTCTAATTACATGTAAAAATAATTAACATTTTTTTTTAAAGTTTGAGTTCTCAATTCTCTCCTTTCCTCCCTCCTCTCACTATCCTCCCCATCTCCATTGAGAAGACAAGCAACTTGATACAGATTATAAATGTGTAGTCATGTAAAACATATTTCCATATTAGTCATGTTGTGAAAGAAAAGAGACCAAAAAAAAGAAGTAAAAAAAGGTATTGTATTCAGACTCCATTAGTTCTTTCATCAGTCTATAGCAGTTTTTATTATAGGTCCTTCAGAATTGGCTTGTATTTTTGTATTGCTGAGAATAGCCAAGTAATTCACAGTATTTCTTTGTGCAATAATATTGTTGATGTATATATGTATGTATATGTGTATATGTGTGTATATATATATGTATATATATATCATACTATAACTTGTTCAGCCATTTCCCTCATTCCCTCAATTTCCAATTCTTTTCCACCACAAGAAGATCCGCCACAAATATTTTTGTACATATAGGCCCTACTGACTCCTGGCCTGGCACCCTATTCACACTACCTTTTCAAAAGTAGTGGTTTTATTTGTTTTACACGTATTTACTCAGCTTGTACTGTTTCGTGAGAGCCAATTGTTAAATTTTCAGTGTATGTATTTGCACCTGGAAATTGTCAAAAGTAGAAATCAAGGATTTATTTATTTTTTTAATAGTCTAGACACTTAAGAGAATGATATGAAAATAAGAAGAGAGCTAACGAAATTTAAACTTAGAAGGTTGGGCTGTACACATTTCTCCTTCAGAGAGCTAGTTGTTAAATACTGGTCAGTACATCCTTTCATGCAAAATAACCTCCTTGAGGGCAGAGATTGTTTCAGATCTTTGTGTCTCCCATAATGGATACAGTACCAGGCATATAGTAGCTGCTTGATGAATGCTTGTTGACTTGATTTGCTTTATTGATTGATTTGTCTTCTTCTGCCCTCAATTTATTTCTTTTCTCAGTCATTTTTAAAAATTTACTTTTGGATGAATTTATCTCATTATTCATGCTCCTAACCTAAAAATCAATTTGCTTATTTTCTTATCATTTGTTTCCTTCCAGTAAATCAGGTTATAAAATTCTGAATTGAAAGGGACTCTAAAGATCATTTAGTTTAATTCATAGATTTTTTTTAAATTCATAGATTTTTACAAGAAACTGAGGTCAAAGTGCCTAATCTAAATTTATATCCTCTAATTTTAAGTCCAGTGCCTTTTCCCCAACACCATGACCTTATTCACATTCATAGGGCAACTTTTATACTAATGTAATTTTGTCTATTGCAAAACCAAAAAATGGCATATGCCAGATTGTTGTGTAATTGAGAACATTATAACTAATGTTCTCAATTACATAAGGCAGCTTCCGTCTTCCTCTTTTTTCGGACTGCCCTTTCTCTTAGAAAATTACCCAAAACCTACCATGATCTCCATGTGGATCTTCAATAACATCACATGCTTGGGGGCTTATTTGTTCCCCTACACTGCCTATAAAATCACTGCTTGTCTCATTCTATTTTTTACCCTAGCATTAGAATGAGAGAAATTACAGCAAAGACTTCTCCCAATAGAGATCCAGATGCTACCTGAGGTAAGAGTGTACTATAATTTCACTTCAGAACAGAAAATAATCCTGTACTATTTAATCAAATCTTTTTTTTTCCTTATGAAACAAAAAGGGGAGAGCCCCATCTCCAATCAGTAAGGATTTTGGTGAGGCTTTAAAAGTTGGGCTTTTTCATTTTCATTTTGAAATCTGAAAATTAGTATGCACTACAAATGCCACTGCAGTATTTCATTTTCTTATCTCCATGTATTTTAACAAATATTCATAACATATCAATTATCTTCAACATAGCAAATGCTAATCATAGGGCCTATTAATTGCAGGAAATGAGTTTTGATTCAAAGAACCATTTTTAAAACACTGATTTTTAAATGTCCAATTACAGACATTTCTTCCTCATATTAAATTTATTTTTATAAATCTCTATAAATAATGGTAGAGTATAGTGTGGTGGAGAAAGTGTTATCCTTGGATTCAGAAAGACAGTTTCAGAAACCCCTTTGAATTTTGTTCTCTGTGAAATTATTGGCAGCAAATCTGTTGGCTTGTCAGAACTTCAGTTGCTAAAGATGTAAAATGAGCACAATAATCTCTTGTTCTTACTTTATGGAGCTATTGTGAGACAGATGAGATTATACATAAGTATGTATGCGTACATATATATATACATATACATACACATATATAGATAGATATCGCTTTATAAACCTTAAAGAGCTTTATAAATGTGTCAGTTATTGCGTATGTCAATCTCACAGTGTGACTCGGTCATCTTCTCTTTCAATCATGTGTTTGCGTTATGACTTCCTCATAATGCTGTGTTTGTGGTGTGTTTTATCCTGCTAGTGGCCAGCATATGCATCCCAGTTCCCTTTGGGTGATCCTCAACTGAAGTCTAATGTCCCATGACTTACAATCTATACATTATAACCCTAGAGAGTATTTTTATTAAAAGGATGGGCCTAAGTAACTCTGTAATATTATCAAAGCTATGGAATAGTTCAACTAGGAGATTCCTTACGTTTTTGTTAGCAAACCTCTTCCTTCAAACAAGGTTGAAGATAAATGATATAAAAAGACTTAAGAAAGAGTTGGGGGAAGACAGTGGAGGTTATGAGGGCAAATTTCACCTTCTTTGAATGATCCCTAAATTTAAAAGATAGCTATCAAATTGTTACCCTATGGATGCAGCTATATATATACATATATATGAAATAAATATTATATATAAAATAGAAATGAAATGCAACCAAGGAAAAATATATGCTAGTAGAGTGATATTCTATGATTTTAGGTCCAAGGATTTGGGATGAATTCTTGTTCATTTTTTTGGATTTAGTTAGCCTATAGTAAATTGAGAATTGTCTTTAGTAAGGAATGTAGTTGAAAATAGTATGGAGAGCACAGAATCATAATTCTTAGAGACAATTCTAACTTGGAGGTATATCAGTATTAAATAGATATAATAATATTGAAAAGAATCGATAGTGTAAGAGCTTATTATTATTGATCAGAAGAGCCAAGAGAAATGTGTGTGTGAGAGAGAGAGAGAGGAAGAGAGAGACAGACAGACAGACAGAGACAGAAACAGAGACAGAGAGGAATGTTTTGTGGATTTGGACATATTTGATCATTTGGAAATCTTCATATTCCATTCTTAAGTGAATCTAATCTACATGAATATTCTCTATGGTGATTCTGCTATCAACCCTTCCATGCTTTCTGCATTTGGTGTGATTTTTATAAAATGTTCGAGTATTTATACCATACACTTTTTTCCCCCAAAGCTCTTTTTACATCTCATGAGTGTCTGCCCCTTTAAAGCTCAGAATTGTTCAAGTATCCCTCAATACTTGGCTAATATTCCCACTGTCTCAGGCATGCATTTCTTGTATGATATCCCCCAATGTCATTTCTTGTATACAAGTTATTATTGATAATATGCTGCAGCTTAATTATACTCACTATACCTGGTACTGTCCATTCCCCTTTTGTATAAATATTGAAACCCTTCTGTGAAGGCCTGCCTCAGGGGGAACTGGGAGGTTTCTCCAGTTTCCCCATCCTCACTCCTATATAGTTCTTTCTTCTAGCCCACTTGTTTCTTAAAATAATTCTTTTGTTTCTCAGACTGATGCAGAGCACCATCCTGAAGGAGAACAGTCCACTTCTAGACTTTCTTTGCATTGGGGACACTGGTTAAGTGTTTCAGTGTGAAAATACTTCACTGCTGAGGTACAAGTTACTTGCAGAGAATAAATGAAAGAGTGACAGATATTAACAAAAAGCAAAAATTAAACATAATATGTTCATAGATGCTAGGGTATGGTAATAGGATACTCACTGGAACTCAAATGAGAACTCTTGAAAGGAAGATAATTCCCCTTAGATTATGAGTCCTTTAGATAAACCAAAATATTGAAAAGGTTGCAAAGAAAGAAATCCCAAGCAGACAGGATTGGCAAATATACTTTGTTGGGTTATTTCCCAGACTTTTCCTCCAAAAATTACCCTATACGTAAGGGAGAAATATTTGCCTTTTTAAAGAGCCATACACATAATCTCCTTCTCTTTTTAAAATTATCTATGACTACAATTCTTAGAAATAATTTAAGTAGAATGCAGACAATAATTGCAGATTCTTATGAGGAAGGGAGGCAGGTATAAAAACAGAAAGAGGTAATCTCAGAGGAAAAAATACTAATATTAAGGGTGCTCAGGGTTCTTGTAGAAGGTGAAATTTGATCCGAGCAAGTAAGTAAAGACAGTTAGATGGTTCAGTGATGAACCTGGAATCAGTAAGACCTAAATTCAAAATTTGACCTTAGACACTGTGTGACCTTGGGTAAGATTCAATCTTCTGGAAAAGGAAATGGCAAATCATTCCAGTTTCTTTATCAAGAAAACCTCCATGGACAATGTAGTCCATGGGGTCTTGATGAGTTGGACACAATTGAATGACAACAGCAACAAAGTAAATAAGCCAGAGAAGCCAAGTGGTAGAGGTACATCAGGAAAAACATTCTAGATGGGGAATATGAAGGGAGGAGTATGGATGGGAGATAGAATGTCCTGCTTGAGAAGCAGTTAAATTGTAGATATACCATTGAGAATGTGGAAGAAAATAAGGTGTAAGAAGACTGGAAAAGTAGGAAGGATCAGGTTGTGAAAACCTTTAAAAGCTAAATAGAAGGGGCAATTAGGTGGTGGAGTGGATAGAGCATCAGTCTTGAAGTCAGGAGGACCTGAGTTCAAGTCTAACCTCACACACTTAACACTTAAGGAAGTGTTTGACCCTGGGCAAGTCACTTAATTCCAATTGCCTCAGCAAAAAAAAAATGCTAAATGGAATTTTATATTGATGCTAAAGTTAATAGAATGACACTAGAGTTAATTAAGTAGGAGAGTGACATGGCCATACATATTTTAGGAAGATCACTTTGAAAGCTGTGTGGAAAATAGCCTGGAATGGATAAAGTCTGTCCAAGAGATTTGGTAAAAATTGACTTTATAGGGCACTAGACCTTCTGGAGAGAGAGGGCACTCACAAGGATGGTTGTGAAGTTTTGATGAGATGTGATTAGCTTTGATGCTAGATGAAAAATTCCCTACGGTTTCTTTAGAACCTTGGGCTTTTCGTTCATTGCAAGTTTCTTGTTTGTGGTAGGGGTGGTGGTAATGGTCTTGGGTTTAAGGAAGGACTTGGCTCTCTGTAGGGTTTCTGATTAGCTAAAGAGAATATTGCCATCTCAATGCTCACCTGGGAGGTGCTTCCGAGAGGGGGTTTCCATAGCTGAAGAAGGAATCCTGCAGAGTTTTAAAGAGCCCAGCTCTCCAGAGATAAAGCCCCTGATGATCTGTGAAGATTAAAGGGGGATTTAGACAACAGCTGACTCACTGTGTCTGGGTGAACCTCTTTCAGGATGAGAGGCTAAGGATTCTTAACATACAGAGTAGAGCATCCCAAGAAACCCAAGGAAAAGCTAATCTTGACAGATTACATATGGATTGCCCCCTTCTGCCTCCTCTACAATTCCACTATCCATTATCCACACATAGAGGCTTCAGGATACATATTTTGCCTACTGGATGAAATTTGCAGGATAAAACAAGAAAAGAAAGAGACTTTTATCCTACCCCACCTCAGCACCCCATGAGGGGAAGAAAAATTCTTATGACACAGGGCTGTTCCGATGGCTTTGGAGATAGTAAAAAAATCATAAATACACAAAATGCAATAGAGAAATAGATTCCTGATAGATACCTCCATAGTAGTAGATGCATAGATTTATGACTTCATTATTTGGTTAGAGTTGTTTAGTACAGGATTGTCATTTCATTAATGTAAGGAATTCCTAGTGTGGATATTGCTTTCAATTATTATTTCTTCCATTTCCCTTAACCTATACTAAGGTTTGGGTTTTTTTAATGGAAAAGGAAAAATAATTTTTAAAATTACATAGTATCTTTTTCATTTGGATTTACACTGTATATTTATCTCTCTACAGTATATGTATAGATAGATACATAGAAACATCTAATTATACAAATAACTATATACATTGTTTATATATACATTTATATGTGTATGTTTGATCTGAATCTTCAATTGATGATGGAGAACTCTTAGTATTGAAATTCCTTCCATTAGTATTGACCATCATCTCTACATAACTAGTAGTTTGACAGAGTTGCCTGGGCTTCTAAAAGGTTAACTTACTTGCCTAAATTCAGACAGACTGCATATGTTAAGAGATTGTACCAGTTCTTTCTGACTCTAAAATCCTTTCCAATAAATGTTGCTCCTTATAGTCACATAAAGTTGAACATATTTGACTTTTTTCTGGCATATTGCATTTTCATGGGTAACGACATTCAATTTTTTAGGAGAAGTTGTGATGAACTAAAAATTTTTGGAATTAAAACAATAATGATGATGATAATAGTTAGCATTTATGTAGTACTTACTATATTCCAGACAGCTAAAAATATGATCTTATTCAATCCTCACAACAATCCTGGGAAGTAAGTGCTATTGATATCCCTATTTTTCAGTTGAGGAAACCAAGACAAATAGTGATTTCCATTTTCCATTCACACAGTTAGAAAGCATTATATTTCAATTCAGATCTTCCTGATTCCAGGTCCTGTGTATGATCCCCTGCTAGGTGCTGGTCTTTTGGAAGAGATTCATATACATTAGAAGTTCTCAAGCTTTTTGGTCTTGGGATCTCTTTACATTCTTAAAAATTATTGAGGAAACCCAAAGATTATTTATGTAGGTTATGCCTATTTATATTAACCATACTAGAAATTAAAAATTATCTTAGTATTATAATGAAAGGGTCTCAGGGACTCAGAGGTTCCCAGGCCACATTTGAAGAATCATTGATATGGAGGGCATATTAATGTCAATGTCCTGGGGGTAATTTTTTTCTTTCTGTAATAATAGGCTTAATTTTCATTCTGTAATAATATGCAGAGCATAAGAAATCCTATGCCAATATAGGGATACTTCAGGTTCTACTTAAAGAAATTTGACTCCTAAGAAATTCAAATTTAGAGACACTAAAATCAATGTGGGAAGTGGTGCATGGGGGGGGGCAGGGGGGAAGGAGGGGGAGAAGAAGTTTTATTTGATAGAGTAAACACTAGGGTTATTAAGTGTAGGAAATTCCCTCCCTGACAGAGGATCCACTAGATGGGAATTCCAAGATACATTTCTCACCATTTGTTGCTGGTTGTTTCCAGGTTAGATTAACATTGGGCTAATGTAGTCCCTTTCCTTCTCAGAATATGAAAGAAAGAATGCAAGTGTGCCTAAGCACTTTTACATATATTGTCTGAGATATACTTCTGACTCAGTTGACTTCATGACTCAATTGTCTTTTTATCTTGGAACTTCCCTCTTCACCTGAGAGCCATCTCTCTCTGGGATATCCCTCTCCCATGTCACTTCCTTTCTCACATTGGTGAATTCCCTATGGCCCCTCCATTTTGGGGACAGGCCCAGGCCATCCATACTTCATTCTTGTAATGAGAATTAGATTTCTAACTCTTTCTGGATTTCCATGAGTCAGCTGCCTCTTCATTCTGGAACTTCCCTTGGCTCTTGGGGGCCAGTCCACCAGAGAATATCCCTCTACCATGCCAATCCTCTTCTCCTATTAGTGGGTTCATTCCAGGATCTTCATTTTGGTGATGGTCTGAGAATAGCTATTATTAATTTCCCCCTTGGTTGTGCTTTTGATTCTCTCTGGATTTGGTCACCAAGTCCCTATATGGCATTTTTTTCCATCCTCTACCCCATCTTTTTTTTAGCTTCCTTTTATTAGTTGTCTTCTCTCATTAGCATATAAACTCCTTGAGGGAAGGAAGTGATTGATTATCCTCTTGCATTTGTATCCTCAGGCTGCTTAGAACAGCCCTACCACATTTAATAAATGTTCAGTTGACTATTGTTTCATAATGCATATTCTATTATTTAAAAAATTATTTTAATAAATGGGTGAAAAAGTGATGGACTCTTTCCAATATTCCAGACAAACAGCCCAATAGTGTAATAAACATGTGTAGAGTGAAAAAGAGTGTCGAGTGGAAGAATTCAGTGTGGGAGCATCAGTTTTGGCCCTTCTATTTTGGCTCACAATGTATTGGCAAATTGTAAAAGTACTACTGTCTTTGTTGATGATACTTAATTGACTGCTTTCCACCTTTAATTTTATTCTCTATTTTTCTCTTTTATTCCCTCTTACAACAAACAGAAACTGTACTCTGGACTTCCTTTTCATTTTGAAAAGCTATACTCCTATGCGGAATTCACATCTTGACCCTTCCCTTTGATTGGATGGCTCCTTCCAGGACTTCCATTTTAGGAGTCTCATTCAGTCTCATCATATGCCTTTTCTCAGGAAGTTGCGTTCCAGATTTCCACAGAGTACTTTTGTTTCTCCCAACCCCATTTCACCTTCTTTTTTATTATTATTTTTGTTGTCTTGTCCCATTAGAATGGGGCAGAGATTGCCTTTCTATTTAGCCTACTTGTTGTTCAGTCATGTTCCACTTATTTTACAGAAATCAAGGCAAACAGAGTTATGTGACTTGCCTGGGGATACCCACCAGTGAATGTCTGAGGCTAGTTTGATCTCAGGAATGAGTATTCCTTAATCTAGGTTTAGCACTCTATCCACTGTATTGGCTAGCTGGCCATTCCAGTTTTAGCACTTAATAAATCACTTAATGAAAGCTTGTTGACTGATTCTTTTCTTTTCCTGCTTTTTTTTTCTCTGCCTCAAAGATTGTTTAACCCTGTTTGTGTCACTTGGGGCTAGAAAGTCTGTTGTCCCCTGGTGGTGAGTGATTTTCTAAACAATTTTAAGTGAATCAATCAATCAGTCCCATAAACCTATAAGGAGCATTGCTGCTGCTGTCCTCATGTTTTAGATGCTTCATATTATGATGTGATAGATGCTGTTTTGTGGCAGAACTTCTTCCTTCAGCTAGATGGTCCTGAAAGATTAAGTCACCCAAGTTGGAGCGAACAAATGTCAGCCTTCAGATAGAAACTATGATAGGTTCCAGAAAATAAAAGTTGAAGACAATCACTCTAATCCCACTATTCCTGAGGTTTCAGTATAGGTTTCTATGTAGGTTTCTGGCCAATTTACTGTCAAACTTTCCCACAGGGAAGGTGAGGGATTGAGCAGGCAACATCTCCAGGAAATTATAAATGGCTCTAGGGGAGGAACTCTGACTATAGGTAAATTTACACATTGAATATTGCTCATAGTTCCCATGGAAGCTCACTAAATATTTTTGGATGATGACTCCACATATCCAAAGCTGACCTCATCATCTTTCCTTCTAAACTTGACTCTCAAATTCCTTATTTCTCTTGAGGGCATCCACCATCATTTCAAGGACCTGGGTTCAGAACCCCTAAGAATCCTTTCAATGCCTCCCTCTTTAACCTTCTACTCCATATTCATTAGTTGCTCCTTAGTCTTGCTGGTTATACCACCTTATTATAATTTATATATACTTATACAAGCCACTAAAGTCCAAGCATTTTTCCCCTCTTCTTATTACTTATCCCTTATGTAGATTTTTATAAAAGTCTAGCCTAAGAGATCTCCCATTTTCCAGTCCCTCCCCTGTCCAAGCCATCCTTCATAGAGTTTACAAAATAATCTTTCAAAATTGCAGATCTCACTGGGGCATTATCATGCTCAAAAAATTTCCAATATATCCCACTCATCTAATGCAGGTTCATTAAGTTGATTAATTCATTCCTCACTAAATAATTATGGGAAATTCAATAGATGACCATCACCAAATAAATATTTGAAAAACTGTTCCATAGGAGAAGATTAAATTTGATTTTGTCTAGAGGGAAAAACTAGGAATGACTATCAGGAGGTAGATATAAAAAGGTGAGTTTAGACTTGAGGTAAGGAAAAACTAAACAGTTCAAGCTAACTTAAAGAGGAACTGGATGACAAGGTAAGTAGTGAATTTTCCTTTACTGAGAATCTTTGAGGAAAAAAGGGATTCTTTTTCAGGCAAAAAAATGTCTTAGACAGCTTCCAATGCTGCTTTTAATTCTGAGATCCAATGACTCCATGATATTTCAGGCCTTCTAGATTCTATCTGTAAGTTACCTTTCCAGGATTATTTTACCTTACTTGTTTCACATTCACACAGCCAGTATTCCAGCCACACTGCTATTAGCTGTTCCTCCAGCACTAGGAATTCATTATAGGCTTTTAGTTCCCCATGCTTAAAACGTTTACTTCCTTTTCCTTTCAAAATTCTTCTCTTCTTTCAAGGTTCAGCTCAGATTTCATCTCTAGAAAGCCTCCTAGTTAGGAATGTTCTGTCTTTCTGCAAATTCCCTACAAAACTTGTTGAGAATCTCTCTTTTGCTCCCATTATAATCTATTTAACATAGACTTTATTCTTATCTCTGCACCTAGGAGAATATAAAATCCTTGAAAGCAGGAATTATGCCATTTTAATCTCTATCATCAGCACCTAGCACAGTGTCTTTAATGATAGAAGCTTAAAACAAAAAAGCAATCCACATACCCTAAACCTGCTCCAAACATTGATGACTCAAATATTAGTGAGACTGACAATCAATGATGTTGTCCCAGAAAAGAAACCCAATGAGAATGTCTTCTCATTGGGAGCTACATTTTTACCAAGTTTGGGCAATCATTTAGATTCCTTTAAGACCAATATCCTGAGGTCTCTTCTAATTCCATGATTCTGAAACTACTCAAAGCTGAAGCCATACATCATACCCTTGCTGTCCCTCACACGTGATAGTCTCTCTCCCAACTCCAAGTATTTTTAAAAACAAGAAACCCCATGAAAACTCCCCAAACTGTATTTTTCTTGTGCCCTCTGACTTCAACTCTGCATCCTCTATCTTAGTAGTTGATCTCACAACCCACTTTACTAAGATTAAAACTTCATCATTGGTTCTCTCATTTCCCATTCTTCACATTTCAAAAGCTCTCTTCTGTCATTCCTTTTTAACTCCTTTGCTTCAGTATCCTGAGATAAGGTGACTGGCAGAAGAAAAAGCCATTTATTACTGGGAAAAGTGTGCTAGCTTTACTGTCAGAGAATTTGGATTCAATTCCTTGCTTTTCCATTTGCAACCTGCATTACCTTAGGCAAATGACTTAGGCCCACTTTGTGGGTCATTTGCAAAATAAGGAAGGTTAGACTTGATGAACTGCAAGGCCTTTTCCACTTCATCATATGCTGATTCATATTCCTTTATCTTTAATATTTATTCATAAATATCTGGAATCTTTTAGGTGATCTGAAGGTCATGGTCCCTTTTGTTATTAATATCCACCCTTACTAGTGCATCTGTTCACAATCTTAAGTGAGTTTTCTTTTTTTTTTTGAGATCTTTGGTAATTTTAGGGTTTTTTCCCTTATATTCCCTTATCACTCATTTTCTGACTCTCTCTTTTATGGTAGTTTCTCTTGGGGCTGAATCAAAGTTGTGAATCTCTTCCCAAGTTAGGCAAATCACATTATTCAAGCCTCAGTTTCTGACCCAAGTGACTTTTTGGGGGAGACAAAACTGGCCACAGTTTTTGAGCTCTTTCCCTCAGGTTAATAAGAGTGCCATGTGGACTTACATGTCCTACCCTACTTCTATTCCTGTGTCCCCAGAGTGAACAAACCAGTTTTTTTTTTTTTTTTGTTTTTGTTTTTGTTTTTGTTTTTCTTCCACTAGGAGGAGAGGTAGAGGCAGAGTTATGTTTGTTAGCAAACAAGCACATCAGCTTTGGGCAGTTCTGCTGTCTGAGAGTGGTAGCCAAAAGAGGAGAGAACTGAGTGAAGATTGGGAATACAGGATTGCCTCTTTTGCAGTTAATTCATTGAATTGACCCTTCCCTTGGGTTCTTGGTATCCTAGCTGGATCAGCTGGAGACAGATGAAATTGCTTCATTCCTTACACATAATTTCTGTTGTTGATCTCATGACCAAGTACATAAGGTTTTCCCTAATCTAAATCTATGATACTATGAGCCTCTTCCCTATGCTCTTGATAACTCCTCATTTAGCACTATTGGTCCTATCCTATCTTGTATCTTTTGGCTTGATCCATTATTATATCTCTCTTTCTGTCTATTTGTTTGTCTTTTTCTTTCTTTCACTCTTCTCCCTCCATTTAATTTAGGTTCAATTATTTCCCCTTTCCTGAAGCCTATATAAATTTGTTCAAAGTAGGACTTTCACTCCTCACATTTCCTTAAAGCACTTTGTTTTGGATCTCTCTTTTGCCACTAGCATATTTTACTTTGTGTTATTTTTATTTGTGAAGATTTGTATCTTTTCCTATTAGATTGTGAATTTTGGGGGAGCTATCATCTCCTTATCATCTCTCTTAAAGTTCTACTTAGAACTTTTTCATGGCAGTGACCTTGGGTTCTCAATTATTATGTTGACCAAGTACAAGTTTTGACATGTTTTGCCCAGGTGGAAGCTCTGGGCACTATTCTTCCTGTCCCTGTCCCTGTCCTTTCTCCCTGTCCCTCTATCTGTATCTTTCCTCTCTCCCTCTCTGTACCTGTCCCTGTCCTTTTTCCCTCTCCTTTCCGTTCCCGACTTTATCTCCTTTTCCACTCTCTCTCTCTCCTCTTCCTCTTCCTCTCCTTCTTCTTTCCCTTCTCCCTCTCCTTGTCCCTCTCCCTGTCCCTCTTCTTCTCCTTCTTCCTCTCCCCTCTCCCTTTTCCTCCCTTTCTTCCCTCCCTCCCTCTCTCTCCCCCACTCTCTCTCACATTTGAGGATCAGTATGTGTTCTGAGATACTCCTCACTAGAATGACTACTTGATGATGAGTTTTATGGTCACAGAAACTGTAGATCATCTACTAAGTCATGAAAATGTGCTCTGTTTCACTAGAGGGAGTGCCTGAACTAAAAAATAAAAAGTCCCCAAATACTGGTAGTATCTTTAGCACACATTAGGTAGGAATTGGACTGCTATCCACCCTATCACTCATTGGTCAGTGGTTAATAATCAGTAAACATTTATTCAGTGCCTAATATGTGCCTGGCACTGAGCTGAATTGTATGAACATAAAGATGAAAAACATTTTTTTACAACAATTTCAGATTATTTAATCTATAAATAATTTACACCCCTTCTTCCTGAAATACACACCTGAAATACATACAATTCATATTTATCATTCAAGCCAGGTCCTAGTAGGGTAGCTGGGTTCCAGTGGATATAGTTACAGGTCTGGAGCCAGCAAGATTTATCTTCCTGAGTTCAAATCTGGCCTCAAACATTAACTAGCTGTGTGATGTTGGGCAAGATATTTAATCTCTGTTTGCCTTAGTTTCTTCAACTGTAAAATGGGCATAATAACAGCACCCACATCCCAAGGTTGTTGTGAAGCTCAAATGAAATGATTGTAAAGCACTTTGTATAGTGCCTGGCACAAAGTAAGTTTATATAAACGTCAGCTATTATTATTATTCATCTCATACTTTAATGAAAAAAGAATCCATTTGTTTTTTAATCTCTCTTCTCCCCTTTCCAATATCTCTAAATTTCTCCATACGCTCATTCAGTCCCTCCTTTGCTCCAGGTTCCAATGAAGAGGTGAACCTTCTCTTCGTCAAGGCCCATCTTTTCACACATACCCTTAATAACATCTCTTTCCATCTTCTCCATCAGATTGCCCCACAAACATCTCCTTTCTTTAATCTTCACTTTCCCTTTCTTTTGGATTTTTACCTGAATCATATAAAAACTATCAAGTCATCTCTATCCTGAAAAAAATTAGCCTTACTGGACCTTATTATCTCCTATATTATTATAGTCAATCTATAACTCTTTCACACAAAATATATAATTTTTTCACAGCCAAACTCCTTGAAAAACATGTCTACTTATGTTGCTTCCATTTTCTCTTTCCTCATTACTTCTCAGTACTTTGCCATTTGGTTTCCAATCTCATTACTCAAGTTCTTTCCAAAGTTGCCAATGATTTCTTAATTAAGAAATCTTCTGGCCTTTTATTAGCCCTTATCCTTCTTAATATATCTTCTGTATTTAATATTGTTGGCTATTTTATCCTCTTGAATACTCTTGTCAGGATTTTTGGTTTTTCTACTTTCTGTCTAACCACTCTTGTTCATTCTCCTTTACCAGTCTCACCATGCCCTTTAACTATAATTGTTTTCTAAGTCTCTGATTTGTGTCTTGTTCTCTTCTCTGTATAAACTCTCTAACTTGATGACCTCATCAATCTGATCTCCAGATCACTTCTAAATATATAAATGACAATAAATAAATGAATGAATAAATGATTACAAAATAAGGGAATGAATAAACAAACAAACATGCATGCTCTCTACTTGCCGGAAGTATCGCAATACCCTTCTAAACTAGCTCTCTGCCTCAAATTGCTTCCCTCTCTAATCCATCCTACACATATAAGCCAAAGTGATTGTCCTAAAGTACAGGTATAAATATGAAGTTTTTCTATTCAATAGATTCTTATGATTCATATTGCCTCTAAGATCCTGCATCAGTGCATTGTAGAAGCTTTAAAAAATTATAGATATCTATATAATATATGTAATAAATATCTATATTATCTATCTAATAAATATGTATATATTTTGTAACTCTCACTGATTGATCCCTATTTGTCTCTCACCTCTGCAAGAAGCAAGATGGAGGTGTCTTCTCACATATTTTCTTGGCCAAATTTGATCATTACAATTTCAGCCTTAAATTTTCATTGTTTTGTGACTTATCTTTACATTGATATACTTTGCTATGCATATTATTTTCTTGGTTCTGTTTATCTTATTTTGTATCACTTCACTATATTCATTATATTTACTCTTCTTTAGTGAACCTGTAAAAAATGTGGTACATTCATGTACAATTTTTCTTTTGCCTCTTTCCCCAATGGAAATTTATTTAAATTGATATTTTATATAATAAATTGATATTTATTATTATTATGAAAAGTGCTGATACAAATATTTTGGTGCATATAGGAAATTGTGCAAGTGTAATTAATCTCCTTGGCATATATACTTAGAAGTGGAATCTCTGAATTAAAGGATATTGACATTTTAGGGATTGTCTTGAAATAATTACAAACTGATTTCTCAAATGGTTTAACATATTCACACCTTCATCAATAATGGGTTAGTGTGCTCCTCAAATATTGATTATTCTTATCTTTTGTTATTTTTTGTTAGCTTTCTGGATATGAGATGAAAATTCAGAGTTGTCTTAATTAGCTATAATTAGTAATTTCTAAATTCACTAATATGATTGTTAATAATTTGCAGTTCTTATTTTGAGAACTATTCATTTTGAGAACTATTTGTTCATATCTTTTGATCAGTTACCTATTGGGGAATCACTTTTGGTATTCATATATTTTCCCAAGGTATCTATATCTAGGATATCATACCCTTTTCAGAGATAGATACAAAATTGTTTTCCCAAACATTTGTTTTCCTTATTATCCTAGTTGTATCTATTTTGTTCACAAAAATGTTAAATTTCATGTAATTGAAATTATTTATTTTATTTTTAATCACCCTTATCCCTCTTTTTTATTTAGAATTTACTCCCTACATATAAATATGAAAAGTATATAATTTACTTCTTTTCTGAGTTTTAATTGTATACCTCTTAATAGTCATGTCATTTTGAATTTATTGCTAATATATGTTGTAAGACTTTGGTCTATACCCAATTTCCTCCAGAATGCTTTCCAGTTTGCTCAGTAATTGTTATAAAATGGAAAGTTCTTTCCTGAGCAATTTTTGTTTTCATGCTAATTGAATAATGGATTATTGAATTATTTCTTTGTCTAATCTGCTTAATTGATCTACTTTTCTATTTTTTAACCAATACCAAATTGTTTTAATGATATAGTTAATATTATAATTTTATAGTATAGTTCAGTTTGATTTCTGGAAGTATTATCCTCCTTTGTTCCTACTTTTTTTATTATTTCTCTTGATATTCTAGATCTTTTGCTCCTTCAAATGAAATTTTTAAAATTTTATTTAGCTCTGTAAAGTCTCCTATCTGGCTTTTAAAACTCTTCATAATTTAGACCCATCTCATCTTTCTGTATTCTGCAGACCAGCCTAACTGGCTTTCCTATTGCTCCTCACACAGTACACATTGTTGACTATCCTTGTTACTTTGTCTAGCCTTATGCACTCTTTTGTCACCTCCCTGTTTTAAAATTTATTTGTTTTAAACCTCTGCTCAGGCACTATCCTCTACATAAAATCTTCCCTGTTCTTCTTGGTTATAAACACCCTTCCCCTAAAATTTAACTTCTATTTATTTTGTTTATATTTGTATGAGTGGGAGAGGGGACTCCATTGTATAAATCAATCAATTACCACCCCACATCTCACTTTAAAATAACTAATAAGGTGCTAATGATTTTGCATGGATTAGATAGACTACATGTGATATAGCAATACAGGGAAAGGGGTAAGACTTTTTAACTCTATTTTCTATGTCTTTCTAGTTAATATTAGATTTTACAAGTAATCATCAGTCCTAAGCCAGAGGTTTATTTATTTTTTGTTTATTATTTGTGACACTTTTGGGGTTATTTTTTGGTCCAAATCTGTAATTTCATCAATGTAAAGAACTCCTATTAAAGATACTTCATTCACATGCCATCTACTTAATTATAACTCTTATAGATTTACTTGGAAGTTTTGTCAAGTGGTGATTTACTAGCTAGCCCCCTGAACATTAGCTACAACTGCCTCTCTGCTAATATTGTTCAATAATGACCTCTGAAACTATGTTACCCAGTTGTCTGAAAGAGTGGGAAGTTGAATGTCACCAGTAAATTCCCCTCTTCACCTTTTCCTCTCCTTCCTTATCTCAGAAGGGAAGAGCCTCTCCATATCTAGAACTCTAATTCAAAACCTCTTCGGTTCCCTGCAGTGCTGTTCAGACTAATGACTTAATCTTGGTGCTGGTGACCTCACTTCTGTCCTTCATGTGGATCAGTGTGTGGTATCCCATATTAGTGTCCCCATCACTGGGAAGGAAAAATAAGGCTTTTTTCCACTGATAGATACTACTCAGAGAGGACGAGCTGAGATAGAGTGGGTTGAAGTAATATCTTACTCATCAGGAAATTCTCCATCCTCAATTTATATGATCTATCTTTCATCAGATGAAACAAGATCATGGCTTGCTCCTTGATGACAGGGACTGATTACTTTTATTTTGCACTCCCCTGAAACTATCACAGAGTAGATAGGGAAAGAGTAGATGAGTTTTCAATAATAGTTGAGGTACATAGATTCTGAGCTATAAGGGAGATCTTATAATATGACATTTTCATTTTATAGTTGTAGAACTAGAGACCTAGAGAGACATGGATTGTTCAAATAGTAATACTGTAAACCAGGTGCCCTGATTCCATTTCTATAATATTAGGATGCCTGCTGATTGATTGATTCCAAAGGATTAACTGGGGAAATTAAAGTGGAGGCATTGTCTCCAGATTATTGCTATAATGCATATAATTTGTCTGTAATGGTAAAGTATTCTGACTGAAGATAATTAGGGGTTGTTGTAACTGTCCTTTCCTTTGTCCCTCTCCTAAAGGAGAGCTGCTGATATTTGTTGAAAAGTCTCCTTGGAAGGGATAAGGGATGGATACAGGACATAGGGCTTCTATGGATTATGAGATATAGGGTATGGGCAAGGAAATCTGATATCTGGAAGCATCTCTGGAGAGGGGATGTTAGTACTAAGTCGTCAGTGGATGAGAGGTTTGAGAAACAGGGATGAAGCATGGAAATGGAGATTATTTTTCCATGTCACACAAAGCGAAGGGATTAAATTTCAAGGAAAAGTATGATAGCTATATCTCTCTGATTTATACACAGGTCACATGTTTGGGTCATAAACTAGAAGATAATTCTTATTTTCATTTTAATTCAATAAACATTTATTAAGCACCTACTATGTGCCAGACATTGTTTGGGTATATAAAGAAGAAAAAGAAAGGTAGGATTTCCCCCTCAAGAAGCTTACAGCTTAAAGGGGGAAGATAATATACAAAAGAAAATTTAAAAGATGAGACACTTTCAGAGATGTGAGGCATGATGTTTGGGGAGTCAAACCAAGTAGAGCTAAATACTGTTTATCAATTTAAGGAAAAATCAATTCATATACTTTCAAGTGTTTTTTTAAAATAGAAATTAGTGTTATGCTTTATCTTTCTATACCTCTTGATATGCTCATATGATTTCTTTAACTTTTATTATTGATATAATCAATTATGTTAAAAGTTTTTCTTCTGTTAAACTGTCCCCAAATTCCTGGCATAAATTCCACTTAGTCATAATGTATAATTTTTCAGAGAAAATAGAATTATATGGAAAGTTCTGAGGATTACATGGAAAGTTCTGAGCCCTCCTCTATTGTGAGTGAAAAATTGAAATGATGGAGAAAATCATTTTGACCTTCCAAACATATTGGTTTATTAAGCAATGCATGCCAATTACATAATAAATTGGGTCCAGTCCTAAGCTGAAGAGGTTTTGTCCTGATCTGTTAGGTCTGATTGCATCATAAATCTATATGCTTTGAAGCTTGAACATTTATTTCCTCCATCATTTTATCTTTCATACTCCATACTACAAAGAAAGGCCTTGGGAGAAATTTTTTGCTTTGCCCTTCAGCTCTTCAATTAAGGAGAAGAGGCAGAAGGAGGGAACTGAAAAGGTATTGCATATTGAAAGTTATGTGGAAAAGCATAGAAGTGAGCTTTTAGGTGATCAGAATAGCCAAGAGAAGGTATGATGCTCTCAAGCAGAGCTACTGGTGGAAAATATAGAGCTGTCTGAAAAGACACTCCTCTCTGAGTGAACCATTTGGGTGAAGGGATTCCAAAGCTAGCACAGATGTCAAAATGAAGGAGATTTAAGACAGATAATTGCTTGGATGATCTTATAGAATCATGGATTTTGGAACTGAAAGGGACTAGAGATTATCTAATTTAAACCCTTCATCTTAAGGATAGAGAAGCTGAAGCATGGAGAAGACAAAGGACTTGCCTTAGTTTATTTAGGTAGTAAATAAAAGATTCAGAATTGGGACGCAAGTCCATATCCAATATTTTCCCACTAAATCATGCTGTCCTATTCCCCTCCATTTTTCTTATATCTTTTACAATTGATTTATTTTCTTATTATCTTTTTTTATTCTTTTCACCTTGAGGGCCACTAAAAATAAATAACAGATAAACAAATAGATCTCTATCTCCCATGCCCAAGGCCAAGAAAGAATAATGGAACAGAATTTATAACTGATCTTCTAAGACCTTTTTAAACTTTCCTTTTATAATCTCTTTCAGTATCTCTTTCTAGTTCTTTGACTTCCAAATGGGGATATGTGAGAGAAAAGAAAGCAAGAGAAGAAATGAGGGTGAGGGAAGGGAAGGAAAAGGTAGCAAAGAGGAACAGGAGGCAAAAAGAAAAAGGACAATAACAGAATTTTGAGATGGAAGGGATCTTAGAGGCCATCAAATCCAATACCCTTATATTATAATTGGACTTTATAGGCAAATGATTTGTTCATGATCATACAGTTAATATATATCAGGGCTGATTTGAAGCCAAGTTTTGTTTAATTTGACAAATATTTTTTATAAGCCATCTGTTAATGTGCAACAGCTGATAGAATGCTCTACCTGGAGTCAGGAAGACCTGAATTTAAATTCAGACTCAGATATTAGCTATGAGTCTCTGGGATAGTCATTTTACTTGTGTCTGTTTTAGTTTTCTCATCTATAAAATAGAACCTACCTCCCAGAGTCACTGAGAAGATAAAATGAGATAATATTTGTAAAATGCTTTGCAAACTTGAAAGCATTATGCAATTGCTATTCATCAACATCATCATCATCACTCACTCACTCAGTCACTCACTCACTTGAAAATTCTCTCTCCATAGGCAACACTTTTGTTTTTGTTTTTTTACTATGTCCAATTAACTTTCCTCAGTCCTTTCCTCTTCAGAATTTAGCTGTCAAATTTTCATCCTTTTCTCTCTATTCATACCGCCATCCAGCCATCCAGGTTCTTATAGCTTTTTACCCAAACTATTGTAAAAGCTCCCAATTGGCCTCCCTGTCTCAAGTTCTCCTCTTCCCTATCTATGTGATACTTCTAAAGTGATCTAAGTGAAATTTTTAAAGCAAGGGTATGACTGTGTCATTCTGATGAGGTCATGAATGGTGTTTTGGACCAAGAAACTAAAGAATTTATCCCCGAGGTAAGCAAGCAGAAGACACTGACAGAGATTAGTTTAACTCCATGAACCTACCCTCTAGGGATGTCATCCAGTCTGAAATCCATACTCCTGTGACCCACCCTCTGTAAAAGTCTTGAGCAGTCTTACCTTGCCATGTTGTATCAGAAATCTCAGTCATATCCCTGAGATTAAATTTTCCCTATAAAACTGACTTATGTATGGTCCATTCTATGGCTACTGTCTTCCTTTGGGTCAGTACATCATGACACTCTGCCTTGTGGTCTTTCTTCTTACTACCCTCCCCATGCCATATGATATCTCCCCTAACTCCATTATGTTGGGGACCTCACTTTTCTTCCTTACATCTAACTCTTTTAGAATGCTAAGTCCTTTTCAGGATTTATCCTGCCAGCTAAGGGCATGCCTAACCTCATGGGGTACTCCTTTTCTACTGGGTAATTGTGAGTTCCACTGAGAAGGAACTTGTTATATATATATATATACACACACACACACACATACACACACATACACACACACATGCTCTCCCCAACTCTATTTCACACTTACCATTCCTGGTAACCTATTTTGTCTGTAATCTATTCCCCTAAATAAATCTACCTTTTGCCAAAGAGAAATGGCTATTGTGAATTCTTCACATAACCCAACCCCAACTTTTGGTGCCTACCATCATCTGGTGTCTACATCACTCAGATCATTTCTCCTTTTTAACAAACTTTATCCGTTCTTTAATCACTTCTAGGATCCAACACAAAATTCACCACCTTGTTCCAGTCCTTAGCTTTCTAGGCTTATGGTTTCCAGGCTTATGGTTATCTCTGTGGTTTAATCAAATTGATTTTCTCTGTCTTCTTCACACAGAATTATCTCCTGCCTCCATGATTTTGCCTAGTCTGTTTCCCATGCCTAGAGTGTATTCATTTTCTTTTAACTTCCACCTCTTAGCTTCTTTCAAGAATCAATCAAGTATCATCTCCTACATTAGCCATGTCTTGGTCTCTCCAACTGCTAATGACATCTCAAAAAAGTAACTTCTTAATTTATTTTGTGTATATTTATATATCTGTGTTGTGTGTCAAAGAAAATGCAATAACAAAGAAAATGAAGCACATTTCAAGCAAAGATCAGTTTATTAACAATGATGCTTATATTTTTTTAATAAAGTAGGTCAGAATGGCCCTCTTAGTCATATCTGAATATGGATAATTACTGCCCCTCTCTGACAAAAAGGGCTTATTGTTTTATGGTAATCACTTGTCTCTTGTATTCTTGTCTAGGTGACTAGAACAACCCAGTTTGGTCCCAAAATAGGACTTAAACTTTCCCTTAATTTCATAAGAAAAGATAAAAGCTGAAAAATTTTATCCTTTTTTTGGGGGGGGGAAAAGGGGAGCCCTAGCTTGGGTTGATTAATTGTTGACAGATAACAAACAAATGTAGGTTAAACAATTTAGCAAGCTAATGTTCCTAGTTGCAGAAATGATGACATCATTCCCTCTCAGCAGTACCTTTAAGTCAGCTCAGATTGGGAGACACAATTTTAAGCAGTATGAGTTCAGGCAGATGGTAACCATTATCTATACAAATAAATTATATTGTAAAATAAATACAGTAGAAATCAAAGGAATTTTTAATTTCTATCTTTTTACAGTTGTCTACCCCAATGGAATTAGAGGTTTGAGTGAAGGCCCTTTTTCCTTTTGTCTCTTTATTCCTCAAATTTAACCTGGTTCAGAGTAGGTGCTTAATAATAATAATAATAATAAGCTGATTGGTTGGTTCAATGATAAGCACTTGCTAAACACAAAGCGCTGTTCTAGGTACTAACAATACAAAGAAACGGTGCCAGCTCTCAGGAGCTTATACTTTAATGGAATGCTACAGGAACAAGAATAAATAAATATAAGGTCATCTAAGAGGGAAAAAGCCACAGACCTGGAGTCATCAGGAAAGGTTTCATAGGTGAGCTGAACTGAGCTAAGCCTTGAAGAAAGATAAAGATTTTGAGTAGTGTAATTATATTGAAGTCATGGAGGACCCTTTCTACAAATGCACAAGGTGGGAGATGGAATATTGAGTGAATAAAATAGCTAGTCCTCTAGCTTGGAACTTAGACTGTCTCAAGAGAAAGAACTTGGACTATATAAATATAATAAATTTGATAAATAAATAAGGCTTTGATATAAATTGTTGAGGGGCAGGTTGAGGAGTTTATATTTATTTGTTTCTGTTTCTGATTGCACAAAATCTTTGGATAGTCAATGTTTTGATTCTCCTAATCAATGGTTCAACAGACAAGTCATTCTAGAGCTGAACAATGTTTGATTCTCATAGTCAGATTTCTAGTTCTGCCATGGGACATATGATGGATTAGAACCTTAGAGGCAAATAGACACACTCTAAGATACCTATGAATACTATGCTGATGCTCCGGCTGGAAGCTTCTGACTCCCAGCAATACCTTAAGTAGTAGCACTCCCCATATGGAGTTTTATAACTAGATGCAGGGGCTGTGAAATAATGAATTATTATTGGTAAATGTTTGATTTGTATATCCATTTTATATACCTATATATATGAGTCACATAAAAAATTATCCTGTGAAAAGGGATCAGTATAAAAGCTTTAATAAAAAAAGAAACTAGAATAACATACACACAAAAAAGAAAAGGGATCAGTAACAGAAAAAGTCTAAGAAGCTGTGATTTATTCCACTCATCTACCCACCTGTATTTTATCAACAAGAAACTTTTGAGGAATAAATGGTAAAGCCACAATCCTATGCTTTTCCCTATACCAGGATGCTGCTTCTCAAAATTAGATATTTTAAGATAGAAATACCCTTCTTAGTAACCTAAAAGATATATTTTGCTTTGAGGTACAATCTCATACCTAACAGATTGGCTAATATGACAAGAAAAGGAAATGTTGAAGAGGATGTGGGAAAACTGAAATACTAATGCATTGTTGGTGGAGTTCTGAACTGATCCAACCATTCTGGAGAGTAATTTGAAACTTTCTCCAAAGGACTATGTAACTATGAATACCTTTTGATCTAGCAATATCACTGCTAGGTCTATCTCTCAAAAATATTCACCCCAAAAGAGAAAAGCACCTATTTGCCTACAAAAACATTTAGATTAGTTCTTTTTGTGAAAATCAAAGGGCTGTCCATCAATTGGGGAATGGTTAAACAAGATATGGTCTATGATTATAATGGAATATGATTGTTATAAGAAATGACAAGCAGGATGATTTCAGAAAAACCTGGAAAGATTTTATAAGAACTGATGCACTGTGGAGTTAATGGAACTAGGAGAACATTGAATACAATAACAGCAATATTGTTTGATGAAGAACTGTGAATGACTTAGCCATTCTCAGCAGTATGAAGTTCCAAGTCAATCCCAAAGGACTAATAATAATGAGGCAGACATATTAGCTGCCTCCAGAGAAAGATTTGATATGAGGGCATACAGACTGAAGCATGCTATTTTCACTTTCTTCCTTTCTTTTTTTTTTTCTATTTGTCTTCTTGTACAAAATTACTAATAAGGAAATGTTTTACATTGAACAGGTATAGCCTATATTTGATTGATTACCTTCTCACAGGGAGAGGAAAGGGAGAAATAGAGGGATAGAATTTGGAAATTAAAACTAAATACAAATGTTAAAAAAAATTGGAAAAAATACTTTTTTGTACTAAAGCTTCATTTTCATCTTTTCCCCACCCCAGAAAGATTAAAACACTGATATATACACAACCACAGGGGATAAAATCAGCTTGACTTTCCCCACAGGGGCTCTGTGACAACTTTTCCGGTGGAAGTTTTCTAACCTCAGGGAGGCCATTCCCCAGGGCTGAACAAATCCAGTGCATGTAATTGCCCATAATGGCTAATTTGTTATCACAAAACCCTTGCCTGCTGAAAAATATCTGTCACCTCATCCCATCAGGCAGCAAACCTATTTTAGGATTATATAGTTAAATCCTTGATTTTTTTTAAAGTTGTTTCAATTATGTTTAAGATATTGTGTACTATTTAAGTTTTCTTGGCAGAGATTCTGGAGTGGTTCACCATTTCTTTCTCCAGTTCATTTTACAGATGAGGAAACTGAGGTAGATAGGGTTAAGTGATTTGTTTAGGTCACACAGCTTGGAAATGTCTAAAACTAGATTTGAACTCAGGTCTTTCTGATTCCACACCAGATGTTCTACCACATATTAAATATCTTGATAACAAAACAGAGTTCACAAGAATGAAAAGAACACTAGATTTGGCATCTAGTTCTGAGTTCAAATCCTGTCTTTGTTACAATTAATTTTGTCTCTTTGACCCTCAATTTCTTCATCTTTCAAAAAGTTGGACTAAGGTACTTTCCAGCTATTACTCCTATGTCCTTTCTTCACTAAAGGCAATAATCACTTCAAGGATACTTAAGCCATTATAATTACATAGAGTAGTGGTAGACGCCAGCTTCCTTGAATTCCTTTAGAATCAACAGGGACCTAATTGATCCACAGAAACATAGATTTAAAGCTAGAGGGAACCTCAAAGATTTTCCAGGCTAACTATGAGTAAACTGACTCAGACAGTTTCCAGTTACTTATCTAAGTGTCAATGACAGAGAATAAACTTGAATCTGAGGTTCTTGACTCCAGGTTCAACACTATTCTGCTGTATCATTATACCTTCATCTAGACAAGTCTCCTTATTGTAAAGATAAGAAAAATGAGAACTACAGAGATAAAGAAAGCCATATCCATCCAGGGAGAAGCCTGTGGGATCTGAATGTGGACCACAATGTAGCGTTTTCATGCTTTCTGTTGATGTTTGCTTGCATTTTGTTTTCCTTCTCAGGTTTTTTTTTTTTTCTTATAGATCTGATTTTTCTTGTACAACGAGGTAACTGTATAAATATGTATACATATATTCGATTTGTCATATATTTAAACATAATTAACATGTATTAGACTACCTACCATCTAGGGGAGGAAGTGAGGGTAAGGAGAGAAAAATTTGGAACAGAAGGCTTTGCAAGGGTCAATGTTGAAAAATTACCCATGCATATGTTTTGCAAATAAAAAGCTTTACTAAAAAAATAAAATTTAAAAAAAAGAAAAAAGAGAACTAGAGAGGCAGCTGTGTGGTTTAAGTGGATAGAGCATAGTGTCTGGTGTCAGAAATACTCAAGTTCAAATCTGACCTTAAATATGTATTGTTTCCCTGGACAACTTACTTAACCTATCTGTCAGTTCCCTATTCTGTAAAATGAGGGATAACAATAACACCTACTTCTGAGGGTTGTTGAGGATAAAATGAGATGAGATTTAGTAATAATAAAAATGATAAAATAATAAAAAAGAAATTAAGAGAAGTGATTTGTGAAATCTGAAGTGCTATATAAATGCTAGATATTACTACTGACCTGTCCAGCATCATACAAAAAGCTAGTGGTAACACTGAGATAAGGCATAAGGCATACTAAGCTTTTTAAAATCTTCTATCCCAAGTTACTCAGGTGGATACTGATTGAATCAGTCAGTTGTCCAAGGTTATGTATATATGTGTGTGGATGTGGTGGTGATGGTAGTGGTAGTGTTGGTGATTGGGGTGGGGAAAAATAGGGAGCAAAAAGGGAAGGTTTTATTTCAGACTTGACCTTTTCCAGGGCTATATGATAGTAAGGTTTAATCTGGAAAGATTTTAGACAGTGGTTGGAAACTGAGCCCTTCCTAGGTTAAGATAAATTAGATCTAACAACCAGTGATCCACATTTTGGAACAGTGGGGTGGTATTTAGTGGCTTCAGGGAGCAAATAGTGAAAGTAGCTTCTAGTGGGAGGAAGTTGAGATGGCAGCCCCAACTAGTACTAAAAAGGACCTGAGGTAGGTATATACATAGTAAGTCTAAATCACTTGTCAAAAATCACAGACTTGAAGAGCTGACAAGGATCTCAAAGTTCCTGTATTTCAACCCATACTTGACCTTTATAAGCATTTAATAAATATTTATTGACTTATTGATCTATTGAGCAGGAATCCTTTCTGCAGTACCCCTGACAAGTGGTCACTGGGAAATTTTTGGTGACTGAGAATTGATCTCGGTTCTTCAAGGCAATCCCAATTATTAGGAAGTTTTCTTTATATCTAGTCCAAACATCCTTTTTTTCCCTCTTACTTGTTCTCCTTATCCTACCCACTGAGGACAAGCCCTTTCTTAGATGACAGTCTTTAATTTATATATACCAGGAGGAAAATATCTAAATGAATAAATGAATGAATTAAATAGCATTTAATAAGTGTTCCTTCTGCCAGTCCCTACCTTCAAAGTGCTTCCTTTCTAGTAGGCTGAAACAATACTATCCATATAGAGGAGGAGTGGGTCATAGGGAGGGTGACTAAAGCCATAGGACACTTAAATGACATACCTTCTCAAGAAGCAAAGGAAATGTTAATTTGGTTACTGTTCTCAGAGAAAGAGATGGACTTTGAGATCTTGCATAGGGGGCTTGCACTGAGGTCTAGGGAAAGGTCTTGCATAGGTACATTAACAGGACGATGCTGGGGAGACATAGCCAGGGGACACCTAGATATGGTGGGCTCACACCAATTAAGATAATATTCCAGAATCGGAACTCCAAAGTTGTGTGGCTTAGTTCTTCCCCTCTCTAGTTTACTCCACCTCCCACCAACCCCACTCCCACACCCTGAATATACCTTGTTCTCTCAACACATCATGAAATGTCACAGCCACTTTAGGAATAGAATGAACTAGTAAAAAGCATGCTAGATTTTAGGTCAATGGAATTTAGTTCAGATTCAATCCCTGATATTTACTACCTGTAATTATCTACTTAGGGCAAACTTCTTCATATCTCTGAGTTCAGTTTTCCTATCTGTAAAATGATTATACTAGATGACTTCTGAAATCCTTTACATATCTCATGCTATGATATGATAGTTTCATATCCCTCACAATGTGCTCTTCCGTAGCACTGTACTATGCACTAGAGATAGAATTTTTTTCAAAAAAGTGATAAAGTTCTAGCTGTGTGACCCTGGGCAAGTCACTTAACCCAATTACCTCAGCAAAAAAAGTGATAAAGCTCTTAATTCATAGATCTACTAGAAGGAGATATTCACAGGAATAAATATAGAATATATAAAAAAGCACACAAGGATAGAAGAGGTGAGACAGTACCATATACTCAAATTCTTCCAGATCCTACCTCATATGACCTTCCCCCATTCCATTTTGCCAAGGAATAATGCTGGAGAGCTGCCAGCCATTCCTCCTCTGTCTCTGAACTGCCTCCTCCTATATGCCTTTTCATGCTGAACAATGAAGTTTACCACCTTTAATCATTGTTCCTGGTCTTTATTTTCAGTACATTAATCAAAGTGATATTTACTTTAACTGGAATTCACCCATGTAACACAACTGAATGGAGTGATGAGGAGAGGTTACCCAGTGTGATCTACTTTGGGTATGCTGAGCCATTGCATGTCCTGGGATAATTCCACCTATGAGACATTTCTTTTTGGTGATGTGGTGACATTTGTGATTTGTTGCTGGCTCATCCTTTCAGTGGCAGGAGGTGTAATACTCAGGCATCTTTCAACTGATTGACTTGAGGGGCATTTGACCATGTACTTGATACCATTTACTCATCTGTCTCATTGAGAATGTCAGCGGGTGTGATTTATCACGTTTGGGTAAATTGGAGCTGCCCAAGTTAGCAATGATGTTACCTCTGGGGTAGATGAAATATGTGATGTCAGAGGAGTTGGGGCAGAGATGGGGTTCATTTAGGATCTCATTTCTTCTCTAATCTATGTCTCTTTCAGCTTTTTTCTTACTCTAAAGGGCCTGGGTGGAGTTCCCCTTTTCTTCCCCCTTTTTGTGGTAGGGCATATCTTGCTATTTTAAACCCAATAATGTCATTTTCTTGGGGGCCCCCTAGAAGTTGAATCCACTGTCAGAAATGTCTGTTGGTTTCAGTTTCTGTTCAGTTATTGCAGAGAGCCACAAGAAAGGGCAAAGTTTCTCAGTTTTGTATAGTCCAGTGGCATACTGATGAGAGACTCAGTTTCCTTTACTCTTCCAGTCTTATATTTCATCAGTGTAATTTCCACTGGATGGGGAGGAATTCATCCCAAATCAATAATTTAGATTAATTTTATATAAGAGCTTGTCTCTCATGGAATCATAAGCCGAACAAAAAACTTGGGTCTCCATCTAATCTTTTGCTTCAGCTGCTGCCAAGCCTTATCACTTGTGAGAAATAGTGTAGTTTGGTGGAAAGGGGTAGATATAGATCTTGTAATCAGAAGATTTGCTTTTGAGTCCCCAACACCAGCAAAGCTATCCCATGGGAGCATGGAACTTTAGTGCAGTTCAAGGGAAAAATTGAATCAAAGGGCTTGCGCACAAATCCTGCTTTTGTCACTTCCTTCCTTGGGTAACTGTGATAAGTTGCAAACTTCCTATGTTTTTGTTTCCTCATCTGAAAAAATGAATGTCTGGACTATATGGCTTCTCAGTTCCCCTTTAGTTCTAAATCTGCATTTATGGATTCCCTGTTCCTTAGCTATTTCACCTGTGAATCAAAGATTCAATGCTTAGAACTTCCTTTTTTCATAGAACTAGGGTATCAAAGTGCTTTGAGAACCCTAAATCCCTATGCATATGAATCATTATTATTAGATAGAAAAGAATCTATTTCTAAATTTTAATCTTCTAATGAAGAAAAGTCCATGATCTTGTTAGGTTATTTGTCTATGTATCTATCTATCTATCTTTTTCCCATTATCAGCACTAACCCTCAGATCTCCTGCCTTTTAATCAAGTGTTCTAATGGATCATAAAAATGAAAGACAATCTAGAGTAGGTTGAATGAGTATTTGGAGAATATTCTGGACTATGTCTTCTGGGCAACAGAGGGTGACTTGTGGCAAGTCCTATCTCTTTTTTTGGGCCTCAATTATTCCATCTGTAAAATGATAGTGTTTGTTTAGAGGGTCCCTAAGTTCCTTTCTGAGGTAGCTATGTGGGCACAGGGAATAAAATGCCTAGCATGAATTTAAATCCAGTCTTAGACATTTGCTAGCTGTGTGATCTTAGGCAAGTCACTTAACCCTATTTGCCTCAGTTTCCTCATCTGTAAAATGAGCTGGAGAAAAAAATGGTAAACCACACTGGTATCTTTGCCAAGGAAATCCCAAATGGGGTTGTGAAGAGTCTGAAACAACTACACAACAAAAAATATTTTCATTACAGAAGACTTTGCAACTGAAGATGATGGTAGTACTCCTTTGTTCTGAGATGGGGGTAGGAGTGAAATGTTGGAGGTTGGAGCAAAACTGGTATTCAAGCTACTAGGAAAAACACCATTTCTATCATGACCACAGGGTGAGGAGGAAGGCCGGGTGGGGGAACAAAATAGAAAATTGTGAAATTGTATCTAAGAACATGAATTTTCTTATGGATTCCAGCAGACTTCTAGGCAACTCACTGAGTTGACAACTCTGTATGCCTCTGGGTTCTAACTAGAGAAGATCTGGGAAATCCCTAATTTTTCTACAAGATAACTTCAGGATGTCTTAAAATGACTTTGCCTGAAGACAAGGGAGAAACACTTAGTTTTATATTTGCTCCCACTCTTCCTAGGTTCTCTTTAAGTAGTATCTTCCCTCATCAGAATATAATTTCCTTAAGGGTAGAGATTGTCTTTGTTTATTTATATCTGTATTCCTAATGTTTAGTACAGTACTTGTAACATAGTAAACACTTAATAAATACATCATTATTCATTCATTCTTGTAGTCACACTAAGTCAAATTTGATTCCTTCCTTCCTTCCTTCCTTCCTTCCTTCCTTCCTTCCTTCCTTCCTTCCTTCCTTCCTTCCTTCCTTCCTCCCTCCCTCCCTCCCTCCCTCTCTCCCTCCCTCCCTCCCTTCCTTCCTTCCTCCCTCCCTCCCTCCCTCCCTCCCTTCCTTCCTTCCTTCTTTCCTCTCTCCCTCCCTCCCTCTCTCCCTCCCTCCCTCCCTTCCTTCCTTCCTTCCTTCCTTCCTTCCTTCCTTCTTTCCTTTCTTCCTTCCTTGTCAATGAGGAGAATAAAATTCAATAATAGTTTTAATTTTATGTCTACATGCATATTTGCATATGTGTACATATATACATATAAATGTACGTGTGTGTATATATGTACATCTCTATACAGATACATAAATATATAACTCATTTCAATTATGGCTTGTTGCATTATTTGTATTTGTATATCTAGAGCACAGAGTCTGGCACATTATAGATGTTTACTAAATACTTATTAATTGAGCATTTATTACTTATTAAACTATGTGTCAGACAAAATGTAGTAAATGCAGATAAAAAAACAAACAAACAAACCCAAAAATAATCCTGACCTCAAGAAAACTTACATATTACTAAATGGAGGTTGGATGGGAAATCAACACATACATAGATCAGCATACTATAATCAAAATGTTGTAAAACAATTCTTTTTGTAGGAGGATCACTAATAACTGGAAGAAATAATAGAAGTTCTAACATTTGAGCTGAGCTTTGGAAGAGCTAAATATTCCAAGAGGTGAAGGCAAGAAATTACATAGAGATAAGAGAGGGACTATGGTATATTGAAAAGTTTAAATAGGTCAGTTTGCTTGCAAAGTGTGTGTGTGTGTGTGTGTGTGCGTGTTGTATATAATGTGAAATTATTCTAGAAAGATAAAGTAAAGCCAGGTGATGAAGGCCTTAAAGTGCCTAATAGTGTTTTAATTTTATCCTAGAGGCAATAGAGAGCCATTGAAGTTTCTCAAGTAAGGTTGTGATATTGATTTGTCAGCTCTGTAAATGATAAATCATAAAAAGGAAACACTGAACACAGAGAGATTAATTTGGCAGTTATTGCACTTACTCATGTGAGACAGTCTCATAGCCTAAAGCAGGATTATGTAAATGGGAAGAGAACATGAAAGTAGAATCAACAAGTCTTGGTAATTTAGTAGACATAGAAAGTAAGTATGAATAGAAGATTACTAGGTCATGAACTTGAGATGACAATTCAGATGATAACAGAAATAGGGAAATTTGGAGGAGTAGACTTAAGGAGGAAGAGAATTAGTTCTGTTCTAAAATCTACTGAGTTTGAAAGCTCCAGGAAACATCTGGGTGATATTCAGAAGGTAGCTGATGATGCAAGACTGGAACTCAACAGAGAGTTGAGGGTAGAATAGGAATCATCTTTATAGATGATAATTAGGCTCATGTTGATAAATATTATTTACAATTAAGAAATGAAAAAGATCAAGTTCTTGTATTTATTCAGAAAATTCATACATTTCTTTTATGAACAATTTCTTCAAGAAGAACAACACTGAATGGGAAGAGCATTAAACAATATCATAATTAAAAAAGAAATTGACTATGTCTTGACAGGAAATAACTAGTTACTGATGTGGGTGTAATTTCAGAATCAGCTGTCTATGACTAATCAGATCCTTGACTGGTTATAAGAAAGGTCAAAATCAACTACAAAATTAGAAGGAAGGATACAGATGAGAAGATACTGCATACAGGTACAACTTCCACTTGACCTATTTAAACATGTTGTTGACTATGAAAAGTAGAAAATAATAAAAGTAAAGATATTGATTCTGATTATCACCATTACTTAGAAAAGATTAGTCAAGAAAGAAAAGTTAAAACAATTAGGAACTAAAAGAATCTCAAAACCCTTCAATAAAATAAAACAAAAACAAACCCCAAACCAAAACCAAAACCCTTGATCTTTTCCAAGCAGAAAGACATAAAAGAACAACATTGGTTTAGAGTGAAAGGTCTTTAGCAAAACTTCAAACAGAAGGATTATAGGTAATTAAGATATACATCCCTTCACACACACTCATAAAGAAGATAAAAACAGTGGAAAGGACATAGATTGCAGAAATATTAATGAGATATTCATCTAGCAAGATATTTATGGCTTAAACTGGAAGACAGCAGACAGACTTAACATGGGTAGTAGTTTTGTAATAATTTATTCTCATTATCAGTGATAATGGATAGAACTATTACACTTTGATTAGAAAGAGTTGGAAGATCCAGGTTCAAATTCTTATAAAAAGAAGGGATTAGATTAAATGTTTCAGAAGTTCCTTCCAGTATTCCATCATTCCACAAATTCAGTGCTTTCTATACTATGGAAGGAAATGTATTTTGGAGGATGATTTAGACACTGGTATAACCTGAACAAAGATGAATTTCCTTTAAATGTTATAAAGTATTTAAATGGAACTCATGGATTATTTTTTCAAGATACACCAAAATTGGAAAGATTTCAAAAGAATGGGAGAGATCAGTACCATTATTGCTATTCCTCCTCTTCCTTCTCTTCCCTAAGCCCAACTTCCCAGCCCTCTGCCAAATTCACCAAGAATAGAAAGTTTTGCTCCATATGTTCACTTTTGGATGTCTAGTATATAACCTAGTGTCAGCCATATTTTGTTGTTCAATTATTTCAGTCATGTCTGATTTTCATGATCCCATCTTGTTTTTTCTTGGCAAAGTTACTTTGCTGTTTCCTTCTCCATCTTATTTTATAAATGAAGAGACCAAGAGAGAGTTAAATGATTTGCCTGGATCCAAAGAGTTATTAAGAGTCAGGCCAGACTTGAACTCAGGAAGATGAGTCTTCCTTACTCCAGACCCAGCACTATTCGCCACACCACATAGCTGCCTGGCACATAATAGGTGCTTATTAAGTTTTATTGATTTGATAATAAAATCTTTTTTAAAATGGTTCACCCAAACATGGAAGGTATCTTTAACAAAAATATTATAATGGAATAAATAGATTGTTATAGGTATTTTTCTATAGGATATCAAATTGATTGATCACATTGATTGAAGAATCAGCAGGCAAGGTCTAATAATTTAAGATTGAGAGTTAAAATATAAAATGCACTCATGGGCAATAAAATGTAATTAAGAACCAATTTTTAAATAGGAGATTTAAAGAATAAAGTTTCTAAAGTTAATAGGATATACACATTTGTACTTGTACAGGATTATAGCAAAAAGGAACCTCTGAGGCCATCTAGTCCTTACTTTACAGATGGAGAAATTGAGACTCAGGACATTAAGGGATTTACCCATAGTGACACAGACAGGAGACATGAAAGTCTAGATATGAACCCCCAAAGCCTGTACTCATTCCAATGGGGGGGGAACCTATTGTATTAGTTCATTGGTTTTTACATTCTGAGAAGGCACTGAAAGAAAAAAAAAACAGTTTTACAACAAACAACTATCAGGAACAAATTAGGCTGGATCAATCTGAAAATTGTGTAGCACTTTCAAATATCTCAAGCTACTGCCTTCCTACAATAACCATATTTTAAACAGAATGTTTTCCCATTAACATTATACACCTATGATTCATTGGGCATCATGATTTCATTTATTGATTGATTTTTTCCCTGAGGCAATTGGGGTTAAGTGACTTGCCCAGGGTCACACAGCCAGGAAGTGTTAAGTGACTGAAAGCAGTCCTCCTGACTTCAGGGCTCATGCTCTATCCACTACACCAACTAGCTGTCTCTGGGACCATGATTTCAAAAGAATCAATATTGCATTTAACTCAAAGAGTAGCAGCTAGTGGTACAGTAGACAGAATGCCAAGCCTGGTATCAGTTCAAATTTAATCTCAGACCCTTATAGCTTTGTCATCCTAAGCAAGTAATTTAATTCTTTTACCCTCATCTGTAAAATGAGCTGGAGAAGGAATGGCCAAACTAACCCATCATCTTTTTATAGTATATTTATTTATTTAAAACTTAAATACAATGTAGAAAAAGAAAAAAAAACACAGGAAAAAAATTGTCATGTGCACAGCAAAACATGAGAGGATTCAAGAGATGAGACAATAAATTTGTTTCAAGAAAACCTATATAATAAATGCTTCATATTGCAGACAGAGCTGTTCATCTTTTCTTTGCTTCCATGCAAGTTTTCTTCTGTTCTTTGCTGTGAACTTTTTACCTCCCCCTTATCTCTCCCAAGAAGGTTTCAATTAGTATATATATCTATATTGATATTGATATCGATATATATATATATATATATATATAGATAGATAGATAGATAGATGTAGATATAGACCCATATATAGATATAGATATACACACATTATATATAATATAGAGATCTATAATTATGCATATATACATTCATTTAAATTTATGTAAGGCTGTACTATGCTTGTTTTTCCACTGTTTCTATGAAGATGAATGATATCATTCTTTATAAGTCTTAAGTTTTTTGATATTTTTCTAAATTCACCAACCCATCATTTCCTACATCACAACAATATCCAAACCTTATACTATCTGATATTTTAAATAGTCTAAAACAACATTGATTGATGTGGCTGACATATCGTGTAGTTTCCCTATTATTTTTCTTTTGATTAAATGTATTTTATCTTTAACTTTATCTGAGATCAATAATTGCTACCCTTACTTCTTTCCTAACAAATTCTAATCCTTTTACCCTCAGTTTCTTCATCTATAAAATGAACTGGAGAATGAACTGGCAAACTGCTCAGGTATCTGATCATTATCATTATGTTTGTGTATATCTCTTTATTTGCTATTTTTGTTGACTCCTCAGCTTTATTTCTACCTGCTCCCTTGCCTTGCTATCACTTAATCTACCCAGCCTCCAAAGATCCCTACCTTATCATCTCCCCCAATCTTTTCCCTCCCTCTTTAACCCATCCCTATTAATCTTATCCCATTTCTGTTAACCTACCACACTCTTCTATATCCCTCATCTTAATTCATTTCCCTTCTTGTTTCTTTATAAATTTAGAAGACTTTTATACCTTTCTAAATATATACATATTGTTCCCTCTTTAATCCATTCCCAATTGAGTAGGATTTTAGAACTACCACCCCTCCTTCCCATATAATTCCTCTTTTCTTGTTCTTACTCTTGTACCTCATTCATATAAATACTTTTACCTTTTCCTATTTGGTTTTGTTTTTTAGAATCACATTATTCTCATTTCTATCCAATTTTTCTTTCAAGCTACACAGTTACTAATGACAATCTTCGACATATGGTTTACATTTCCATGTATAAAAAAGTTTGTCCTTATTAAATTTCATGAAATTAGTCTTTGGTGTTTCATGAAATTAATGTTTCATGATATTTTTCTCAAATATTACATATCAAATTTTCTATTAGGTTCATGTCTTTTTGCAACAAAATCCTGAAAGTCTGTCAATTCATTGAATATACAGGGATTTTTTTTTTCATTCAGGATTGTATTTAATCATGCTGAGTATGATATTTTTCACCACAACCCCAATTCTTTTGCTCTTCAATATATTGTGTTGCAAGTCCTACATTTTTTTTTAAAGTAGCTGTTGCTAGATCTTGTGTAATTCTAATTATGGCTCTGTAATATTTAAATTATTTTTCCTTGTTGCTTGTAATGTTTTCTTCTTGATCTGGGGGTTTGGAAATTTAGTTATGATGTTCTTGTAGGATTTTCTTGTAGGATCTCTTTCAGTTAGTGATATTTTTTTTTTTCTATTTCTATTTTCATGTTTTGTTTTAACACTTTGGAATAATTTTGTTTAATTATTTCTTTTATTATTATATCAAGATTCTTTTTTAGTCATAGCTTTTGAGTGAACCAGTTATTCTTATGTTTTCTCTTCTTGATATGTTTGTTTTTTGTATTAGATGTCTCACATTCTCTATTTTTTGTTCTTTATATTTTGTTTTATTATTTATTATTTTCATAACTTTACTGGCTTCCCCTTGCCCAATTCTAGTTTCGAGGTGTCATTTTCTTACTTAACATTCTGGATTTCCTTTTCTAGTTGGTTGACTTTATATAATCTTTTTGGGGTTTTTTGGATTTTTTAAACTATTTTTTAAAGTTTTTCGTCAGGGGGGCGGAGCCAAGATGGCGGAGTGAAAAGGTGACTTTCTGCCTTTTCTCCGATCTTCTCTCAAATCAACAATAAAATAAGCCTCTGAACTGATCTTCAAGTCAAGAACTCAGAAATATTTGAACACTGCTCTCTGGAGAACTTCATATCAGGTTAGTCGGACTCGGACAGAGAGATAAATAGACGACTCCTGTGTAGGCCGGAAGTGAGGGTGGGACGCAGCTCAGCTCAGCATGGCAGAAATTCCAAACTCCAAACTCCAAATTCCAAACACCTGGAGTTTATCTGAGGCACTCCGGACACTCTGCCCTGATTGGGGGCAGGTGTTCTGGCAGACTTGCCTTGTTTAAGGAGTAATCCGGACTTAGATCTAGCCCCCACCGGCCCAGCACCTTAAATTAACTCGAAGAAGTGCCCCAGGGCAAAGCTTTTCAGCCGCCGTTTTTTTTTTCCCTTACCTTAAAGAGATATCCACGCTGTCTAAAAAAAAATGAAGAAGCAAAAGAGAGCTCTCACCATAGACAGCTTTTATCAAGGCAAAGAAGTGTTGACCCCAGATGCTGAGGTTCCTCTAGATAAAATACCAGATGAAGGTATTAAAGACAATCACTGGTCACCTTTTCAAAAGGCCTTTCTGGAAGATTGCATAAAGAACCTCAAAAGAGAGCTGGAGGATAAATGGGAAAATAAACTGAAATCAGTGCAAGAAGGATACAATATCTTGCAAGAAGGATATGATACCCTGCAAAAGAGATATGAAAAAGACACCAATTTATTGAAAAATAAAATTAGTGAAGTGGAAAAAGAGTACAATGAACAAATTGGCCAGTTACAAAAGGAGCTTAAAAAGGTAACTGAAGAAAACAACACTTTAAAAATAAGAATTGAACAAATGCAAGTGAATCACTCAATAAGACTTCAAGAATCAGTCAAACAAAAACAAAAAAATGAAAAATTAGAAGAAAATATGAAATATCTCCTAGGAAAAACAACTGACTTGGAAAATAGATCTAGAAGAGACAATCTAAGGATTATTGGACTTCCTGAAAGCCATGATAAAAAAAAGAATCTAAACACTATCTTCCAGGAAATCCTGAAAGAAAACTGCCCTCAGATTGTAGAATCAAAGGGCAAAATCACCATTGAAGAATTCACCGATCACCTCATGAAAGAGACCCCAAAATTAAGACCCCAAGGAATATTGTGGCTAAATTTCAGGACTATAGCACCAAGGAACAGATTCTGCTAGCAGCTAGAAAGAAACAATTCAAATACCGAGGATCAATAAATAGAATCACACAGGATCTGTCAGCCTCCACACTGAAGGATCGAAGGGCCTGGAACCAGATATTCCAAAGGGCAAAGGAACTTGGATTACAACCAAGAATAACTTATCCAGCTAGAATGAGCATTATCCTCCAGGGAAGAAGATGGTCATTCAATGATATAGGTGAATTCCACCTATTTCTAATGAAAAGACTGGATCTGAACAAAAAATTTGACACCCAAACACAGAACTCAAGAGAAGCATAAAAAGGTAAAAAGGAAAGGACTCTTGAGAACTTTATTTTTACTAGGGGGATACTTAAAGTTTGGGGGTATAATTAAGTAGATATTACTTTGATAATATGAAAAAGAGAACTAGAGGGGAAAAGGTTGCATACTGGGGAAAAGAGGGAAAAAGTGGTAAAATAAGATCTAAAAAAAAAGGAGGTAAAAACAAGATAAAATCACCTGAAGAGGCAAAGAAAACCTAATATAATTGAGAGAAAGAGGGGAGGGAGATGAGCATTGTGTAAATCTTACTCTCATCAGGTTGAGCTCTAAAAGTGTATATCAGACATTTGATTTCACATAGAAACTTGTCTGTTGCTAGAGGGAAGTGGGAGGGAAAGGAGGAAAAGTAAGGGACAAACTAATAGAAGGGAAAATAAAAGAATCAGGGGAAAGGAGTAAAAACAGGGGGAGGGGATCTAAAGGGTGGAGTATTGTTTGGGGGAGGGGGTCATCAACAGCAAAGTCCTGCGGCGGGGGCAAGAGAGAAAGGGGAAAGGAAAGGGGAAAACATAACTTGGGTAAATAAGATGGCAGGAAATAAAGAATTAGTTATTCTATCTGTGAATGTGAATGGGATGAACTCTCCCATAAAGCAGAAGCGGATATCAGACTGGATTAAAAACCAGAATCCCACAATATGTTGTCTACAAGAAACACATCTAAAACATAGTGACACATATAGGATGAAGGTAAACGGCTGGAGCAGAAAATATTATGCTTCAGGTGAACAAAAAAAAAGCAGGGGTAGCAATCCTTATCTCAGATCAAGTAAAAGCCAAGATAGATCTAATCAAAAGAGATAAGGAAGGAAACTATATTTTATTAAAGGGTACCATAGATAATGTAGCAATATCTATACTAAATATATATGCACCAAGTACAATAGCACACAAATTCCTAGGAGAGAAATTAAGAGAGATGCAAGAAGAAATAGACAGCCAAACGATACTAGTGGGGGATCTCAACCTTGCTCTCTCAGAATTAGATA
>JAJPUD010001759.1:0-18428 GCA_023553655.1 Myrmecobius fasciatus
TTTCCCCACTACATGTGGCAAAAACCAAAAAAACTCAACCCAAACAATTCCAAATGTATTGATAGTGGTCAGTAATGTCATCCTCCTTTATAATTCAATTCAACAAACATTTGTTAAATATTTCATAAAGAGAAGCAGATAGATGTCAGTAGATAGAATGATCAAGCTAGAATCAGAAAGTCCTGAGTTTAAATTCTGCCCCTGACATTTAATCTCTCTGATCTCTACATCTATAGGGTAGAGGAGTAAATCACTTCTGAGGGCTCTTTTAGCTCTAAATCTAGGATTCTATAACTATTCTGTTTTTTCAGTTATAAGATATGTATATTAAAATGCCCATGGTGGCTATCATGTGATGTGGCTATCTAAAGATTCAATGAAATTCAATGAAATAATTCATGAAATGAAATTTAAAATGTTTTGCAAATTTTTATATGCTACACAAAAAAGCCAATCCTTCAAAAAGTGCTCTTAGTTTCCTAGAAGATAAGAATATGCCCTTGAAAACAAAAAGCAATTTTACATATTTTAAAAATTATTTCTCTAATGAAATTCTCGACTAATTAGAGATGGAAACAAATTACTTCCTTTTTACTTTCATATCCGATTTAGTTTAGGTGCCATCTCCTATTTAAAACCTTTCATGATTTCTCTTCACTTTCAGTTACTGTGCTCTCTTCCTTCTGAAGTCATCTTGAATTGACTTATCTGTATGTGAACTGTATCTCCTGCAACCCCAAGTAGAAAGCAAACTTTTTGAAAACAGGGATTTTTTTTTTCTTTTTGCCTTTAACTATTCAGTGTCTAGGAAAAGATAATGACAAAGGTTGGAGGGGATGTGGGAAAACTGGGACACTAATACATTGTTGGTGGAACTGTGAACGGATCCAGCCATTCTGGAGAGCAATTTGGAGCTATGCTCAAAATGTAATCAAACTGTGCATACCCTTTGACCCAGCAGTGTCTCTATTGGGCCTATGTCCCAAAGAGATCTTAAAGGTGGGAAAGGGACCCATATGTGCAAAAATGTTTGTGGCAGCCCTTTTTGTAGCGGCTAGAAACTGAATGGATGCCCATCAATTGGAGAATGGCTGAACAAATTATGGTATATGAATGTTATGGTATATTATTGTTCTACAAGAATTGACCAGCAGGATGATTTTAGAGAGTCCTGGAGAGACTTACATGAACTGATGCTAAGTGAAATGAGCAGAACCAGGAGATCATTATACACAGCAACAATAAGACTATATGATGATCAATTCTGATGGATGTGACTCTCTTTAACAATGAGATGATTGAAGCCAGTTTTAATGATCTTGTGATGAAGAGAGCCCTCTACATCCAGAGAGAGGGCTGTGAAAACTGAATGTGAATCATAACATAACATTCTCACTCTTTTTGTTGTTGTTCCTTTGCATTTTGTTTTCTTATTCATTTTCTTTCTTTTTTTGATCTGATTTTTCTTGTGCAGCAAGATAATTGTATTAATATGTTTACATATATTGGATTTAGCATATATTAACATGTATAACATATATTGGATTGCTTGTCATCTAGGGAAAGGGGTAGGGGGAAGGAAGGGAAAATTTGGAACATAAGGTTTTTTAAGGGTCAATGTTGAAAAATTACCCATGCATATGTTTTGAAAATTAAGAAGCTTTAATTAAAAAAAAACACTTAGTATCTAGCAAAATATTTTTCATGTAGTAGGTCATCTATCTTTCTTTAGGGAATGTACTGAATTAGAAAATATGATGATTATTATTATACTATCTAATATTTATATGGTATCTACTATGTGCTGGACACTGAGCTAACTGCTTTATATATATTATCTTTTTGATTCTCCTAATCATTCTGGGAAGTAGATGCTATTATGATCCTTATTTTATAGTTGAGCTAACTGGGGCAAACAGGAGTTCAAGTGACTTGCCTAGAGTCATACAGTATCAGAGGCTGGATTTGAACACAGATCTTCTTGGCTCCAGGCACTCTAGCCATTGTTATCCACTAAGGTATTTACTTGACTCTTATTTCTTCAGAAGGATTGTTTCCTAAACTCAAACTTAGAACTACCCACAAGGTAATCCCCAAAGCTAGTGCCATCTAACAAATCTCTGGCTACAGGGCTATATTCTAGGGTCATGTTTGGCTAGACAATTAGGTAATGAGCATTTTGGTACTTATTCTTTGCAATGTGGGCATGGCCAATGATGCCTTACTACTTGGCTGATTGAGATTTAGTTGTGTAGACTCTTTCAGAGAAACTCTTTAGATAAAGAAAAAAGATGTTTCATTTTTTTTGTGTGTAGTATCCTGCCTCAATGGCATGGTCAATTAGTTTTTTGGACAATAAAAGTCCAGTGGGAGAAGATTGTTTGCTCAATAGCTTCTGACATATACTTACTTTCTGTGGAGAGTCTGAAGTACAATATGGTTCCATGAGATGGGAGATTGGATAGGACATTGAGGAAAAGAAGGACTTACTGGAATTTTAATGGGTTGCTCTGACAGCATCTCCAATTTCAAGGCCCTGTTAAGGATGCTGATGTGCTTTATATATATATATATATATATATATGTATATACATATATATGATATATATGTACATATATATTTATATATATTTGTATCAATTTATGGGATTCCATGAATACATGGCCTTTTCTGTATTTTCTGAATTGAAAATTTTTTTCAAAAGCTTTGATAAAGTATTAATATTAAGTATTTATAATACTAAATTACTGTATACCAGATATTGTGCTAAGTACTTTATAAATATCTCATTGGATCATCTCAACAAATAAGGAAGGGTGGGTGTTATGATGATCCCCATTTTATAGGGAAGGAAACTGAGGCAGGCAGAAGTTATATGACTTGCCCAAGGTCCCACAGCTATTAAGTGCGTGAGGTCATATTTGAATTCAAGTCTTCCTGACAATATGCTAAATGCTGTCTCCACTGCCCACCTGTTCCATTCCCTATTTGCATGTATTACCCTCAATGCTTATAGGGGAACCGAGGACTCATTTGTTTATGTTTGGTGAAATCTAAACATGAACTATACCCAATTATCTTTTGCAGAGTTCATGGGGTAACTACAGATGAAGAAAATGAACCAGAGAGAATATAGACCTTTCTTGAGTCAAGCCCCCAGAATTAGACCTGCTCCACAGACATTTGAGGAGCCCTTGGGCCATGAGTTTTAATAATAATAATACATTTTTTTAGTAGCACTTGAAGGCTTATAAGTCACTTTACAGCTACCACATGAGAATAGTTCACATAAGTTTTTTTTAATCTTCATTTTATTAATGAGAAAAGAGCGATTCAGAGAAACTAAGTTGTTTGCCCACTGTCACCATGCTGAGAACTGAACACGGATTTCCCTGATCCAGAATTGGAGCTGCTGATTATTCCCCGTCTCCCTGACTTCAACTATTGTCCTTTCATTATACCATACTATAAAAATTCCAAATGGATCACAGAATCTTGAACTTAGCCTGAAGGCTCTAACTTAGGTAGATTTTTAATTTTAGTTCTGTAATTTTCCAAATATCTATTTGTATTTTGAAACTGTACAGCAATTTACAACATATTTGCCAAACTATTGTGAATAGGTCCAAAAATGGTTGTTTACACTGCAGATCCATTGGAAATGTTTTTAAGAAAATGGGAATATATCTGAGATGATATTTATAGAAGCCTAAAACAACTTGCAAAATCAAATTAATGTTTCTACCTTATTCACAGTGAAGCTCCTGAAATTGCTTTCTCTCTTCCGCCATCTCTACCCCCCTTCTCCCTCACCCCTCCACTGATTAAGCAAGGCTTTGATAACCAGAAACAAATGGAAGATTCTTTTCATTGTGTGAGAATATGATTAGCTGCATATACTGATTCACTTTAGTGAAGTTTTGGGGTTTTATTTTTTAGTCTCCTCCTTCCCTTGGGAGCCATTTCATGCTCAGTGGGCATGGCAATAGAAAATAAAAGAACTAAAAGATGCAACAAACTTGTCTGGAATTCATTAACTTGAACAGCTGTGAATAGTACCTGGCTAATTTGTCAACAGCCACAGCCAAAAATACTGAGGACGCTTATACTCAAAGCCTGACATTTCTATCAGTTCTAACCTATACAACTAGATTTAAGAGGATCATGAAGAAATATCCCACACTTAAACAGACGGTACAAATGCTTGTACCTCTAATAGCAGTGGGAACCCAGGAATTAAAAGGAATGGCGGGGGGACAACACAAAATAGACAGCACACCTGTGTATTAGAAAGAGTTCTTGGATCAGAGGAGAAAATAATCACAATAAAAAGGTCCATTAACGCATAGACCATGTCTACCTGAAATCAGATTGACAGAGCCTTGGCAGGATTCTTCCTCTGGGAGGGCAACATTTGGACCATTCCAGATTTATTCCTCTTTCCCTCAACACACATCCTATGTATTCTTCAATCTTTATTGCTATTCCTTGTGCAAGAGATTCTGTAACTTTTGACTTAAGACATTTTCACTGGCCGTCCTCCATGTCTGAAAACCTCTCCTTCCTGGTTCTTCCAGCTTCTTTCAAGTCCCAGTTAAAATCAAGTCCCAGCTTCTAAAGGAAATCTTTCTCACTCTTTCTTAATTCTAGTGCCTTCCTCTATTATTTTCTATTTATTCTGTATATATCTTTTTTGTACATAGTTGTTTACTTGTCTCCCCCATTAGACAGGAAGCTCCTTGAAGACAGGGACTGTTTTTTATTTGTTTTTATATTCCCAGTGCTTGGCAGAGTACCTGGCACATCGAAGGTGCTTAACAAATGTTTATTGATTGATTTATACTAAGTAATTATTACATGTTTATTCACTAGCTAACTGACTAATGTAGATACTTTTTCCACTGGTACAGATCTCAATCATCCATACTTGTTATGGATTCCTGTGATTCCTGTTTACTTCCATCTATAAATCTTCCATAAAAGAAGCTTTCCTCTAGGGATTTTAATATTTTGTGAATATCAGTATCTGTTAGCCTCTGTTCTCACTATTTTACTTTACTATCTTTTTTCCCATTCATATGTGTTTTTGATATGACTTTTAAGCAGGAATGTACTGTTAAATTTAATGACCAGATGCTCTGGGGGAAAAAAAGATATGCATGACATACTTTTAAGTTTAAAGTGAATCATTAACATTTTTTTACATCACTAGTCTAGAAAATCAATAAAATAATAAAATCAAACCTTGATTTGTAGTGTTGCCTGATTTCCAAAGTATAAATGCTAGCACATGATTTGAACTGTTTTCAGTACGCCACTGCTTTCATGTCATGTGTGTTCAAGTCATTATCAGCACATACTTATGGCACAGGAGTATTCCATTATATAAATATACTACAATAAAGTGATCAAAATCAGTAGCATGACATAACAACTAAGTTGTAAAAGTGAACCATTTTGAGAGAGAAGAATCAAATTAAAGACAGGATTAATGCTGAAGAATGCTACCTTTCTCCTGACAGAAAGAAGAACTAAATATGAAGAATGAGACACACATTTTTGACATGGACAATGTGGACATTTGTTTTGCTTGACTATACATATACATCATAAGGGTTTTTCTTTTCTTTCCTTTTTTTTCTCTTTCCAATGGAGAGATGGAAATGAGAGAAACTAAATGATAATTTGTAAAAAAAAAAAAAAAACCCAAAAAACACCACAAAAACTCACAAAAACTCTACCCCAAACCCCAAAACAAAAAAACACCGCCCAAAACAGTGGTCAATTAGCATTTGAATCTTCCTGATTTATAAGAAATGGGGGCAGCTAGGTTGTACAGTGGTTAGAGCACCAGCCTTGAAGTCAGGAGGACCTGAGTTCAAATCTGGTCTCAGACACTTCCTAGCTGTGTGAGCCTGGGCAAGTCACTTAACCCCATTTGCCTCAACAAAAAGCCAAAAAAAAAAAAAAAACTACTCAAGCCTCTTATCACGCTACCATTTGATCATTATGTCCAATTCTCCATTTTTTTTCTATGACTTAAGGGACCCATTTTAAATTCTTAGATAAAAGGCCAGGCTAAAGAGAGGTGAACCCACTCTTAAAATTTGTACTGTTATTTTTACATTTTAAAATGCTGAAATTCAGAATAATTGACTTTCCTATCATAGGAAACATAACTGAATTGAAATAAAATAAAGTATGAACCTGGAGCAAAATTATTCAAAAAGATGCAAGAGCTTCAATCCACGTCTTTTAATATAAGTTGTCTTACTGTTGAGAAGGCAGTAATTATAAGCAAGCTAATAGCTTGGCCATATGTTTACCAGTTGGAATTTTGAAAACTACAATCAATATAACTTTACTTTTTTCTTGTGTTTCTGCTTGCCTTTTTCTTTAGTTCTTTGCCTTTGTCTCATTACTGACATTTCCCATTTTCCTTCCTTTATTGCCTTCTAGGTACATACCTTTAGTTCTTGAAAGTCTTCAATGAATGAATTCTTTAGGCATCAGCAGAAGTAATTGCAGCCCTTAGAATTTATTGCCCCTCTCATTGCAGCCAAATTATAGGCAGAGGCAGTTAAATGTAAGACTTCCGTGAACTCTAGGCAATTCCCTGGGATGCTCTTTCCCTCAAATAGAGTCCTGAGGTTGGAGAGAGAAAAATCTTAACACTTTCATAAGAACTCAGTCTGAAGTTTTGGTAAAAGGACAGCATGATTGCATTGTTTCTTAGGTTTATTCCAAATAAATGAAAAAGTAGAGCCAAGATGGCAGAGTATAGAGCTTGATCTGGAAGATTTGTTGTGGGTATACCTATGCAGGGTCTTGGAAGCTACAATGGCAGCAGCAGCAGATCTGGGAGATCTTGGTTCAGAAAAGGCAAGTAGTTGGACAACTGGTCATAAAGAGATTATAGGGTATCCTTTCCTGGCACTGGGTACAGTTGGTGCTGATTGGCAACTTTTTTTAAAGCTTTTTATTTTCAAAACATATTCATAATTTTCAACATTCACTCTTGCAAAATCTTGTGTTCCAATTTTTTTTTCTCCCTGCTTCTTCCCACCCCCACCCTATATTAGATTGCAGTAATCTAATATATGTTAAACATATACAAATCTCCTATACATATTTCCACAACTATCATGGAATATTATTGTTTTGTAAGAAACAATCAGCAGGAAGATTTCAGAGAGGCCTGAAGAGACTTACATAAACTGATGTTAAGTGAAGTGGGTAGAACCAGGAGAACATTGTACACAGCAACAGCAAGATTATATGATGATCAATTTTGATGGATGTGGCTCTTTTCAACAGCTAGATGATTCAGGCCAATTCCTATGGTCTTGTGATGAAAGAGAACCATCTGCATCCAGAGAGAGACTATGGGGACTGAATGTGTATCACAACATAATATTTTCACTTTTTTGTTGTTTGCTTGCATTTTGTTTTCTCTCACTTTTTCCCTTTTTTAATCTGATTTTTCTTGTGCAGCATGATAATTGTGGGAAAAAAAGTTATAAAGGAAAACTTGCCTAGATACCTTACATTCAGAGGGTAAAATAGAAATGGAAAGAATTCACTTATCACCTGAGAGATCCCCAAAAGAAAACTCCCAAGAATGTTATAGCTAAATTTCAACTTAATGAAAAAATGGGAAAAGTTCCAAATAGTTGCAGGTTTTTTAACTAGCTAAAAAAATAAAAATCTATTTCTTCATCCTAGTCCACTGTTAAAAAAATTTTCTTGTAGCACACTTTCTGAGATATGTCCAAAATATGTCTCAACATGTCTCACATTTTACCCTGACTCCATTATCACTCTGTGAGGAAGGTAAGTAGCATGTTTCATCAGTTTTCTGGAATTGGTTATTCATTACATTAATCTTTAAATTTTTTTTTCTATAGACAAGAACCATTTAAAATTTGTATAGAGGAATGAAGTCATCCTGGGATGGATTAGGAGGATGAATATTCAGGTAGCACTGTGGAAAATGGCTGGGAAGATGAGTTGCCATAGTCGCTGAGCCAGAACTCAGTACTTTGCTGACTTCGAAGTACTCAAGAATCCCTTACCCCTTTTTGCTATAACTTCCCTTAGGGAACTCTAGACTCACTATGACAATCCAAATGTATATAGTCCTTCCTACAAATCCACTGAGGCCCAGATTCTTGCATATAGTCCCAGAGGTATACTGCAAGTTCCCTTCAAAAAACATCTAGAATATAACTGTCATTTGGGACACAGTTCAGTATAATCTCCACTATCTTTGATGTATAAGGGTCTTATGAATTTAGGTATAAAGGTTCTTAGGGATTTTATCTCTCATTTCTATTTCTCAGTGCTAGCCTGATGTACAGCAAACAAGGATTGGATTCCCTTCTTGAATATCCAATATATATTTGTAACAAAATGCAGCTTAGTTCTTTGGCTCTGTTGCTTCTCAAACAATGAAATGGGTATCTTTAACTTCTGGTCCCAAGTCCATTTGTTCTTGAAAGCAGAGTGTCCAAACTTCTTTGATGAGATCTAAGTGATTTGAATTAGCATTTCTTCTGGTCTCTCTGGGTAATAACTTCTGAAGCGACTTATAATTTTGGGCAGTTCTTATTTTTAAACATGTTTTTTTCTCTCATCCTTATCCACTTTTCTTCCTTCTTTCCTAACCCTTCCTCTTTTGGAAGCTGTATTACTTATCTTTGGTGACTTCATTATCCCTTCAAAGCCCTCCTTGATGATTTTACCAGCCAATCAAATAATAATTCAAAAAGCACTTCTTTGTGCATCTGCTGTGGGCCTGGTAATATTGAGGCTAAAAAATATCACTGAAACAGTTCCTACTCTCAAGAGGCTTACATTTTCTAGGAAGAGATTTACACATATAAGTATATACAAAATATATATGAAGTAAATGCAAGATAATTTCTGGAGGAGGCACTAGGAATTATTATAATTAAGAAAAACCTCAAGTAGGAGATGACATTTAAACTATGCTTTTAAGAAAATGAGGCAGTCTAAGTTCTGGCAATCTAAGCGAGGAAGGCATACATTTCAAGTAAAACAGTCAAAAACAGAGGCAAGAGATGGAATATCATGTATGATGGTAACTAAAAAGACCAATTTGGATGAACTATGAACCAGTTTGGTTCATAAAGGGGAGTAATGTATAATAAGGCTGGAAAGGTAGCCTGGAGCCTAGGTGTAATGGAAGGAGAAGGAAATGGAAAAAAGCACTTATTAAATACCAACTTGGTTCCAAACACTATTCTAAGGACTTTACAGATGCTAAACAGAGGAGTTCATATTGTATCCTGTGGGTAATAGTCTCTGGAATTCATTTAGTAGACTTATACTTTAGCAATATTACTTTGGCAGCTATGTGGAGAATGCATTAGAGAGAAGAGAACTTTAAATCAGGAAGATGAATTGCAATAGAATAGGCAAGAGATGATGAGCATCTGAGCTAGGGTGGTTGCTGAGAGAAGGGGACAGATATAACATGTTGTAGAAGTAGATAAAATAAGACAGTAACTTATTGGATATACAAAGCAAGGGTGAAAGAAGAGGGAAAAAATTCAGAGATTGATCCTTCCAAAATAAAAGAAGGTACACAATTTGATTTCTCCCTGGAACTCCTTTCTGGTAGATGCTATTAGGGATTGTCTTATTTAGAGGAAATATTGAAAAAAAAATAGAGTTGTTTAAAAAAGGGGAGGGCTGAGAATCTTAAATGGAAATAGTGCCACATATTGACAGGACACTGGTTGTTTTGTGATGGAATAAAGTGATGTTTTGATGTGCACATAAATTGTATTTAAGTAAGGCAGAGGGGTTGATTTTAGGGAAAAGAAAAGCTAATTCTTATCAGAGGCTTAAGCAAAGGAGGAGAAAACTGGGAAAGGTGAACAGGGATTTTGAAGTATGAAGAAGAGAACAGGAAGTTCAAGTGAGAGTAAAGGTTTTCCTCTGAGAATAATGAGTCAGAACTTGAGGAAAGAGAATGTTTGAAATAGTTTCTGTGGGCACTGATAGAGAGCAATTCTAAGAGAAATAAAGGGGTTACTTTAGAGCAGTAAGGATCCAGAGGAGTTTAGATAACAAAGTTGTAGCAAATCAAGTGCACCCAGGGTTGGGGTTTATCAACATGACTAATAATTGGACAAGGCAGGGAAGAGATTCAAGTGATAGTGGTAGTGAAGTTGATTCAATTACTATGAATTGTCCCATTTATTCCCATCCATTCTCCACACTATTACCTGGATATCTTCCTAATTTATTTCTATGATCACTTTATTCCTTCACACAAAAACCTAAAGTGGTTCTTTCTCATCTATTGCATAAAATATAAATTCATGATTTTCTGTGCCATACCCAATTATCTTGACTTAAGTCTTGCTACTGAACTTCCAGTGATTCTGGAGAGGAGAGAGGCTTATGATTTTGAGAAGCTCTGCCTCACTTAAATCCAATTTATTTGAAAGTGGTTCTGCTTACTTCATTCTGTATCTGTTCATATAAATCTTCATTTTCATCATTCTTTGAATTCTTAAATTCATTATTTCTTGATGAGGCAGAATAACATAATGGATAGAATTCCACCTTTAAGAGTTAGAGAGACCTGGGTTCAAGTTCTGCTTCTGACACACACTGGCTATGATATTGACAAGTACCTTAATATCTTACTGTTCTATATAACTTTCTAACAGTCTAAGTTGAAAAAAAGATATTCACTTGCACTAGTAAAGAGTTTACTCATTCTTTGAGAAGGAAGAATGAACAAGAAGCTCATGACCCTGGCATTTAAGACCCTTCATCATTGATTCCAATCTATGAATGCAGCTTTATTTCACAATATTCCTCTATATTCCAGGCAGTCTGAACTATTTTCTGTCCCTTGTTCTGGTCCCACCCACATCTATCTCCACATCCCTGTGCCTGGGATTGACTCCCACCTCCATTTTCATTTATTCCTTTATTTCTTTCTTATGGTAGCAAAAAGAAAAAAATCAAAACCTACTGGAAACATAGTGGGTGTACCCATCATCTGGGGAATAAACAAATTGCATTCTATTAATGTAATGGGATATTTTTGAGTATAAGACTCTGCTCAATATTGAGAACATAATTCAATTGGAATATTGAACAAATAATTAAAAAGGAATTAGGGCCTGTGATTTCATAGGTAGAAGAAAGGGTAAGTAAACTCTTTATTAGTGCAGGTGAGCACCTTTATCTCCTCCTCCCCCCACTCCCCCAGCTTAGACTGTTAGGAAGTTATACAGAGAACTAAGATATTAAGGAACTTGTCAGCATCACAGCCAGTATGTGTCAGAGGCAGGATTTGAACCCAGGTCTCTTCTAACTCTAACGAAGGAATTCTATCCATTATGTTATTCTGCCTCATCAAGAAATAATGAATTTAAGAATTCAAAAAATGATGAATATGAAGATTTATATGAACAGATACAGAATGAAGTAAGCAGAACCACTTCACACAGTATTCACAATAATGTAACATTATTGAAAACAACATTGAAAAATTGATTGAGGCAGTGACCAGCTATTATTTTGGAGTATCGACAGTACAAAATGCCCTTTTCCCCAGCCCAACCTATTAGCAGAGATGGTAGTCTATAGGTGTAGAATTAGTCCTAAGTGGCCAAGGTATTGGTGGCTTTTAATTTCATTTAATTGTTTCAAGGGAGAATTCTGTTGGACAGAATAATGATGTAGGAAGTCACTGAGAAATGTTATTTCACATTTATTAAATGACAAAAAATAAAAAAAATTAATCAATAAATTTTAATAATACAGATAATTAAAAATTAAATAAAAGTATCAGGGATATAGTTATATGGAATAAGTTTTAAGATTGGGGAATCATTGTATTTTGGAAGGATTAGAGACTAAGGCCCATAGAATGTCTCAATGAAGAAAGAGAAATTGAGTCCAATGGTAGCAAATTCAAATAAATTTATAATGCTGGTGATAAAGGAGCAGAAGTATTGGTTTCTTTTGTGTGTGTGTGTGTATGACATTTAAAAAATGTATTTTGAAAAGAATTTATAAAACTGCAACATGGAAAAAGTCAAGATTTGTCATCATCCATGCCTTTGTCTAGTTCTTGTTTGGCAGCCTTTTTTCTTGCTGCTGTTTCTTCTAAAATTTGGTCATTACTAGCAGTTTCAGGTTGGACTACTTTACATCTTCTGGAAAGATGTAATCTTTGTACTCTTCCCAGTATCAGACTCATCTTCTGTCTGTACTTTTCCTTTTTCCTTAACTTTCCCTGGCATGAGTTTGTCCACTCATGAGATTCTATTCCAAATTCATCTTCAAAGTTTTGCCAGGATTCTAGTAATATGAGTATTTCTTCTTTTGACAGTTTCTCAGAGTATTTCTTCTTTTGACAGTTTCTCATAGTTTTGCTGGCTTCTTCATAAATTTGTCTGCATTTAAGCTTTTTCATTTCCTGCAGACAGCTCAAAAGTTGCAAAACTGTTCTATACCTTGATGTGTGTTCATTGCAGCAAGCTGCAGTAAAAACTTTTTTTTTTAAAGATTATTCATTGTTCAATTTCAAAATCAATGTAGGATTTCCAAAATGCCTAGGGCATGCCTAAGCATGGCTGGCTAATAGGCAACTAAATATACTGTCTAGGATATCTCAATACCTCCTAAAATTGCCTCAATCTCAGCAAATTTGATCCCATGATGTCCAATTTTTCTGATGCAAATTCCAGGAACTTTTCATAGAGCTTCTGGCACTGGTCAATTTCTTGAAGCTGCAATTTCAACTCAGTGTAGACTTTAAGTAATTTGTTTTTGGAAGTTCCCAAAGCTCTTTTGAGAATGGTTCATTTTCCTGTCATTTTGAACTGGGCACATGGTTGCCATATTTTGGCAAATATAAACTTTTTGTGAGGAATAGATTCCAAGTTTGATATACCTATATGGTCCTTTAGTCCAACTCTTCATAAAGTGCATAGTTGATCCAGAGGAATATATACCACTTACAGTGCTTCTTCTTGTGGACCCCTGGCGCACTGACACAGAGTATTTGATTGCACATCATTTTCCACCAATCACAAATAAACAAACTAGGCAGGATAACTATGCAGATAAGCCTTCCTGTCCTATGCATACTGGAATTCTCCATTTGCTCACAAGGACATCTTCAATACTCCACATATCTCCAAATATTTTTGCAAAAATGTATAATTTTAAAAGAGTTCTTATGCTTCCTGCTTCCAAATCCCATAGAGGGTATATTTGTCAATTACTTGAATATCCTTTAAATTTTTTTCTGATTTTCTTCAAACTTTGTAAAGACTATATAGAGATGGCCATCCATATGCTCATCTCCAAAGAACTGTGCAGTTCTTTTATATACTTTCCTTGCATGAGCAAAGTGGCTATGTTTTTCTTCAAAGTGAGCATACTTGATCTAGTTCTTAATAAGAGAGTACACCAAGTCAAATCTTGAATAAATGCAACATGCCCTATCCATATCTTTATATCTTACTTCAGTTGATGTAAGAGTGCGGAGCTTGCTCAAGTTGCCAATCTATCCACCCATCAAATATTTGCCAATCTCCTGCAAGATTTTCCCACATTTCCTATTTGTACCAGAACTGGTTGTGATGGCCTTATCTTAGATATTTCAGGCATCATTTACTTGCTGATTTTTCATTTCCATTTCTGTGTATTTTAGCCAGAGTGATATTTCAATAGTCGACCTCTAAGGCACACTCTTTATATGTAAGAGATCCTTTAAATTTCTTTTAGAACTCTCTTTGCACTAACATGTTACTAATCTCAATTCTGTTCTTCCTTATATTGTCCTCAAAAGTCCTCCTTTTTCTTAGTTTATAACCATTTAATCATCTGAGCTGTGATTGTTTTGTTGAGGAAGTAGAGAAAGAAACTCGGGTTCTTTTTTAGCTTCGCTTAAAAGCTGATCTGCTGTGATCTGTACTTCAGCGGGAGTTTTGTTTTTCACTCTGGCCATTTTGGAGATCTGCTACTTTTTTGGCCAAGATGGAAGTCTCCATGTTTGCGTGAATAAACCTGTGACCCCTTTCAGAGCCGGTTCCAATCCCCAGGTTGTGCATCCTATGGAACTTCCTCAGACTCAGCCAGTTCAAAAGACCCCAAACCACTCCAAGCGGAAACCGGAAACCAGAAACGGAAGTGTCGGCACCCAGGATGTGACCTTTCCCCCTTCACTATCACATGACGGAGCATAGCCTTTTTATAGTACCTGAAAGTGTCTTGGAAATTAGAGTGAAGAGAGCTGTAGCTGGGGTGAATCAAGTAAGATGGGCTCAGCTTGGCAGTGAAGGGTTTATTATTCCTCTTCCCAAAGTTCCACTTCCTTTTCCAATTCATTTTACAGATGGGGAAACTGAAGCAAATAGTGTTAAGTGTTTTGCCCAGGGTCACACAGTTATTAATATTTGGGTTGGATTTGAGATCAGGAAGATGAGTCTTCCCAATTCAGTGACCAGGGCTCTATCCACTTAGCTGTTCCTCCAAATATAGAGACCAATTAGTAAAGGAAAATAGAAAAAAAGAGTACTCTTGACACATTCTTGGGGAAATGGTGGTGTAAAACATAATCATGGTGGGAGAAAGGCTTGGAGCAAATGAATGATTCGAGTATGCTTTTTATTATTGTTTTTTGTAATGATGTTTTCTTGTATGAAGTTTAATTCTAGCCTTTTTAAAAATTTTTTTATTTTTTTATTATTTTTTTTATTTAGAAGTCTCTCTGGCTTACCACTTATTGGACACGTGGTTTTTTTTTTTATTGCTTTCTGGAAGAGTAAGAGTAATGTGGCCAGAAGAAAATTGACATAGTAAGAGAAGATTTGTAGTGATCACTGCTTGGAGGAAATTAATAATTATTTGTGTTTATTTAATGAAGAAATTGGAGGATTGATGACAAGCAAATTCCTTCTGCTTCAGTCTCTCCATTTAAAATTTAGATAGGAAAGTTCAGTGACTGTGGACTCCTTAATTTGCTCATCTAAATGATTCTAATCTCTTAAGGAAGAAGATAGAAAGCAAAGGGCTAATAGCCACCATTCTAAGTGGCAGGTAGAATACCTGCTTTTTGTTTCTTGAAAATATTCTATTCACTTTCCCTGAAAAGAGAAAGGAAAGAAGACTACTCTGGGATTTTGAAAGTGAAATAGAACATAGAGGGAGTAAGAAGGAGAGCAAGCCAGTATCATGGGAAAAATCCTAAATGGAGAGTCAGGGAATTTCTGTTTAAGTCATTACCCGTGTGACTTTTGGAAAGTTATTTCATGTATCTGGCCTTCTTTTTCCTCATCCACGGAATGAATGATAGAGAGATATTCATACACCTTAGACAAAGGTTGGAAATGAGTCTTTTATGTGTTTACAATTTTGCTTCTTTGCCCTTAAGCCCATCATATGGTATAGTGGATAGAGTGACAGGTCTGGGGTCAGGAAAACCCAAATTGAAATCAGACCTCAGACACTTGTAAGATGTATGACCCATACAAACTAAGTAACTTAACCTTTACTTCAGTATTCTCATCTTTAAAATGTGTATTAATAATAGTACCTATATCCCAGGGTTATTGTGAGGACCAACTGAAATAATATTTGTAAAGTACTTTGTAGATCTTAAAGCATTAAATGAATGCTAACTATCATTAATCCTTCATCCTCCTCCTCTATCCTCTTCTGCCCTCTTCCATTCTCCATCTCCTCCATCCCCTTCGTCCATCCTCCATCTCCTCCATCCATCTCCATTACTTTTGACTCCAGAACCTTGCTCCATTGATCATTTTTGTTCTCTCTCTGTTATAATCATCCTATTCCTTTCTATTGGGTTTTTCCTTATTACTCACAAACATTCACAGGTATTCCTTTCCTAAATCAAACCAAAACAATGTAGTATAGTAGAAAAAGCACTATCAAATTGGAGGACTACATTCAAATCTTGCCTTTGATGTTTGCTACCTTTGTGGTCCTTGAGCAAATCATGAATGCTCCCTAAGCATCACTTTCTCCATCTGTAAAATGAAGGAATTGAACTGTATAATTTTTTTTATAAAGCTTTTTATTTGCAAAACATATGCATAGGTAATTTTTCAACATTGCCCCTTGCAAAGCTTTTTGTTAACAAATTTTTCCCTCCTACCCCCCCTCCCCTGGATGGCAGGAAGTCTAATACATGTTAATTATGTTAAAATATCTTACAGATTGAATATGTGTATATATATTTATACAGTTATCTTGCTGTACGGGAAAGAAAAAAAAAACAGAGAAGAAAAACATAATGTAAGCAAACATCAATAGAGAGTGTGAAAATGCTACGTTGTGGTCCAGACTCAGATTTCACAGGCCTCTCCTTGGGTATAGATGGCTTTCTTCATCACTGAACAACTGGAACTGGTTTGAAACATCTCATTATCGAAGAGAACCATGTCCTTCAGAACTGATCATCATATGGTCTTGTTGCTGTGTATCTCCTGGTTCTGCTCATTTCACTCAGCATCGAACTGTATAATTTCTAAAGTCTTTTCCAGTTATGGAACTATGATCTTTTGATCTTATAAAAATAAAACAAAAATAAGTAAAAATTATTCATTTGACTCTGCCATGTCTTTAAGCCATCATTCTTTTCTTTTTGCCTTCATGACCTAGTTATTGGAGAGTCAACTCAATTCATTGTTTTGATTTTTAAACAACTTACTCCTCTATGGCAGGGTTTAGGGTTTGGATTTAATTCCTCTTGACTCCAAATACAATGCTCCTTCTGTATCAACATGAAGCTTCTAGTCTTCTAAATTTTCCAATCCCTTTGTTTCTGTTGAAGGCATTTTTCTAGCCCCCACCTTACTTTCTCCTTTCCTATTTTTTCCGTATCCAAATTAATTATTATATCTAGTTATATAATTTCTCTCTTTTTTCACTTAATTTCAGACCACCCAATTCAAGTTTTTTTCCCTGTTATTAACTTGAAAATATAAAGTATATTGTAATTTCCATATAAAAAGAATAGAAATGATTAGCAGGCTGAAAGAAAAGAAAAGCCTGGAATGACTTACGTGAACTCGTGCTAAGTGAAATGAGCACAACTAAGAGAACATTGTATACCATAACAACAAGACTGTGATGATCAACTGTGATGGACTTGACTCTTTAAAAAAAATGAGGAGGTCCAAGACAATTCATTCCATCTGCATCCAGAGAGAGAACTATGGAGACTGAACGTGGATCAAAGTATAGTATTTTCACTTTTTAAAAGTTGTTGTTTGCTTATTTTTTTCTTTCTCATATTTTTTTCTCTTTTGAACTGATTTTTTCTTGTGCAGCATGATGCATATGGAAACATATTTAAAAGAATTGTACATGTTTAACCTATGTCGGATTGCTTGCTCTCTTGGGGAAAGGGAAGGGAGAGAAAAATTTGGAATGCAAGATTTTGCAAAGGTGAATGTTGAAAACTATCTTAGTGTGTACTTTGAAAAATAAAATACTATTAAAATATAAAAAACTAAAAAGAATAGAAAAAATAGGATTATATATGAAACATGAATCTTTATTATGATTGACTTTTAAAGGTGTCAACAATTGTATTTCTTTAAAAAATTTATTGTATGGAATAAACCAAGCATTTCTTTAACATAGTATAATAGAAAAAAGATTGTATGTGAAACTATAAATCTATTATGTACAATTTGCTATTTCTTTTATTTTCTTTTATCATAGTTATCATGCAAATTTCTTTTGTTCCCCTCCCTGCCCTATGCCAGAGATGGTTACCATTAAACACAAATATATATATGTATATATATATATGTATATATATATAAATATAATTATCTTATACATACTTCTGTTGGTCCTTTCTTTCTCTGGATGCAAATGCAGATAGTATCTTTCTTTATATGTCCCTTGTAGTTAGAGTGTTTATAATAGTCAAAATGATTTATTTACTCAAAGTTGTTTTTAAAATAATATTGTTTTTACTCTATATAATATTCTCTTGATTCTGGTCATTCTACTTTTGATTATTTCATGCAAGTCTATCCATGTTTTTCTAAGATCATCAAGCTCATTTCTTATAGCACAGTGGTATTTACATTACAAGTGTATACCACAACTTGTTCATCCATTAGGGAATTGATGGGCATCCCCAAAATTTCCAGTTCTTTGCTACTACAAAGGGAGCTGCTATAAAAATTTAAGAACATGTAAGTTCTTTACCTTTTCCCTGGTCATCTTTGGAAACAGACCTAGTAGTGGTATTGGCTTGTTTTCTTTAATTTTATTTTTTCAAAACATATGCATGGATAATTCTTCAACATTAACCCTTGCAAAACTTTGTGTTCCAGTTTCTCCCTCCTTCCCCCCTTCCCTTAGATGGAAAGTAGTCCAATAT
>JAJPUD010001759.1:18528-31068 GCA_023553655.1 Myrmecobius fasciatus
TTAAGTGACTTGCCCAGGGTCACACAGCTAGGGAATGTTAAGTGTCTGAGACCAGATTTGAACCCAGGTCCTCCTGACTTCAGGGCTGGTGCTCTATCCACTACGCCATCTAGCTGCCCCTATACAATTATCTTGCTGCACAAAAAAAAAAAAAAATAAAACCAGAAAAAAATGAGAAAGAAAATAAAATGCAAGCAAACAACAACAAAAAGAATGAAAATGTTATGTTGTTAACCACACTCAGTTCCTTCAATCCTCTCTCTCTCGGTGTAGATGGCTCTCTTCATCACAAGACCATTGGAACTGGTCTGAATCATATTATTATTGAAAAGAGATTGGCTTTTTTAAAAAATTAGTTTATAACAAATTTAACACAAACTGGCCTTTTTAATGTCTCCCTCTGAACTTCCATTTGTTTTTTTCTATGGATTTTAAAATGTCTTCCTGATTCTCTTTTTTTTCTCATTCTTCATAATTCTTCTCTTCTTCTGTAGTAGCATTCCCTTTTAATTAATAAACATAATGAAGCAAAAAAATTCCCCCAAATCCACGTTGGTTATGTTTGAAAAACATGTCTTATTCTGTACCAATAATCCATTACATCTCTGTCAAGTGTAAGGAAATATGTTTCATCATCAGTCTTCTGGAGTCATGGTTGATTCTTACCTTGGTCAGAGTTAAGTCTTTCATAGTTATTTTCCTTCATATTCTTCTGCTTGTATAAATTACCTTCCTGGTTTGCTCACTTCTCTCTGTATCATTTCACACAAGTTTTTCCAGCTTTCTCTGAATTTGTCCTTTTTTATGGCAGAAACACTTTTCTCCTTTGTAGTTCTTTGCTGCTGAATATTCCCTCCCTCCTTTCTCCCTTTCCTTCCTGTGGCTGGAAAGAATCAATGTATGACCCCTTTTTAGGAGTGCATGATGGTATTCCAGATTGAGTCCTTTCACTGGGTATAATAAGTAGAAATTCCTCATAGCAAAACCCTGAAGATTAAGTCTATGAAGTTGCCTGTGTTGGTTGTACATGGCATAATGTGGGAATGGGAGAACCAAATATTCAATTCTTTATTGTTATGTCATAAAGTTTTTATCTTGTGCTAGGTTTCAACATTTTTATTTTGTGGATTCAGCTTTAATGATTCTATATCTGATGTCTTATTTCTTTTTTGGGGAGAGGTTTGGGTTGGAGAGATCTATATGAAACAACTTCACCATCTTGCTGCTTCTGAGCCCTTTCTTGTCTGTTATAATGGAATTAATTTCATTTTTGTGATTTTATTTAACATTTGTGATGTCTAGCACCCCCTGACTCTTCTCTATATTTCTCCTCCTCTTATTGAACAAAGTATTCATAGCATTATAGATTAAAGTTGGAAGGATCTTTAGAAGTAATCTATCCCAACTCCTCATTTTATAGATGAAGAACTGCAGTAGTTATAATTTTTGAAATATATTATTTGATGTTGTAGTTATAAGTGATAGGACTCCAATAGGGAGTCACTTAGGCTTAGCAGTCCTAAAGACCAATGACAAATAGTCTATAATTTTCTAGTGTTCTGACTCATTCTGACCCTGTGTTAAACATGTTGTAAACCAGAGGTGTCAAACTGACCCAAGTTCAAGGAAATCGGATTAAGATGAAGAAATGTGTAACAAAAACATTAAATGTGTAATAAAAAATTAATATTAATTTGTGTTTTTTTACACCAATATGCAGCCTGCAGGGATCTATTTCTGTCTGAGTTTGACACCACTGATGTAGATGATGGAGACTCCTCACTGGACAAGGCTCCTGGACTGAAGCACTTTCAAGCCAATACTCATTTCTGAGATCACCAATATGTATTCAAAATCTCACCCAATTTCTGGTCCCAATGAGGAAACTACCTCACTTGATTCTGGTATCAATAAGCAACCCAGCCAGATTTCCTCAACACATCTGGATCTGTTTAGGAGTGCCCCTTTTCATATCTGGCATTGATTACCTGTTCTCAACCAAGCCTATCTTTTAAGATATAAAACTTCCCTGCTCAGACCTCACTTAGTATGTACCCCTTATGAGATCTTTCCCATTATATACATTTCTCTGTTCTTTTTGCTGTAGATTTGGAACTGTTCATCTAGCTTTTTGCCCCATCTGTCTGAACCCAATTTCCCAGGGTTTTGTTAAAGTCTAAATTCCTGTCATTGGAAGAGAAGGACCAGAGTGCAGGAAGCATGATTCTGTATTCCTCTATGCCTACTTTTACACTGAAGTAGCAAAGCATTAAATTATATGCTTATTTATTTGGAAAAATCTTAGCAATTTTGTGTAGTAATTCTTTACCTCCTTACCTTCTGCAATAGATGTAGATTTGTAAACTGAAATTATTTTCATGGTGATCTTTTTAAAGATGCTTATCATGAAAGCTGCCATATAAAATGACCACACTTCCCCCAAAATGTTTCTTATTGCCTTCAGATGAATGATAAAAAACAACTCTTTCAACCCTTTTATTTGTTCTTGAAAAGAATGTATTTGGGATATCCTTCCACTTAACTTCCACTACTTTTCATCTTCAGATTTCATTCACAGTGAGAATGCAGAGATTGTTACAAATCAGTTCTTTCATTAGTAAGTTCATTCATTGGTCCCAGGATAAAGATGTAATATTTAGAATACGCGTTTCTAAATTAATATTTATTTTATAGAGCTAGAAAAAAATCATAAAATTTGTCTAGAAGAGCAAAAGGTCAAGAATATCAAGAGAAGTTATGGGAAAAAATACAAAAGAAAATGCCCTAATAGGTATCAGATCTAAAATTATATTATATAGCAACAGTCATCAAAACTATTTGATCCTGGTTAAGAAACTTTGATGGATTATCATGAAATAAGTTAGGAACACAAATTACAGTAGTAAATGACTATAATAACCCACTGTTTAATAAACCTACAGACTCCAGCTTCTGTCTGGGATAAGAGCTCACCATTTGACAAAAAATGCTGGAAAACTGGAAAACAGCATGGCAGAAGCTAGACATTGACCAATATTCCATATACCAAGAAAAGGTGAAAATGAGTACATGATTTAGACATAGGGTTTAACCCCTGGGTTTAGATGTGATACCTTAAAGCAAATTCGAAGAGCAAAGAATAATTTACCTGTCAGATCAATGAAGAATTTATGACCAAATAGAAGATAGAGACATTATGAAATACAAAATGGATGGATTTGATTACATTAAAAAGGATTTGCACAAATGCAGCCCAAGCTACTAAGATTAGAAGAAAAGTAGAAAGCTGGGAAACAGTTTTTCAGCCAATGTTCCTGATAAAGGCCTAAAGATAACTGAGTCAATTTCCTAGGAGTGCAGGTCATTTCCCAATTGATGGATAGTTGAAAGATATGGACAGGCAATTTTCATTTGAAGAAATTTGAAGTTATTTATAGTCATATGAAAAAATGCTCTAAATCACTATTGATTAGAGAAATGCAAATTAAAACAAATGTAAGGTACCACCTCACACATCAGATTGGCTAAAATGACAGAAAAGGAAGATGATAAGTATTGGGGACAGTATGGGGAAAATGAAACATTATTGGATTGTTGGTAGAGTTGTGAACTGATCTAATCATTCTGGAGAGCAATTTGGAACTATGCCCAAAGGACTATAAAACTGTGCATATCCTTTGATCCAGCAATAGCACTAAGAGTTTAAAAAAAAAAGAAAAAAAGACCCATATGTATAAAATTATAGTAGTTCTTTTTATGTTGGCAAAAAATTGGAAATTGAGGGAGTGTTCACAACTAGGAAATAGTTGAACAAATTGTAGTGTATAAATGGCTGAACAAATTGTATATAAATGTAATGGAATACGGTTGTTCTACAAAAAATGATGAGCAGTTGGATTACAGAAAAACTTCAAAGGTCTTATGTAAATTGATGCTGAGTGAGGTGAGCAGAATTGAGAGAATGTTACTGAGAGAACAGTGACAACATTGTGTGATGATCAACATCACACATCAAGAACAAAAGAAAGAAAAAAAAGGGAAAATAGTATGCTTATTTTCCCTTTTTTTTCTTTCTTTTGTTCTTTTCCTTTTTGTTCTGATTCTTTTTTCACATGTGGAAATATGTTTAATATGATTATATATATGTATATATATATAGTACGTATATATGCCCTAATATGTGATTGTACATATAAACTTTTTGGAACTCAAAAGTAAATATTCAAAAGTATATTTACACATAATTGGAAAAAATAAAATATTATTTAAGTGGGAAAATTAATTAATATTTCAGGCAGCCTAAAAACTGTCTGATTTTTTTTAATTAAAGCTTTTTATTTGTATAACATATGTATGGGTAGTTCCCCAACATTGATCTTTATAAAGCTTTCCGTTACAAATTTTATCCCCAATCCCTTCCCCTCCCCTAGATGGCAGGAAGTCCACTACATGTTAATAATGTTGAAAAACTTGACAAGTTGTGCAAGAAAAATCCTATCTATAAGAAAAAAAGAAAATCAGAGAAAGGAAACACAATGCAAGTAAACATCAATAGAGAGTATGAAAATGTTATGTTGTGGTCCACATTTCATATCCCTCTCTCTGGGTGTATATGGCTTTCTTCACTGAACAATTGGAACTGGTTTGAGACAATTCTTTGTTGCAGAGAGCCATGGACCTCAGAATTGATCATCATGTAATATTGTTGTTGCTGTGTATAATGATCTCCTGGTTCTGCTCATTTCACTCAGCATCAGTTCATGCAAGTCTCTCCAGGCCTCTCTGAAATCGTCCTGCTGGTCGTTTCTTACAGAGCAATAATATTCCATAATATTCATATACCATAATTTATTCAGCCACTCTCCAATTGATGGGCATGCATTCAGTTTCCAGTTTCTAGCCACTACAGAAAGGGCTGCCACAAACATTCTTGCACATGTGGGGCCCTTTCCCTCCTCTAAGATCTCTTTGGATATAGGCCCAATAGAAACACTGCTGGGTCAAAGGGTATGCAGTTTGATAACTTTTTGAGCATAGCTCCAAATTGCTCTCCAGAATGGCTGGATCTGTTCACAGTTCCACCAACAATGTATTAGTGTCCCAGCTTTCCTACATCCCCTCCAGCATTCATCGTTATCTTTTACTGTCATTTTAGCCAATCTGACAGGTGTGTAGTGGTACCTCAGAGTTGTCTTACTTTGCATTTCTCTGATTAATAGTGATTTGGAGCAACTTTTCATATGACTAGAGATGGTTTTAATTTCATCATCTGAAAATTGTTTGTTCATATCCCTTGACCATTTATCTATTGAAGAGTGGCTTGAATTCTTATATATGTGAGACAATTCTCTATATATTTTAGAAATGAGACCTTTATCAGAACCCTTAAATGTAAAGATGATTTCCCAATTTATTGCTTCCCTCCTAATCTTGTCTGCATTAGTTTTGTTTGTACAAAAACATTTTTAAATTAATATAATCAAAATTATCTATCTGGTGTTCAATTAAGAATTCCAGATCTTCTTTGGACATAAATTTATTCCATCTCCACAGGTCTGAGAGGTAAACTATACTACATTCCTCTAATTTGCTTACAATATCACTCTTTATATCTAGATCATGAACCCATTTAGATCTTATCTTGGTATGTGGTGTTAGGTGTGGGTCAAGCCCTTATTTCTTCCACACTAAAAACTGTCTGATTTTTAAGACCTTGAGAACTTCTTCATTTGTTTGTTTCTTCCTTACCTTCCTTTCTTCCCTCCCTCCCTCTCTCCCTTCCTCCCTCTTTTTTTTCTTTCTTCCTTCCCTCCCTCCTTTCTTCCCTTCCTCCCTCCCTTCCTTCTTTCTTTCCTTTCTCCCTTTCTCCTTTTTTCCCTTCTCCCCTTCCTAATAAATAGCCATGGCCAAATAAATCACTAGCCAATCAATCAATCAATCTGTTATGTATTATGCATCCACTAAGTGTCAGGCAATATCCTAGATATGGGCAAAACAAATACAAAAATGAAATAATCCCTCCTCACAATGGACTCTTTTTCTAATGAGGAAGAAATAAATACATATACAATATATTCATCACAAATATTAGGGAAATAAATACAAATATAATAGAAAGTAGTTAAATACAAAGTAATTTGGGAAGAACTATATTAGCAGGATCAGGAAAGGCTTCATTTTGAAGAAAATGCTAAAAATGCATCTTAAGGGAATAAAGGACAGAGGTAACAAAGGAATACATTCCTATATGGAGGAAGCCAGGGTAAAGGAAAAGAGACATGAAATGGAATCTCTTGTGAAGGACAGAGAAAAGGTCAGTTTATCTTCTTTGAAGAGTTCAGAAGGGAGAATAATATTCAATAAGCTTTGAAAGAAAGGTTGAAACCAAGTTGCATAATGCTTTAAGAACTAAACAGAAATGTATAATTTATCTTAAGAGGCAATTGGTAACTACCAAAGATGGTTAAATTATAGGATTAGATCTATGTTTAAAGAAATTTATTTTTGTAGCAGTATGTAAGGCAGACTAAATTGGGGAGAGACTCAAGGAAAGAAGACAAATGAGATTGTTTTAGTAATTTAGGTAAGTGTAGAGCCCCCAAGTTGGGGTGCCACAATGTAGTGTGCTTTCTAGAGCCCTCATACTGGGGTGCCAAAATATACTGTCTGGACTAGCTCTCTGGAGGATCTTGGGACCAGCCTGAGTCCTTGGTCTTAGTGGAGGAGTGATGGGGCTGAGATCTACAAGGATGGTCAAAGATGGAGTCCATTTATTTCAAGTCCTCTCAGCTCCTAAATACCTTAGTATAATTACATTACCACAGCATATTGCAGAAATATATTTTGAATGACTTCATATGTATAATGGGTATCATATTTCTTGCCTTCTCAATGGGTATGGTCAAGAGAGGGACAGAATGTATAACCATTTTCAACATTAGTCATCTTGTGAAAGAAGAATCAACAAAAAGAAACCACAAGAAAGAAAAAACAACAAAAAAGAAAAAAAGTAAAAATAGTATTGTTCAATCTGTATTTAAATTCTATAGATCTTTCTCTGGATATGGGTAGCATTATCCATCATGGGTTTTTTGAATTGTCTTCGAAAATTGGATTGCTGAGAAGATCTAAGTCTATCATAGTTGGTCATCACACAATTTTGCTGTTACTGTGTTCATTTGTCAGTTCATTTAAGACTTTCTAGAATTTTTCTGAAATCATTTCTTATAGCACAAAAGTATTCCATTACATTCATATACCACAACTTGTTCAGCCATTCTCCCAAATGATGGGTATCCCCTCAGTGTCCAATTCTTTGCCACCACAAAACTGCTATAAATATTTTTATTTAGCTACCCACATAATCTCTTTGGAATAAAGACCTAGTAGTGGTATTGCTGGATCAAAGAGTATGCACAGTTTTATAGCCTTTTGGATATAGTTCCAAATACCTCTCCAGAATGACTGGATCATTTCACAACTCTATCAACAATGCATCAGTGTTCTATTTTTCCCATGTTCTGCAGCATTTATCATTTTCCTTTTTTGTCATTTTAGTCAATATGATAACTGTGAAATGATATCTTAAAGTTGTTTTAATTTACATTTCTCTAATCAATACTGATTTTAGAGCAATTTTTTTACATGATGATAGTTTTAATTTCTTCATCTGAAAATGTCCTGTTCATATGCTTTCTTCGTTTATCAGTTCTTATACATTCTTAGAAATTTAACTCAGTTATTATAGAAAAGAAGAATCAATATTATATTATAGAAAAGAGGCCTTTATCAGAAATTCTAGATGCAAAAATTGTTTCTCAGCTTTCTTCCTTTCTAATCTTGTCTGCACTGGCTTTGTTTGTGCAAACCCATTTAAATTTAATGCAATCAAAATTATCTATTTTGCATTTCACATGTTCTCTATTTCTTGTTTGGTCATAAATTCTTTCCTTCTTCATAGATCTGGGAAGTAAACTATTCCTTTCTCTCCTAATTTGCTTGTAGTATCACTCTTTTTTTTTAATTAAAGCTTTTTATTCGCAAAACATATGCATGGATAATTTTACAACATTGGCCCTTGCAAAGCCTTCTGTTGTAAATTTTTTCTTCCTTCCCCCCACCCCATTTCCTAGATGGCAGGTAGTCTAATACATGTTAATTATGTTAAAATACATGACAAATTGAATATATGTATACATATTTATACAGTTATCATGCTGTACAAGAAAAATTGGATCTGCAAGGAAAAAAAAATTTGAGAAGGAAAACAAAATTCAAGCAAACGTCAACAGAGAGCGACTATCACTCTTTATATTTAAATCATATCCCCATTTTAACCTTATCTTGCTATCCAGTGTGAGATATTGGGCAATGCCTAGTTTCTGCCATACTATTTTCCAGTTTTCTCCACAGTTTTTGTCAAAATTAAAAAAAAAAACAATATTGGCAAGAGGGGAGGAACATCTGAATTAAAGTACTAGTTGCATGATTAGAAAGAAGAATTCATGTGTGGGGAAAGTTGTGAAGGCAAAAATGGCAAGCTTTAGACAGATTGGATATGAGGGATAAGGAAGAATAAGGAATCTATGAAAATGCTGGCATGATGAACCTGAGGTACTGGGGAAATAGTGGTGCCTTTAATAGAAAGAGGGAAGTTTAGAAGATAAGAAAATTTAGGATTAAAGATTAAAAAGTTCAGTTTTAGTTATGTTTAAGATATCTCTACCCAATAGATAATGATAGCTAATCTCTAAACTTTCCAGCATGGTACAACCTGCCAGAACCTTTGTTCTGAAGAAATATTCCTCAAGAAATAAGATGACTTCCATGTTACAGTGATAAATGGGAGTGGAATATTTTATATTTTTGCATATAATAGATGCTTAATAAATATTTTAAGAATTTATTTGAATTGATTTGTATGTTGAAAGGTTTTGAGCTCTTGTCATGATGAATGTAACTTGATATTCCAAAACAAATATCAACTTACTATATAGAGTATAATTTTCTGGCATTAGAAATATGCTTTTACACATATTTTTCTACTGCAGACAATATCTTTATAGTTGCAAAACTTACTGAAAAGTGCTCCTTTTATTATTTATTGATTAAAAAAGATATTTGATGTGGTCAAGTAAAATTAAACTGAATTTCTCTCCTCTAAGAAATCTTGTGCATATGTTAAGATCCTACAAAATTCCTTGCTAATGCAAATATGAAAAATAATACTGTTTGGTGAACCTGTAATTATTAACAACAAGCAAGTCAAAAAACAGGGAACTACTTGCTTGCCAATGGTGCTTGTTGCTGTCATGGATGATGTCTTGTTCAGGCTCCAAATGCAAGCAGGGTTCTTTGTAGATGTTAAGATCTCCTGGAGATTCCTGTTGGCAGATGATACCGTACTGAGTGCATCAAGCTTCAAAACAGGTCTTCCCCAATGAAAGCCTTAATTACTTAAAAGAGATTGACCTAATAATCTATATTAAAATTAAGTAGATGAAAAATGCCTGTTGTCCAAATGATGACAAATAACTGTGTGGCTAGTCCATTGAGTTAGAGCATCAGGCCATATATTTAAAATAGTCCCTGTGGAATGGGATTAAGTTGCTCCCGGGAATGAATATGAGGAAAAAAGCAAGCTGGATTGCATTTGAGAAGAGAGCAGTGGTTTTTTTTTTTTTTTTTTTTTTTTTTAATGATTTCAAGCTGTTCTCCAGTTCGGAAAAAAGACCAAAAAACAACTTTATTTTTTTTCTAAGTACTAAAGTTCTCCAGTGATACCATATGACTGAACCCTGGAATACCATAATACCTGGATCATCAATATTGAAAGCATCTCTCCCTCCTCTGAAAAGGAATGGGGAGACAGATGATGAGGGACATAGGCTGTAATCTGTTTCCAGTGATGATATATGTTCAATAATTGACTTATCCTTGAGTTTATTTTCAGAAAAAGAGCAGGTTATACCCTGAGCAAGGGATAGTGTTTTGAGATACCTGGGCAATCATCTTGGCATGAATAGCCAAGTATTTTGGAACTGGCATGACTCTTGCTAGTCTGGTAGTTCAGGGTTGGAAGTAGAATGAAATCAGATACTTGTGGAATAGCTAACACTTAATGAAGAGGGAGCTAAGTGGTACAGCAGATAGAGCAATAGACTTAGAGAAAGAAAGACCTAAATTCAAATCCAGTTTCATATACTTATTAGCTGGATGACCCTAGGCAAATCACTTACTCTTGGTTTGCTTCAGTTTTCTCATCTGTAAAATGGGGATAATAACACCACAATTTGGAAGGATAAAATGAGATATTTGCAAAGTACTTTGCAAACTAAAGTGCTTTGCAATGCTAGTTATTTAACAACCAAAAAAGGTAGTTTATTTCATAGTAATATTCTAAAAATTTTCAGCTTGGATACAGCACTAGATCAAATAGACAGCTCCTCTGGCTTAAGATAAATATATTTGGTAAGAAGAGTGTCCTCCTGCTCTGCATGGTACCTGGGACTCTATCAAGTCTAAGAAGTGCTAATTCCTCATTGGCAGGGTTTTTTACACCTTAAGCAACTAGCAAGTTTTCCCAGTGGTTGAAATCTTAATCATCTGAACCAATGAAGTTCTGAGGAAGCTATCCCTGCCTTTTTAGAGAGAAAGTAGCTTAGTCTATGTCCCACCTGTTGTTCCTGTTAGAGGAAAGAAGAGTCATATTAATGATATCATAGATTCATCAAAGACTTAGAATGTAAATATATATTTGCTGTTTAACAAGTTAAGAAGTTTTTCTGATGCACTCCACTGTGTATTGCCTCTTAGCTATTTAACTTATCAAGCCCTGGTCTTGGTTCTGTCCAGAAAGTTTTTTTTTAAGCCAAAATCTTTACTTTGGGAAGACCTTAGACTAAATCTGAGCTTTCTGAACCATGAATTCTATACTCTTCTTCTTGTTTTGTGCAGTTCCATGGACATAGAGATTATATAATATATGTAATATAATAATAATATATTTATATTATAATTACATATAACATGTTATATAGTATGATATATGAAATATATATCATATAACATTGTATAACATATAGTATTATGGCAAATCCTTTAGGTAAAATCATATTATCTTAATTGAAACCCAGAAGTTAGCACTAGTTTATTTTATAGAGAATCTTTCCACAAATTATTTTTTCCTTGTTTTTAAGTGAGATACAGATATTGTTTATATGAATATACATATATATATATAAATTAAATTCATGTTGTTATATCTTACTTTTATCAGGCATGAGTGGAACAAAAAGAAAATTCTGAAATGAATCATTATATAATAATTCTTGTTAATTTTCTTTTAAACATTAATTTCATAAAATAAACTACCTAAAGAGATAAAGACTGAAAACAAGTTGAATGCTAAAAGGACTGACAAAGAGAGTGAATGAGAATATAAGGAGAATGGATAAACAAACAGGTACTATTGACAGTTTCTCTGGCTTATTAGCAGCTCTTTCAAGAGAAGTACAAAATATGTTTTAAAAAGAGCAATTGGCAGGGACTTTGGAGTTCAACTTCCTCATTTGACAGATGTGGAAACTCATCTGAGAAACTGAAGTGACTTGCCTAATATCATGTAGGTTAGATGTGGCATAGGATTTGAATTCAGGTTTTTTGTTCTCAAATCTGCAATTAACTCAAAACGATCAACACACAAACATTAAGTGCCTATGTGTGGGGAACTGTAGATACAAAGATAAAATTGAAACATTCTATACCCTCAAGGAGCTTATATTAAGTTGGTTGGATAAAGATATATACAAATCAGTATATTCAAAATAAATGAGATTATTTTTTAGTGGAGGCATTAACATGTAGGGAAATGACAAACTATCAATAATAATGATAGTGTTTATACAGTGCTTTGTAAGGTCTCTAAAGCAGTTTGTAAAGATTAATTTATTATTCTTATGATTACTCTAGGAGGTAGATATTATTATTATTGTTATTATTATTCTCATTTTAAAGAACAGGAGGTAGACAAGGCCAGAATTACATAACTAATAAATATATGAAGCAGTATTTAAATTCAGATCTTCCTGATTCCATGCCTAACACTCTTTCCCTGAGCCACTTAACTTCTCATTGTAGGTTTTATACAAAACATAGCATTTTTGCTGAGCTTTAAAGGAAAATAGGGATTCTAAGAGGTAGAGGAGAGGAAGAAGCTCATTTCAAGCATGGGGGACAGCTAGTATAAAGATACAGACACCAGAGATGGAATATGGCTATGTGAATGGAGAGAAGAGGACAGGTGACAGATGTGATGGAGATAGACCTGGAAGATGATTGGATAGGTAGAGTGAAGGGAAAAATGTTTATAATTTTAATTTCTTTAGTGTAATTTCTTTTTCAGAGGTGACTAGCAGGCTTTTTTTCTGAAAGAAAACTGTGAGGATTAAGACAAACTAGGCAATAACTATAGCAATTTAGTCTTTGATAAACCCAAAGACCCCAGCTTTTGGGATAAGTATTCACTATTTGACAAAAACT
>JAJPUD010001759.1:32111-59930 GCA_023553655.1 Myrmecobius fasciatus
CTGAGGTACCACTTCACACCTGTCAGATTGGCTAAAATGACAGGAAAAGTTAATGATGAATGTTGGAGGGGATGTGGGAGGGCTTGGGACACTGATGCATTGTTGGTGGAGCTGTGAACGGATACAGCCATTCTGGAGAACAATTTGGAGCTATGCTCAAAAAGTTATCAAACTGTGCATACCCTTTGACCCAGCAGCATTTCTATTGGGCTTATATCCCAAAGAAATCATAAAGGAAGGAAAGGGCCCCACATGTGCAAGAATGTTTGTGGCAGCCCTTTTTGTAGTGGCTAGAAACTGGAATTTGAATAGATGCCCTTCAATTGGAGAATGGCTGAATAAATTATGGTATATGAATATTATGGAATATTATTGTTCTGTAAGAAATGACTAGCAAGATGATTTCAGAGAGGCTTGGAGAGACTTACATGAACTGATGCTGAGTGAAATGAGCAGAACCAGGAGATCATTATACACGGCAACAACAGTACTATATGACGATCAATTCTGATGGACATGGCTCTCTTCAACAATGAAATGTTTCAAACCACCTCCAATTGTTCACTGAAGAAAGCCATATACACCCAGAGAGAGGGATGCGAAATATGGACCACAACATAACATTCTCATACTCCTTGATTGATGTTTGCTTACATGGTGTTTCCTTTATCTGAGCTATCTTTTGTGTAGATAAGATTTTTCTTGCACAACAACAAGTTTGGAAATATGTATACATATATTCGATTTGCCAATATTTTAACATAATTAACATGTAGTGGATATCCTGCCATCTAGCGGAGGGGTGGGGAGTTGGGGGAAAAATTTGTAACAGAAAGCTATGTAAGGGTTATTGTTGAAGAATTACCCACACATATGTTATGCAAATAAAATAAAAAAAGAAAAGAGCATCACAATAATTATAATAAATAACGATAGCTAGTAAAAAAAAAGAAAACTGTGAGGATTGTTGAAATTATACCAGAAAGCCAGCTGAATTTCTTTGAAAAAGGCTCCATTTGAACTGAAGAATTTGTTACTGCAATTACAGCAAATGATTTTTTAAATTACGCCTAATATGTAGTAATGTAACATCCTATATACAACCTCTTCATACAGAGAATTTGATGTAATATCATATAAAGTTACTTTGACCAAAGAAATAGACTAATTAATGTGTTATAACTAAACCTCATGGTAGAATCATGAAACCCTACTATAATGTAATTTGGCCAATAGCCCATTTATGGCATTAGTCTTATGAAATTAACTGCTGCTTGGCATATTGTTTCAATCTTTTTTTTTCCCCAGGATATGCCCTCTAGAGATGGGGAGGGGTCAGCTGGTCCTGGGAATTAGACTTGACTTATAACAGGTAAGAAGGAATTCACAAGCTTTTAAGGTTGTTTTGTGCACAATACCTAAGCCAGGGATCAAAGAAACAAATGTTAAGTCATCCAAAAGTCAAAGACAAATTCAAGACATAACAGATCTAGTGGGTTAGGCAGGAACTGAATTTTAGAATAATAAGTTCAAATCAAGGTGAATACACACACACATACACACGAATCAGGGAAACAACTCAGGGATGAGAAGGATTTCAACTAATGTCAATTTGCTTCATACAAAACATTTGATGTATCATTTCATTTTTATGGCAGTCCTGTGTTGGTTACTATTTTCCCTTTAGCCCTATACACACATTAGGTTGAAGATGCATCTTTGGGTTTAGAGATCATTGAGAATATAAGCATAATATAAATTTAACCAGGTTTGAGAAGATGCTCCTTTATATCTAACAGAACTATGAAAGATGATCCCGCAAATGCAGCATAAGTATGCAGAGTTGTCCAACACTAATTATAGGGCACCCCTTAGCCTTCTACTTGACATAATTAAATTCATTCATATACTCTTTCCTCTTACTTGTTGATTTTTAACCTATCTTTTAAAGGCCAATTCAAATCTGTGAAGCCTCTGATTTTTCCTTACTAAGCAATAATCTTTCTCATCATGGATTTTGGATATCACTCTTGGTGTAGTCTGTTCTTAGGCACTCATGTATTATTTTGCTTTATATCTTCTACTCTAATTGACCATCACTCTATGAGGGCAGGGAGAATGTTTTACTGAGCTTGATCAGTCAGTTCAAGGATTTGAATGTTCTTTATAATCAGGAATACTGTGAAGTTAAAATGAAATAATAGATATAAAGTACTTTACAAATCTTAAAGCTCTATATAAATGGCTGTCATCATCATCAATCATCATCATCATCATCATCATCATCATCATCATCATCATCATCATCATCAAGGCCTCCAGCCTGATGACAGCCTTTTAATCTGAGCCTTCTACCACATTTTTGTTAGGTTCAAGCAATGTTTATAGAGTAATACAGGAATAAACATTGGTAAATGTTTAACAGTTGGGGTCAGAGGAAAAATGTATGCACATACTTTTAAGTTTAATCTATATTGTTAGCACTTTATACAGTCCAGACAATCAATAAACAAAAAATCAAGTCCTGATTTATATTGACTGCTAATTTTTGAGATATAGATGCTTACATTGTAAATTTAATAATCCATGAGCTGATTAAAGCTGGCTCCTGTGCACCTTTCCCTACAGCATATAGATCATAATTCAGACATACTTTCCCATCCTGTACCTTTCTTGTCTGTGCTTTTCCACAAGTTTGCCACAGCAGTTCCACTAAGTATCCTCAAAGTGTTCCTTACTTTCTCATGATGCAGAAAGGGTATAAATGAGGAGTACTCAGATTGTCTACTTGTCATCTCAAATTTTTACTATATAGCCAGCTTATTTTCTAGTCACTCATACATTTTTCTGATGAAACTTTTGTTCTTTAAAGTTCCTAATCTGTTACATTTCACAGCCTGTTCACAATCACCATAAATGTCCCCATTGTCTCCTGTGTGATACTCCTTTTCATGTTCTTTGCAGACTGTTATGTTCCAGGTCTCAGAGAAGTCACAGAAGAGGTAGAGTACTAGTATTAAAAAGATAAACCTTATTTTTTTTTCTGGATTTGAACTCATTTTTTTAAAAAAAATTTAAGCATTTTGTTTTTATTTTAAATAATATTTTATTTCCCCAAATACATGCAAAGATAATTTTTATCATTCACCTTTGTAAAATCTTATGTTACAATTTTTTTCTCTTTCTCCTTCCCCCCACCCCAAGATAGCAAGCAATCTGATATAGGTTGAATATGCGTAATTCTTTTAAACATATTTCCATATTCGTCATTCTGTGCAAGAAAAATCAGATTAAGAGAGGAAAAAACACAAGAGAAAAAAATCAAGCAAACAACAACAAAAAAGGTGAAAACACTATGCTTTGATCCACATTCAGTTTCGATAGTTCTCTCTCAAAATGTGGATGACACTTTCCATCCCATGCCTATTGGACTTGCCTGGAATCAGGGCATTGCTGAAAAGAGCCAAGTCCATCACAGTTGATCTTCACATAATCTTGTTACTATGTACAACGTTCTTTTGGTTGAACACAGTTTCAAGGACACTTGTGGTTGCCATAGGATATTTTCAGTATTATGAAGGCAATCCAATCTGACAAACTCTAGATTTGGTCTATCCAAATACACATCATAATCTGGACCATAGAGTTTCCTCTAGACAGTTGGTCTTTGCTGAGTAGATGGTAGTTATCAATCTTTTTAGGAAGTTTTGCATTGCTCTGGGGAGTGATTCAATTTGTAAAATGTCATCCACAAATAGGAGAATCTCGAGGACCTCATCATCCTCTCGGAATGCCTTTTATACTGCTTTTAAAGGAAACAGCTCGACATAGGGGATAGAGTCAGCTAGAAAGAAAATTGTCTCAAATTGTTAGCCAGAAGGTGATACACTGTGATTAAACTGTGCAACTATAATTTGCTGATATATAGAGTGTATCCCAGTATGGTAAAGAAGTTTCTTGAACTCTTAAGTGACTGCCTTGATGCAATGTCACCAGAAACACAAGGGAACAAGTTCAAAAGGAATTGTAGGACTATTTTCTCAAATTTACCATCTAAAGAAGAGAGAACTTGCATTCTTTTTAACTTCAGGTGGTAGCTTAATACAAAAGCAATGGTGAATGAAAAGGACCCTCCATTTGGGGGAAATTCCAATATTAGACATTCATGATGATGATAATGATGATGCCTGTTAACATATCTCTCTTTATTTACAGATGAGGAAACACAGGTTGTAGTAGTTATATGAATAATTTACAAGAGCCCACAGAATATGGCTGTTGTAAACCCTGAACCTAGAAGTTTGATTCCCCTTATTTCCCAATTCATTTGTTTTTTTTCAGTGAACTTTTCTTTTAGGGAAGTCAGTCTGTCTTCAATGGGTAGAATTTTATTATTATATCATCACTGTAAAAATAGTTGGAACACCTCTCTATCAACATACCTGATGTGTGTGTGTGTGTGTGTGTATAAGAGAAAATGCAGGGATGGAAAGAGGGAAGGAGAGATACACACACACACACAGAAAGAGAGAGAGAGAGAGAGAGAGAGAGAGAGAGAGAGAGAGAGAGAGAGAGAGAGAGAAAATGTGAGATAGACAGATAGACATAGAAAGACAGGTATAGAGACAGAGAGAGTCACAAAGAGAAAATTTACTTTCTTGTGGACCTTTAAACTTCTTTCCTCCAGCTCCTTTGGAGAATTAATCCTCTCAGCTTGGAAATTCCAACCTGGAGTCCAATTATTCTCTACTTTCCATCCAGCAAGAATCCAACAGAAAACTATTCCTATTCATCTTTTACGATTCTTTTTAAGATTCAACTTACTCCTTTTTTCCCCTTAAGCCTTCTCTGATCCTCCCAGTTTCCCTCTCAGATCTTACATATTCTTTTATATATATTAAAGTGTATATATGCATTTATGTATATATGTATATTATATATCTCATAATATTATTTTGTATTATTGTTTGTGTTTATGGTCCAGTCCCCTACGTGACTTCACAAAGGCAGAGTTTTGTCTTATTTAAACTTTATATATCACCCAAAACTTAAAATCTTCTCTATAATACCCAATAAGCATATGATGAATGTTAAAATTATTGTTGAACTGAACTTAATGGCTGTCAATGTAAATGACACAGACATTATTTGCTTTAGCAGGGCCAACCAATCCACGTGATCAATCTGGGTGGTATAGTAGATAGAGGATTTAAAGATCTGTGTTCAGATTTGGCTTCATATTCTTACTGTGTGACCCTGGAGAAGCCACTTAATCTCAGCCTTATTTTCCTTATTTTTACCCTCATCTGAAAGGGATGAATTTCCCTCACAGATATGAAAATAGGATCAAATGAGATTTATAGATTCTTCTATCTTAGTCTATCTGTCTCTATGTGTCTCTCTCAATCTCTCCTCTTCCTCTCTCCCCCATCCCTCTCTCTTCTTCCTCCCATCTCTGTCTCTCTGTCTGACCCCGCCCCCCCCCCAGTCTCTTGTCTCTCTTTCTCCCTCCTTCTGCAAACTTTAGGTCACCATATAAATGTGAACTATTATGATTATGATAACAATGAAATTTGGAGCAAAAATAGTCTGTGTCTGTGCCTTATTAAAATGTTTCTTTATCTATAAGTCCTGGAGAAATACAGAGCAGCTAGTGTTAATGATGACAATAACAGAACAAAAATATATATTATGCAAAAAGAAGTACATTTTTGCTATATCACCTTGTTGAAAAGCATGTGACATTTCTTTGGTTTCAGATTTCTAAGCAAAGAAAAAAGATTTCACTTTTTAGTAAAATTTCTCTAAGTACAATTATTTTATTTTGCTTGCTCTCTCTATCTCTGTCCCTGTCTCTGTCTTTTTTTGTCTCTATCTCTGTTTCTGTATTTCTATCTTTGTCTGTTTTTTCTCTCTGTTTTTCTCTGTCTCTGTCTGTTTCTTGTATCCTCCAATAAAATTCCTTCTTTTCTTTCAGATCAGCCATTTAAGAGTTAGTGGAGATATAGATTTCCTTTTTGAAGGATATATATAATAATAATAATAAGGGGTGAAATTGTGTAGTGACTCCCATTCAATTATGGAGGGAAATTCTTAAAAAAAATTAGAACATCAATCATGCAAAGAAATCAATCCTTGAATATTAATTTGTTAAATTAATGTTCAAGAACACTTAGTAATGGTGCCACCCTTTCAAAACTTATAAAGGAAGGGTGTAAATTTGGCAGGATGTGCAATATGCATATACTTTGTATGAAAGCAGGGAGCTGGCATAAGGGTAAGGGCCATCTGCTCCCTTTTCCCTTCCTTGCTCAAGTGGAGAGTTTAAGAGCTGAGATTTGGTAAGTGTGCTCTTTCCTCTTTGCACTTATATTAAAGTGGACATGTGCTGAAATGAAGTAATTTACCATCATTTAATTTTTATACTTGCCTCTTATTTATCTTGTGGAGACAACATACACACACACTAAAGACTAGTTTAGTGTCTAGCCGTTATATGTTCAAAGGCACATGTTTTAACATGATTTTTTTTTTCCTTTTCACCCTCCTTTCCTTTTTCTGAGTTCATTGTTTTTAAAAACTACCACCTCATTGCTGCCAGGGTGGGTGGAGTCCCCTCTGAGATTTAGAGCTTCTCAAAGAGAAAAAGCCCAAAGCAAAATTCACCAGCCTAGACACCCTGGATTAACTTAAGCCATCCTACATTGCCCTTTTGGTGAAACCGAAGCGTTCCCAGCCTGAGACGCCAGCAGGACATCCTGTTTGAGTTTAGAAATCACCCCCTACCCACTCTGTCCCATTTCCCTTCTCTCTCTTTCTATCTCCACCCTCTTCTCCCCCTTTCCCCACAACTACCAATAAAACAAAGAAACCTGAGAAATAATCTCTTGCAGAGGAGGCTTCTCAGGCAGTGATTGTCACACTGGCATGGGGCCAAGCTTTAGTGTGGCACAAAAATGGACCCAGGAGGGGAGCTACTGGAAAGCAGTCAGAGAGCCCCTGAAAAGGGAAGTCATTAAACTACTAGCAACAACAAAACTCTCATTTATCCAGCTTTCATTTTTTTAAACGATAAATTAAGAACCTACGAAGTAATCTTTCGGACTTGTAATAAAACTCCAGACCTGTTTGTTCATACATCTCCAAACTGAAGGAGTGTGGGCACATAAGAAGAGGTGTGTGTGTGTTTGTGTGTTTGTATATGTGTGTGTGTGTGTGTGTGTTTATAAGCTGATTCATAACTGGGCTTGTAAAATTATCCCAGGTCACAAGCTTCCTGAAGAACTATAGGAGAGGTTATAGTGTAGCAGCTTTCAGCTTACAAGTGCTTTTGTCATGGGGATTTTTTTTTGAAAGGAAAGAAAGCTTTAATTTGCCACTAGTCTGAAAGAATAAAAATGACCACAAGGGAAGGAGGCTATTAATTTATGGTGCTTGGAGTGGGGGGTGGGGAGAGTGCAAATTTTTCAGAGAGGGAAAAACGTGGAAGGGCAAACAGCAATAAAAAGAGGAGTGAAACAACAACAACAACAACAACAAAAACATGGCAGGACTCCTTTGGTCTGCAGGAAGTAGAGGATAATAAGCCTCATTTTAAAGTTTCCCAAATAAAAAGGAAAGTGCCATTGGGTGACTGAAGAAAGCTCTTGGCACCTAATCCAATAAAAATGAAGTTTTTCCCTTTGCAATGGACTGGTGGGAGATGCGATAGTCTTTCACACTTTTCTTTCAAAGGATAAGGTCTAGGACTAAGTGGGCTATGTGGTTTGCATATATGTCTTAATGGTAATTGGCCTAGCTGACAGGAGCAGATCCACAGTGAGGGAGCAATTAACCAAATGAATGAAGCAAGAAGTTAAGTGTTTTGGCAGAAGACAAAGAACTTCATTAGGTAATGTTTACTTTTTCTTGTAGCTAAATTCTATGTTTTTAATTAGCACCAGGATGTTTTCTCTCCAGCCATTTGGAGAACTACACTGGCTAGAGTTTCTTTGATATAGTGTGTTGCTACTTTTGGGTGAGGGGAGAATGGGAGAAGGAAAAAGAGAGAGTGTGAAAGGAAAAGAAAAGAAGAGAAGTAAAGGAAAACCAAAATCGAAAAGGGAAAAAAAAGAGAGAAATAAAATAAAATTCTTATTCTATTGTAGGAAGGTAAGCTTCCTTGGTTCTAACCAGATGATGAACGGTTTTGGAAGCTAATTCTGACTGGATTCTATATATTCATTTTGCAGAAGCCCGGGACATGGATTTAATCACTTCCACATAGTCAACAATATACATTATGATACTAGGAGACAGTATGATACCAGAGGCAAAGGAAAAGAAAATAAAGTATTTAATAAGATACCTTTGTTCCTTTAAAAAGAAAGTGGCCTTTTAAAAATCACTCACCTCCCAATTACACTCCTTTCTCTCATAGAACCTTTCCTTATAACAAAGAACTGTTATTTGCAGCCACATCATTTTTGTGTGTAGCATGGTAGATATAATATTCTATCATTCCTATTTAAACATTCCATCTTGAATGGAATTTCTCAATTTCTTCTGGCTGCTAATTTCTTCCACTTTGAATTGCTAATTCTTTTATTAACTTAGTTGACTCTCTAGGGTTCTTTAAGCTATCATATCATCTGCAAAAAAGAGATTTTTTTGTTTCTTCTTTGACTATGCTTATTTCCTCAATTTAATTTCTTCCCTTTTTTTCCTATAACTAATATTTCTAGTACTATGTTAAATAATAGTCATGATAATGAATATCCTTTGCTTTACTTCTGATCTTATTGGAAAGGCCTCTAAATAACTCCATTACGTATAATACTACCTTTTAGATTTAAAGATTGAATATGGTCTATTATATTTAAAATTTCCCTAATATTAAAGTAAGCATTCTTAGTATAAATCTTGTTTGATTATAATGTATGATGTCTTCCTGCAGCCTCTTTGCTAATATTTTATTTCAATTTTTTTTTATCAACATTCAATAGTGATACAGATCCATAGTTTTCTTTCTTTGAGTTTTATCTCCTTGCTCTAAGAATCAAGACCATATATGGGCCATAAAAGGAATTTAGAAGGACCCCATCTTTACTAATTTTTGCCAAAAAATTAGTTAATGTTAGAATTTATTTTGAACAGCTGGTAAAATTAACTTATAAGTGTGTGATCTTGGATTTTTTTTTTCTTGGAGATCTCATTTGTAGCTGGTTAAATTTCTTTTTACTTAGATGGTTTAAAAAGTTCTCTTTTTATTGTAATAATCCAGGTACTTCTTAGTTTTGTAGATATTCATTCTTTTAATTTAAATTGCCAATTATGTTGGAGTATAATTGGCCGAAAGAATTTCTAATAATTTCCTTGATTTCTTCCTCATGCATTGTGAATTTTTGTTTTTTGATGTTGACAATTTGATTTTCCCTTGTCTTTTAAAAATCCTGAAAAGGTAGTAGTTTAGCTATTTTATTATTTAAAAAAGAATAGTTTCAAATTTTATACATCAATTCAATGGTTTGGAGCTTTTAATTTTATTAGTTTCTCATATTTCAAAATTTCTATCTCAGTATTTATTTTTTATTTAAATTAAATTTATTTTTTATTTAAATATTTAAATACTATTCTATTTGATCCATATATAAGGTCCATGAGTTCATGAAGAATTGGACATGAATGAACAACTCTGTGTGTGTATGTAATATTGAGAATAACTCATTGTCTATGACGCCTTTAAATATAATGTGTAATTTCTCTGTTTAATCTCTTTGAAGTTAGTCTATTTTTATTTTTTCCTTGTCTGATATCATGATTGCTATACTTACTTTTTTTTTTACTTCACTGAAAACATGATCGTTTCTATGCAAGTTTTTATATTTTAAGCTTGTCTCTTAAAAAAAAAAGTATTGTTAGTTTGCTTGTTGTCTTGGGGAAGAGGAAGGAGGAGGGAGGAAGAAAAAATGAAAAATCAAAATCTTATAAAAATAAATGTTGCAAACTAAAAAAATTAAAAAGAACATTTAAAAAACCATATTGTTGGATCTTCTACAGGTATTAATTGTCTACATCCATCCTTTTGTACATTTTTTTTCTCTTTCTCCCCATCCCTCACTTTAGGGAGAAGAAAATGGTGTTAAAAGGGCATGTTTTAGCACTAGTGATCTACACATGATGCAGTTTGATTCCATTTCACTATTATTCTTTTCTTCCCCTTGCTTAGTTACTGATCACAGGTTCTTACATTTTCTTTCTTTACTTTTATTCTTTATACTGTGCTTTCTCTTTGATGATGGATTTTAAATGTAACTAATATCCTTTTATCCATCTTTCTTTTTGTTTCAAGTTATTATATTGTTACAAGTAATCCATGACTAATGCCCTCCTGAGTATAGAGTATTTCTACATCAAACTATGTATGTATATGTGCATGTCTTTATGTTTGCATTCAACCTTCATTTTTCTAGTTCAGATGAAAATGAAATTCATTTGTAATTGGCTCTCACCACTCTGTTTATATATGTATTCTTCTTAGTTGAATTATTTGAGATAGTAAGTTCTACATTCTTCCTCTTTTTTCCCCTTGTATATTTCTTTTTTTCCTCTCAAGATCATCCAAATATAACAAAACTTTTCCCAGGTCTTCTATTTTATTTATTCTCTTTATGAATGTTAGGGAACACTTTTCTTCTTGGAATGTGTAAACTTTCATGATTGTATTTTTCTTTTCAATTGCTCAAGTGTATTTACCTTTCTAAGTTTTTCCTAATTTTTGTATTTTCATACAGACTATCTACTTAATTCTGATCTTTTCACCAGGAATACTTGGAAGTCCTCACTTTCATTAAAGATCCATTTTTCCTCTTGTAGGATTATGCTTGATGTAATCTTTTCTGTTTTGCTCTCTGCAATATCAGACATATTACAAGCTCTCCTTTTCTTTAAAGTATTAGCTTCCAGTTCTTAGTATGATCCGGACTATAGTTCCTTACTATTTGAATTCTTTCTTTCTTTTTTTTTTCTTTGACCTGGTATCCTTGGATTTTGGCTCTCATGTTCCTGGGAGTTTTAATTTGGAAGTTTCTTTCAAGAAATGACTCTTAAATTACTGCTATTTGTACTGTCCTCTGGTTTTCATTGATCTGAGTAGTTTTCATTCTTGACTTCTTGAAAAATTTAAGCTTTTTCATGTTTAAAGTTTTTAGATTACCTAGTGATCCTTAAATAAATTCTCCTTGACCTGTTTTCTACCTGTTCTTTTTTTAATAGGACATACCATACATTTTCTAATATTTTTTCAGTCTTCTGATATTTTCTTAGTCTTTATTATTGTCTCTCAGAATCATTGATCTTTGTGTTGTCTAATCTAATTTTCAAGGAGTTTGCTATTTGAATAAGATTTTTAAAAATGTCTCCTATACTAAGCTGTTTATTCTCTTTTCAATTCTTTCTTGTAGGGCTTTAATTTCCTTCCTTATTTTTTCTTCTGGAGTTTCCATTTAATTAAACCATCATTTTAAAACTTTCATTTCTTCTAGGAATTCTAATAGAGTTTGTGGCGAATTTGGGGTTTTTTTTGTTTGTTTTAAGAATTTGCTTATGTGCCAGATGTAAAATTATATTCTAAAGTAGCGGTCATCAAAACCATTTGGTACTGGCTAAGAAATAGAGTAGTCGATCAGTGAAATAGGATAGGATCACAGGACAAAACAAACAATAACTATCACAATCTAGTGTTTGGCAAACCCAAAGACCCCAGCTTTTGGGATGAGAACTCACTATTTGACAAAAACTGCTGGGAAAATTGGAAACTAGTATGGAAGAAATTAGGACTTGACCCACACCTAACACAACATACCAAGATAAGATCTAAATAGGTTAATGATTTAGACACAAAGAGTGAAATTATAAGCACATTAGAGGAACATAAGATAGTTTACCTCTCAGATCTGTGGAGAAGGAAAGAATTTGTGTCCAAAGAAGAACTGAAACTCATAATTGAACACCAGATAATTTTGATTCTATTAAGTTAAAAAGTTTTTGTACAAACAAAACTAATGCAGACAAGATCAGAAGGGAAGCAATAAATTGGGAAATCATTTTTACATTTAAGAGTTTTGGTAAAGCCTCATTTCTAAAATATATATAGAAATGACTCAAATTTATAAGAATTCAAGCCATTCTCCAATCGATAAATGGTCAAAGAATATATATACATATATATCTATATATAATTTTCAGATGAAGAAATTTTTTCTAGTCATATAAAAAGGTGCTCCAAATCACTATTGATCAGAGAAATGCAAATTAAAACAACTCTGAGATACCACTACACATCTCTCAGATTGGCTAAAATGACAGGAAAAGATGACAAATATTGGAGGGGATGTGGGAAAACTGGGACTTTGATACATTGTTGGTGAAATTGTGAATGGATCCAACCATTCTGGAGAACAGTTTGGAACTATGCTCAAAAAGTAATCAAACTGTGCTTACCCTTTGACCCAGAAATGTTTCTATTGGGCTTATATCCCAAAGAGATCTTAGAGGAGGGAAAGGGACCCAGATGTGCAAAAATGTTTGTGGCAGCCCTTTTTGTAGTGGCTAGAAACTAGAAACTGAGTGGATGCCCATCATTTGGAGAATGGCTGAATAATATATATAATATATATATATAATATATAGTATATGAATGTTATGGAATATTATTGTTCTGTAAGAAATGACCAGCAGGATAATTTCAGAGATGCCTGGAAAGACTTATATGAACTGATGCTAAATGAAATGAGCAGAACCAGGAGATCATTATACATGGCAACAAGAAGACTATATAATGATCAGTTCTGATGGACATGGCTCTCTTCAACAATGAGGTGATTCAAACCTGTTCCAATTGTTCAGTGATGAAAAGAGAGCCACCTACACCCAGAGAGAGGAATGTGGACCACAACATAGCATTTTCATCCTTTCTGTTGTTGTTTGCATGCATTTTCTTTCTCAGTTTTTTTTCCTTCTTGAGCCAATTTTTCTTGTGCAGCAAGATAACTATATAACTATGTATACATATATTGGATTTAACACATATTGTAACATTTAACATGTATTAGGCTACCTGCCATCTAGGGAGGAGGGTGGGAGGAAGGAGGGAAAAATTTGGAACAGAAGGTTTTGCAATGGCCAATGTTGAAAATTTACCCATGCATATGTTTTGTAAATAAAAAGCTTTAATTAAAAAAATTGTTTAAAGATGGTGAGGTGTTATTCTCTTCTGGAATTGTTTCTTTAGCATTCCTGGCCCCGTAATATTTCTTTGTTGTTTATTGTATTGTTTATTATTATTTTACTTTCTGAATTGAGATGTTATATTTATTTAGGATGTTGCTCTATTTATTTCTAGAAGAAATAGCAAGGTCTTTTGAGGGGGTGAGAAATGAGGAATATATTCTTTATGAACCTCAGAAGAATGTTTAATCAGTAGCTGAGATAGTCTACATTGTAGGAAGTAAGGCAGTGTTTCCTAGGACAGCCTGATTACATCTTCATCATTGCCTTATGGTCCTAGTTTGGTAGGTTTTTTAACACAAGTTCAGGATCAGATTGATATAATTAAATTCTTCAGGTTTTCTCAACTACACCTTGATCTGGGGCCTCATCTCTTTACCCCCAGCACATAGAGTCTGCAGGCTTCCTCTGTTTTTTGAATTGGAAGTTGCTGGGTATTGTACTCCTGGGCTAGGCTTTTTCTAACTAGAAACCTCCCCTGGTTCCTGAAGGTTTCTGACTGTCTCTATGAAGACTTAGCTTGATAAAAATGGATTTATTATAATTTCTTTTGTATTTCATATTCCAATACTCTTTTTTTAAAAAAAGAAGTATAATTAAGAAAATGAAATTAACACCTTGACCATGTCAATGTATGTCTGATTCTACATCTGTGGCTTACCACTTCTGATGTTAAGACTGAGCATGGCATTGAACTAAGTTTTCCTGTTTTGAAAGTTTTTTCTCCTTTTGTTCTCTTGTGGTAATTTCACAAATGGTTTTGTTGGTCCTGCTTGCTTCACTTTATGTCAGTTTATACAAATTTTCCCTAGTTTCTCTGAATTCTTCAAACACATTGTTTCTTATGGAGCAACAACATTCTATTGTGTGTTCACATACTACAATTCAACCAGTCAATAAATATTTATTAGATATCTACTATGTGTCAAGCACTGTACTAAAGGCAAAAGATAACTCCTACTCTCTGGGAGCTCACATTAGTTATATTAATTTATTAAATTCATATCACATCAATTATATTAATTTATTAAATTCATATATTGCAAAACACTGAAAAATACTAAGTGGTATCATGAATTTCTCTATCCTCATTCTTTTATAAATATAGTCTCCTTAAGACTTAAACTCTCTTGTGTTATTATAAACCTTCTTTTAAAGATGGGAAAATGGGCAGAGAAGCATTTGATTAAAGCTCTTGTTGTAGAGTTGATGCTAGAGGTTGGACCTATGACTCAGTCTTATGTGACAGATGTATATTTGCTGTAATGTGACATTAGAAGCCATGGAAGGGTGGAGTAGTGGTCCTGTAGTCCATGTAGAGTATGTCGGGTCAAAAGATGTTGAAGATGAGGATAGATGGGTTGCTGAGATTTTGATCCAAGGTGATGAAATTTAGAGGGAGCTGATATCACTTCTATAGTATAGAAACAATCAGCACCTCATTAGCAGTAATAATTACTATGAATAGAAAATTCTCAGTTTCCTTCCTATAGGAGGCACACCCCAAGTGAGCTCTTTGATAACTCCACCCACCCTCACCCCTTGTTATTCTGTACCAGATAGCTCAGGCAAGTCAAAGCTTGAAATAAGAATGCAATAAAGTGCTCATGGACCATAAAGTTCAATAGGACAACTGTAGCTATGAAATTAAAAAAAAATACAATACCTAATTAAATTAAAATTAAATTTTACTTTCCTTATGTTCTGTTCATGGGTACAATTTGTGTTTTAGCTCACTTGCATTACTAAGAGGGCACTGGATTTACCTTAGCCACAAGGGAGGAGAGAGGGTTTTTTTGGTTGTGAGGCATTTGGTTCTGGATCTGGTGCTTGCAAGAATTCTTACCTATGAAGGTGTCACTGCTGGGTACTCTACTTGCAGCCTTGGCCAAAACTCATGAATTTAAAGGGGAGAAGGGAGTTTCCTTTTGCTGACACATAGGGTTGAGGTTCTTGGCCTTTGCTTTTGAGTCTTATATCACAGTGCCATGTTCATCAAGATACTGGGGTAACTGCTTGAGGGTCCCAGTTTCAGCTTCCATCAGAAAATTTTGAATCTATTGGGAAACCACAAGGTTCCCCAGCCAAGTCCTTGAGTTTTGAGTCCTGAATCATTGCACCATGCTCATCAGGATATTGGGACATTGAATAATCCGCTTTCTGGACCACAGTTCATGAGCTTAGAGATGGGAGGGAAGTGTAGTGATTGCAGACGTTCTTAATACTGGAGCCCATGGTTCAGAAACCCATTCCCTCTCCTCTTTGTGACGTTCAGGAGTAGAAGTGGGGCTATTTGTCTCTGTTTCTGGAGGTACAACAGCTGGGAATCTTAGTCACACCTCTGGCCAGTGGTTCAGCAAGTGAAGAGAGGTAATCATGCTTTGAGCTGTTACCATTTAGCCTATTTAATTGGATTCTTTCAGAAAGGGAGAACTCCAAAAGTCTTTGCAGGAAACTTGATTAGTAGCAAATTGATACTTACCAACACCAGCAGTTGATAGGTAAGCTATGCAGTTCAGCAGTCTGAAAAACAATAGCAAGACTGAAATGGGGAGTGGGCCAAGGAGAAGGGCAGACCCCAGTTAAGTTCTGTACAAGGAGTTAGGTGATCTCTGAGTGACAGAGAAGGTTTCTGAACATTTGCTGAGGGTAGAAGACAATCAAGTTTTCTTCAGTGACTATTTTTGCAATTTGCCTGTAAGTATGGTTTATATTACTTGCTTTTGGTGTAAAAATTCCTCGTTACAACTCTGGAAGACACATATAGATGAAAATGTTAATTCTTGAGGAACTGAAGTAAAGCATAGACAGAGTCATTTATTAGGTGTAAGAACAACAAAAATGACATCACATGGACTTGACTCTTTTAGACAATGAAGTGATTCAAGGCAATTCCAATAGTCTTGTGATAGAAAGTACTATCCACATCCAAAGAAAGAACTATGAAGACTGAATGTGGATCAAAGCATAGTATTTTCACCTTTTTTGGTTGTTGTTTGTTTTTTCCTTTCTTTGTTTTTTCTCTTTTGATCTGATTTTTTTTCTGTTCAACATGACAAATATGGAAATATATTTAAAAGAATTGCACACATTTAACCCATTTACATTGCTTGCTCTCTTGGGGAGAAAAAAGAGGGGAGGAGAGGGAGAAAAATCTGGAACACAAAATTTTGTGAAGATGAATGTTAAAAACTATCTTTGCATATATTTGAAAAAATAAAATACCATTAAAATGACATCATACCCATTCCTACTCTTGAGAAACTTATGTGAGACAGATATAACAGGTGCATAATTAACTATAATGCAAATCACAGGAGCTCAGTAGAGTTACAGCTAACTTGACCAAAACCTAAGTAAAACAAAATAAAACAAAAAGCTGATCTCCCCCTCTCTCTCATCCCCATGCCCATGCTCCTGCTCATAGTAAAGACAATAAAATTCAAGGATCTAAAGAAGGTCCTTTTTATTAGTGAGTATTAGAATTCTTTCTCCCCACTCCCAGCTTATAGTTATTTTTTTGCATTACAAATTTATTTTATTTTCAATTCATGGAACAAAATAAGCATTTTTATAACACAGTATGATTAAAAAAAAGATGACTGCACATGAAACTCCAATTCTACCATGTACAACTTGCTATTCTCTCCAAATATACAACAAAATTATCATATAAATTTCTTTTTTTCTCCTTTTTTTCTGCCCCCACCTCTACCCTAAAGATGATTACTATCAGGCACAAATAATATTATTCTATACATCACTTCTTTGCTTGGATGCAAATAGCATCTTCACATGTCCTTTATTTTTAATTTGCATATTTATAATAGTCAAAATAATGTTAACTCAAAGTCATTTTTAAACCAAATTACTGTTACTCTATACAATATTCTCTTGGTTCTGCTTACTTTGTTCCTCATCATTTTGTGAAAGTCTTTCCATGCCTTCTAAGATCACTGAGCTCATCATGTCTTATAACATAAGTAGTATTCCATCAAAATCATATGCCACAACTTGTTCAGCCATTCCCCAATTAATGGGGACCTTTGCAATTTCTAGTTCTTTGCCTCCACAAAGAGAGCTGCTATAACCATCCACATTCAGAGTTTAAATGATTATTTGTGAATATCCCTCCATTTTATTTTTTTCTCAGTAATTCCAAAATTTCAGACTTGGAAGGATTTTCTGAGGCTACCTGGTCCTTCCTTTAGCAGTTATTTACATATTTGACCTTCCTCCCCTGTTGCCCTAACTTGGCAATGTCCTCTTAATCACTTTTGCTGTCCTCTGGCTAGGGGGAATACTCTTCATATCTCATATGAATCCTCAAATTCCTTAGCCAGGGTGTCCCACCAAGCTCTGTCTTTTGTCCATGAAGCATAATATTCACAGTCTAAGTCTGTTACCTTACACATCTCATCAGTAGTCAAATCCTTCTGATTTTGCCTTCATAGGATCTCTCCCATTTACCTTCTTTTCTTTACTCACACATCCATTACCCTAGTTCAGACCCTCCTTACCTTTTCCCTGGACTATTGTAATATTTCCTAAATGGTCTTCCTGCCTCAGCTCTCTTTCTTCTCTTCATCCTTCATACAGCTGCTTAGACTGACCACAGTATTCCTTGGCTCAGTAACCTTCAGTGAGTCCCTATAGCCTCTAAAATGAAATGCAAACTCTTTTCTTTGGTATTTAAAGTCCTTAATAACCTGTCTTTCTAGTCTTATGTATTACTCTTGTAAACTACACAGGCTATCCCCAAAGTTTTAGTCTAGGTTTCAGCTTTAGACTTTTGCATTTTCCTGTAAAAACTCTGGATATCCTTATCATAACTGGTTCTCATTTGCAAATTGATTTCCAAGAGAGCAACTAGCTATATCCTCTGGGGTCCTAGCCAAATTTCTATTCTTACTAGGAAATTGTATTCCCTGTGAAGACTCCACCTTCCTCTCAGGATTCAACTTCTGAGGGATTGGAAGTATCTTTTTAATGCCATTGGCTTAAGTTACTACAATTATCCCTTGGGGTTATGGGCATGGCATCCCCATATCTCGAAAATTCAGATTTTTTTGGCTTTCTCTTTGTACAAGAGAAGAAATCAGAATTTTTTCCTTTTTTGTGGGGTGTTTACAGTACCTTATTGTAAAACTTGTGTTAAGTATTTGGCTTATCATAGGCTATATGTAGGTAAATGTTAAGTAAAAATACTATATGAAAAAGAAATAAAAAGTGAAACAATTAATTTTAACTTAAAAAAGAAATTATGAATATTTATTGTATTAAAAGATAAAATATATTGATATACAGTATCATACATATGTTTCATGCATTTCTAAGTTTCTAAACATTTTCTGTTTCATCTCCTGGGCTTTGCATACTGTTTGTGGCTTCCACAAAACTCTCTCCTATTATTCTGACCTACAATATATCAAAACCACAATAGGGAAAGTCACAATGGGGAAGGGATTCTGATATGTTCTTTCTAATATTAATTCATGGTTACAGTTATCTCCCTCATATCACTGAAGCTATACAGTGATTGTACCTCAGTATCATTTAACTAATGAATATCAATTAGCTTTTACTAAAAGATTTACCGAGAAGATATAACTAAAATAGAATAAACATATTCTCTTGAACTGGAAACAGTTTTTCCTCTATATTACCTTGAGCTTTAGAGAGAGCACTCAAACTTCAATGATTGTTACAAAGTTTTCACCTCATCAAGTAGAATTTTGAATATAACAGCCAATGGATGAGTGACTCCTTGGTTTCTGTGGTGAAAAAGTTGCTCTTCACTGAGTTTGGCTTGTGGCAATTCTGATATGGATTCCAATTCCTGGACCTTTTAAGGTCTCACAAGATCGAATCCTAGTTCTTTCCTTCTCCAGCACTTCCTGATCAAGAGGCAAAGAAACAGGAGCATTGAGTTCACAGACACAGGTTAGCCTGAACAAGAAAATAGGCAGCTGGCAAAGGAGGCTGCTGCTATACTTGCTTCTACCTTCTCCTCAAACCAAGGTTTACAGTTGTTCTTACACTGATCATCACCAAGGAGAGAGATGGAATTATCCTGTGGGCATCTTTTATATGCCCTGACTTAGGAGCCAACCCAGAGATCTTGTCTTCATCACACATGGTAAGGGATAGGAAACATTCACAGAATGCCTGTGAGATTGTCTCCCCCAGAGCTGCTCAGTCTCATGAAAACTGGGCTTTTATGGGTCAGTCCATTACACTTCACACATATTATGGTCTAACCAAATTGGTCTTGCTAATCCTCACACAGTGTTCTATTTCCTATCTTCAGGTTTTTGCAGAACCTATCCCCAAATACTTGCAATATAATTCTTCATTACCTCTGTGTCTTGGAACCTCTAATTCCCTTCAAAACTTAGCTATAAAGCAGCCTACTACACAAGCCCATGAGTGAGTTGTGTTGTGGGGTGTTTACAGTACCCAGCTGTCAGGTTTATTTTATACATATTAAAATGTGTTTTAATATATGCTTATAGGGACGTTGTCTCCTTGTAAGCTTCTTGAAGGCAGGAGCTGTTTCATTTATTTCTTTGTATCCCTAGTGCCTAGCACAGGATCTAGCTCATAGTAGGTTTTTAATAAATATTTCTTGATTAATTGATTGGCATGATGAGTGGCTAAAATGAGAACTTAAAAAGGTGAAATGGTTTGGTTTCAAAGATCCAATATCTTCCTCTGATTTTTTAATCATTGCTTTGACAGTTAAGATTTCTTAGTCTGACATTCTCCATGGTCTTACTTCTGGCTGCCTTTCCACAGCTTCCCCACTTCTGTCTTTGTTCATGGTGTCCTTTGTGCTTTTAATGCCCTTCATGCTCCATCTTACTCTGCTGGATTCCTACATAGTTGAAAAAAGATCTTATCCAGGAGGTCTTCCTTGATCCTGCCTGCTGGTAGTTCCCTTTCTCTTTAGACCCCACCTAGCACTTTGTTTGGCTTCCACATTTTGAATGTCTTTTTTCAACTTCCCTCTGGCTTTTCTGACTGCATACCATTCCTACTTGCCCATGTGGGATCTGCTTTGCCTCTGCTTGCACACACATGGCTTGTGTCTCCCCTCCCCTATACACCAATCCTCCCCCCATTCTATATGTCCTCATTGATTTGGGTCACGTTTAGCTTTAACTGTACTTGATTAAGTGCAGGACCAAACAAGCAGATGCTGATAATTAAGAAATCACAGGCACATACCTTTCCAATAGCATAACAGCACAGCACAGCCGGAAAGAAGTCTAGTGCCAGTGTCTTGACAAGTCTAATGCTGCCGTTCCTTGTGCAAATAGTTCCATCCACCACATTTGGAAAACAAATCCCACTTTTTAGTGCTAGAGAAGACTATTTTGTGCACTGGGAGCCATTTGATTATTCATTGTGCAAAGAAATTTTAATTTCTAATGGGCTTGTGTCCCAAAGAGATCTTAAAGGAAGGAAAGGGACCCACATGTACAAAAATGTTTGTGGCAGCCCTTTTTGTAGTGGCTAGAAACTGGAAACTGAATGGATGCCCATCAATTGGAGAGTGGCTGAATAAATTATGGTGTATGAATGTCATGGAATATTATTGTTCTGTAAGAAATGACCAGCAGGATGATTTCAGAGAGGCCTGGAGAGACCTACATGAACTGATGCTAAGTGAAATGAGCAGAACCAGGAGAACATTATACACAGCAACAAGACTATACGATGATCAATTCTGATGGACCTGGTTCTCTTCAACAGTGAGGTGATTCAAGCTAGTTCCTATTATTCAGCGATGAAGAAAGTCATATACATGCAGAGAGAGGGAACTGTGGGAACTGTGTGGACCACAACATAGCATTTTAATGTTTCTGTGAATGTTTGCTTGCATTTTGTTTTCCTTCTTAGGTCGGTTTTTTTCTCTTTCTAGATCTGATTTTTCTTGTGCAGCAAGATAATTGTATAGATATGTATACTCATATTGGATTTATCATATATTTTAACATATTTAACATGCATTAGACTATTTGCCATCTAGGGAAGGGGGTAGGGGGAAGGAGGGAAAAATTTGGAACAGAAAATTTTGCAACGGTCAATGTAGAAAAATTACTTATATGTTTTGTAAATAAAAAGCTTTAATAACAAAAAAAAGAAATTTTAATTCACTTATTTGGATCTTTTTCAGCATAGTTGGAATATTCAGCTTTTGGTGGTGCTGAAGCTTTACTTTATTGATAGAGTGGACTGCTCACTAATCCTTTCAAATGTGATACTAGTGACAAATAAGATTATTTTGTCTCCTTTCCATTTTGAGTAAGTTTTATTTAAGACTTTTGTTTTGACATCGTAACCAATTTTCCTTAGATCACCTCAATTTATAAGTATTTATTAAATGCCAGGTACTTAATACAAAAACAGAAAAGCAATCATCTCTGATCTCAAAGAGCTTATGTTTTGACAGAAGAGTAAACATGTATATGTATTATATTTATGTATATGCATGCACATACATGCATATATATAGTTTATATTTATATGAATGTGAATGTATATATGTGTATGCTATATATGCACACATATGCATGTATGCATAGTGTGTGTATATATATGCATCTATATTATTTATATATATATGAGTATGTATATGATGAGTACATATAAAGCAGACACAAAATAAAGATAAGACCATTGGAGGTGGTAGTGAAAGTCCTTAGAAACTGTAGAGGTCAGGAACAGAACCATGTAGGAAGTACAGCTTGAGATGAAACTCAAAGGAAATTAGATCGTCTTTGAACATTCCTTTGTAATAAAGGGGAAAAAATTAAGCAAAGCCAGTCAACTTAGTGATTTTGCTTAATAGAGTAAGTATATACTACCTTCCATTTCTGTAGTCAGTTGCCTCACCACTGAGAAAAATGAAATATGCTTCATCATCATTTCTCTGGGACCAAGATAAGTCATTGTAATTATTGAGAATCTGATCAGCTTTTAGTTATATTCATTTACATTATTTTAGTCATTGTTTTGCTGTTCTTCTCATCCTACTTGCTTCATTCCTCATTTCTTAGAAGTCTCTTCATATTGATGCAAAGAAGTTGATCTTTCACAGACCTAATCAGCAGCAAAGGGACTGGAGTTCCTTCAAGGTTTGTTCAGTTTCTTTCTTTTATTTTAAGATTTTGATGTTTAAATTCTCATCTTTATGTCAATCTGAATATCATATTTTTGGCAAATATTCTTGCTGGAAAAGAATAGAGTAAAATAATTCTAGCAATTTTTAAAATTTTATTTTCATTGATAGTGATTTTTCCTTTATCTTGCTGATTTGATTTCCCTTTTTAAAAAAATCAGCTTAGTTAATGCTTTGTCTGTTTTATTAGTTAAAAATCTTACACATATTATATATCTATATATAAAATGTATGTATATATATGTACAGGCATATATGTATGTCCAATATATATAGTATAGAATAGTATAGTATAGTATAGTATAGTATAGTATAGTATAGTATAGTATATATAGATAAGTTCAGTACATATGTGTCAATATAGTGTCAATACATATATGCATATGTTTAGCCTACCATAATTCTCTAGTTTTTCTCTATGTTTAGAAATAGTCTAGATAATAAAAGAATTACTTTTCTTTAAAAGTTTGGCAACTTTTAAAGATAGTTTTTAACAAACTGTATAATTCCTCCTTCTAAGATTGATCTCTTTAGGCTATGTTCTTTGCTAATTATGGCATTTTATATAGCATAGGCTCTATTAGCTTACTCAACTTGTAGCCTGAATTCCCAGAATATAATTGACTAACTTTTCCCCTTAGGGTTTTGTATATAACACTTAGAGGCTGAGGTTTTTTTCCTTTCCTTTCCTCATATTCTGTGTTCCCCAATGTCATTTAACTAAGTGCTGTCTCTTCATTATCAATGAACATATTTTCTGCTTATCCATACTGTAGTTCAGCTGTCCTAGCATCCTTGGAAAGGTCATAAATATTCATCTACCAATAATAAGAGTTTTTAATTTTTTGTGTATGTAATAGAACCCTATGGTAGTCTGCTACTACTTAGAAATCATTTCTATTTTGAAATGCATAAAATAAAATACACAAGATACAAAGGAAACCAATTATATTGAAATATAATGACCAAAATATGAAATGTTTTCATGGATCCCTTAAAATCTATTCACAGACTCTTTGGGTTTACATGGACTTTAGGTTAAGAAATTCTGATATAAGGGCAGCTAGGTGGTACAGTAGAGAGAGCCCTGAAGTCAGGAGGACTTGAGTTCAAATGTGGTCTCAGACACTTACCACTTCCTAACTATGACCCTGGGCAAGTCACTCAACCCCAATTGCCTCAGCAAAAAAAAATTCTGATATATATCATTTAAATAATGTTTGAAATAAGAATATATCAACTAGCTGATGAGAAAGGAAAATAGTTACATATCAAGACATATATGGTAAGTTCAAATACACTTAAGATCAGAGAGAGAAAATTGTATTAGCTATACGATTAATTTCTAGCTACTATTTGCCTAATATTGTCAAGCTTGAATTTATATGATGAATCCCTATTTTAAATATCTAGGTAGCATGTTGTTTGGGAGCCAAAGATTAAAACTTATATTGTCTGGTGTCATATGTATGCAGTTAGCAGACAGATTAGATCACTTGTGGCCACATATCATTAAAGATTGCTGCCTGAATATTGAACTTGACCTCCTACAAATCACCTCCATGCTTCATTGAATTCCAGAATTATTTGTCTGGTATATAGCTAGTAAGTGTACTTTAACTATATCTATAGCTATAGCTATCTATGTGTCTATTTTTTTTTCCTTTCTTTCCCTGCCCCTGTTTTTCAATAAATCCCAAAGTTCTTCAGAAGGACTTTGAAAGTGTTCTTCTGCTTCTGCTTTTTCTATTTTTTTCTGACTAACAAGTGAGCACTTCCCCTGTGAGAGTTCTCCATAAAGTAATCGTTTTGACAATCATATGTTTGGCATTTGAATGACATGGCCAGCCATCTGCAGTAGTTGTGCTCTCTCCAGTAGAATTGGAATGCTTGACAGTTTAATTCAAGAAAGGAGCTCAGTGCTTGGTATCTTATCCTGCCAGGTGATCTTCAGAATCTTCTTGAGATAGTTCAAATGGAAGTGATTCAGTTTCCTGGCATGGTGCTGGTATATTGTCTAGGTTTCACAGGCAAGAAGCAATGAGGTCAGTATATTAACTCCGCACACCTTTAGTTTGATGCTCTTTTCTCCCATGTTTTCCTTCTGAGTCTCCCAAACACTGAGATAGCTCTGGAAATGAATGTGTCAACCTCATCATCAGTGTGTACATTGATACATTGCCAAAGGTATACCAACTAGCCTATGAGAAAGGGAAATAGACCAAGTATACTGCCAAAATAAGTGAACTTATCCACAGCATTCAAAACTTCTCCATTTGCTGTGACACAGTCTTGTTTCACTCCATTGGTAACTGGGAGAATACTAGAGCATCATCCATTATCAAAAACCCAGAGAAGCATTGTCTGAAATTGGTGTATAATACTGATGAACCTCTTTGGGAAACTAAAATTTGACATAATTTTCTATAAGTTCTTGTGACTTACAGTATCAGAATATCTATAAATAAATCTTTTCTCCCTTGTTTTTTTTGAAATTATTATTTGTTCTTCCAAATGAAATTCATTATTTTTTGTAACTCAAGTTAAATTTTTTTAGTGATTTAATTGGGATGATATTAAATAATAGATTAGTTGGGTAAAATTGTCATTTTAAAAGATTCTGGTTTTACCTATCCATGAACAAGAAATATTATTTAAATTATTTAGATTTGACTTTATTTGAATAAAAGTGTTTCATGTTTATGTCCATATAGTTCGTGGGCTTATTTTGTCAGGTATACTCTCAAGTATTTCATACTGTCTAGCCATTTTTAAATGATCTGAAACAATATAGAATAATATTGCTGATATATAGTATAGTTGCCCCATTTTTCTCTTTTAATTAAATCTATTTTAGCTTTAACTTTGTCTGAGATCATTGATTACTTACTGCTTCTGCTTTTTTTCAACATAAATTCTACTCTGCCCTTTATCTTTGTGTGTGTCTCATTTTTTTTAGTATTTCCTGAAAGCAACATATTGTAGTATTCAAATTTTTAATCTGCTATCCATTTACATCTTATGAGTAAATCCATACTATTCATATGCCACACTATAATTACTTGTTGTATATTTTCCTCCTTCCTATTTTTCCTGTTTTTCTTACCCTGTTTACTCTATTCCTCCTCACTCCTTTGCTTTACTTCTAACCATTACTTTTTTCTCTTTCTTAGCCTACACCTCTAAGAGTCCCTTCCTTATCCTCTCTCCCAAGCCTATCCCCTTGCCCTCTTATTTCTTTCTCAATTTAGAAGACTTTTAAAACACACACACACACACACACCCACACACACACACACACACACACACACACGCACACTCATGCCTCCCTCCACAGAGTTCCGTTTAACCCATTCCCAGTGAGAGTTAGGTTGTACTACCTGCCTTCCCCCCACTAGCTTCTTCTGTATCAGTTTTTCCTTTTTGTTTGCCTCATTTATATGAGATAATTCTCCTTCTAATCTCTCCCTACAGTTTTTTTTTAAAAGAATCACTTTATCATACTCAGCTTAGTCCAAGCCTCTTTTTCAAACTACCCAAATAATGATGACAGTCATAAAAATACTTGATAGCATTTTCACATATAAGCAGTAAACACAATTTGACCTTATTAAATCATTTTTAATTGATCTTTGATACTTCATATTTCTCCGGGGTATTATATATTGAATTTTCCCTTAAATTCTGCTGTTTTGTCGCAAATACTCGAAAGTCTTTGAGTTCATTAAATATCATTTTTTATCATTTAGGATTATACTTTGTGAGTAAGTTACTCTTGGTCATATTCTCAGCTCTTTTACTCTATAAAATAAAGTATTCCAAGACCTGTGGTTCTTCAATGTAGTAGCTCCTAAGTTGTATATAATCCTTACTATAGCTTCATGATATTTAATTTTTTTTCTTGTTGCTATGATATTCTTGTAAGTTTTCCCCCTGGGACTTTTTTTCAGGTGTTGATCAGTTTTCTTATTTCTGCTTTGCTTTTTTGGTCTAGGACTTAAGGGCAATTTTCCTTGATAATTTCTTGTAATACTGTATCAAAATTCTTTTTTTATTGTAATTTTCAGGTATTGTGAACATTCTTATATTTCTCCTTAATCTGTTCTTTAGATGAGTTATTTTTCTGATGTTTCACATCCTTTTCCATTTTTTCATTCTTTTGATTTTGTTTTATAATTTCTTAGTGTATTAGAATGTCATTAGCTTCAAAATGACATTCTTGTTTTCAAGGAATTATTTTCTTTTTTAAGTTTTTGATTCTCTATTTTATCTTGGTTGATTTTCTTTTCATAATTCTCTTGATTTTCCTGGATTGCTCATTTTTTTTCTTCTTTTTCCTTGATCTCTCTTATTTGATTTTTAAAGTTCTTTTTAAGTTCTTCCAAGAGCTTTTTTGTTCTTGGGATCATTTGACTTTTCTAATTGAAAAAGGGGTGGCTTTTAAAATTATTATCTTTCACTGAATATGAACCCCAATCTTCTCCATCCCCATCGTAGCTATCTATGATTGGATACTTTCTCCTTTCCTTATTCATTTTTATTTTGTTTTTAGTAGCTATGAGTGTAATCAAGTTCTAGTCCCAAGGTATGAGGAATGCATCTCTGTTCATCTTTCCCTACTGTTACTCCCAGGTGTGTGCTAGCTTCTTCTTCCTGCAGCTGCAGCCTAGGCAGTCTGGTTAGCACAGCTGTGCTTGATGTCCTTCAGTAGAAAGTCCTTCAATCTTCTCCTACTCAGTGACCAAACCCCCACATTGTCCATGAGATAAAAGTTTTGAAGGCTGAGGCTGCCTCTCAACCCAGCTGTCCCCAAGGCTCATTGTTTGTTTATTCCACAGAATAAGCCAGAAGAGTTTGCACTTCATTCAAGCCAAATCTCCACTCCACTCTTTCCTGGGGTCTTAGAAGTTGTTTTTAGTTGGACAACTGCTTTCCCTCAACTTTTGTTTGTGTCCTCTGCAACATGTTCCTTTTGAGGTGTTATTCCATTTTTTGGGGGAGGAGAAAATTTGGAGAGTTGAAACTTTTCTGACCTATTCTACCATCTTCCCAGAATGCTTTCCCCTAACTAATTTTTTTAAAAGAATGCTTTCACATGTAATTGGAAAAATATGAAATATAATTTAAAATAATTTTAATATAATTTAAAAAACCCAACTATACTCCCTGAAGTTGACACTGGGAACAGTTTTAAAAACATAAATAGTTTCTTATCTTACCAGGGTCAGGGGTCCACATAATTTTCTAGATTTATCCATAGATGCCTTCTCTGCTGAGATAATCTCCTCCACCTCCTTAATGCCTATGGCCTTAGGGACCTGTGGATCCCTATGCTCAGATAAGTCAGTTTTTGCTATTTTTTTTTT
>JAJPUD010001759.1:64930-79702 GCA_023553655.1 Myrmecobius fasciatus
ATCTAGAGATATAAAATTTCCCCTTATTACCGCTTTGGCTGTATCCCACAAATTTTGGTATGTGGTCTCATTATTGTCATTCTCTTGAATGAAATTAGTAATTGTGTCTGTAATTTGCTGTTTCACCCATTCATTCTTTAGAATAAAATTATTTAGTTTCCAATTGGTTTTTGGTCTATTTTCTCCTGGCCTTATATTGCATGTGATTTTTATTCCGTCATGATCTGAAAAAAAATGCATTTATTATTTCTGCCTTCCTGCATTTGATTTTGAGGTTTTTGTGTCCTAGCACATGGTCAATTTTTGTATAAGTTCCATGGACTGCTGAGAAAAAAGTAAACTCCTTTCTGTCTCCATTTAATTTCCTCCAAAGATCTATCATACCTAACTTTTCTAACATTTTGTTTACCTCCTTAACTTCTTTCTTATTTATTTTGTGGTTTGATTTATCAAGTTCTGAGAGAGGGAGGTTGAGATCCCCCACTATTATAGTTTTGCTGTCTATTTCTTCTTGCATCTCTCTGAACTTTTCCTATAGGAATTTCCATGCTATACCACTTGGTGCGTATATGTTTAGTATTGATATTGCTTCATCATCTATGGTACCCTTTAGGAAGATATAATTTCCTTCTTTGTCTCTTTTAATTAAGTCTATCTTTGCTTTTACTTGGTCTGAGATCAGGATTGCTACCCCTGCTTTTTTTTGTTCACCTGAAGCATAATAGATTCTGCTCCAGCCTTTTACCTTCACCCTATATGTATCTCTATGTTTTAGATGTGTTTCTTGTATACAACATATTGTTGGATTCTGGTTTTTAATCCACTCTGCTATCTGCTTCTGCTTTAAGGGAGAGTTCATTCCATTCACATTCACAGTTAAAATAACTAATTCTGTATTTCCTGTCATCTTATTTACCCTAACTTATGCTTTTCTCTTTCTTATCCCCTAGTTTTTGCTATATTTTGTAAGGCTCAGGTCTCCACACAACTTTCTGGACTGCCCCAAGTCATGCTGCAGTACTGATCTCCTATCAGTTTTCCCAGGTTTCATTTAAGTGTTATTTTCCCCCATTAGAATATATGCCTCTTGAAGGGAGAAAATGTCATGTGTGCCTATATTTATATTGCCAGCACTTAGCATAATTTTTAGCATATAGTTGTCATTCTTGTTGTTCAGTAGTTTTTCAGTCATGTCCAACTCTTCATTACACATTTGGGATTTTCTTGGCAAAGATACTGGAGCAGTTTTCTATTTCCTTCTCCAGCTCATTTAATACATAAGGAAACTGGGGCAAATAGAAATAAGTGACTTGCCCAGAGTCACATAGCCAGTTAAGTCTCTGAAGCCAAATTTAAATTCAGGAACATATAGTCCACTGAGCCACCTAGCTGCCAACTAGAACACAGTAAGCAATAACAAATACTAATATATCTCTAGTGAAGAGTAATTAGTGCTCTCACTATTTATCTAATGACCTCAAATTTAATCCTTTTCTTAAATTTCTAGAAGTCTCATAATATAGAAGTAAGGAGTACACAGGTTCTTCCTGCAGTGGTGTATGTGTTTCAATCTCCTCCCCGCACTCAATATGTTACAAGATCCTTTAAGATAAATAATATTATCATTATTGTTTTTGAAAGCTTTGTATCTCCAGCTCATAAAACAGTTACATACTTAGTTTATTGAATTTCAGAATCACAGAATTCAGAGAATTGTGGAATTCAAGATTTGAAAGAAAATTCATGCTATCATACCTGACAAGTGGTCATTTGGTCTCTGTTTTAAGCTCTCCAGTTAATCTTGGATTGGCTTGGAATGGTGGAAAGAGCATTATCTCTGGATTATGGGGACCTGAATTTATTTTATTTTATTTTATTTTTTTTTATTTGTGTAACATATGTATGGGTAGTTCCTCAGCATTGATCTTTACAAAGCTTTCCATTACAAATTTTACCCCCAGTCTCCCCCCTCCCCTAGATGACAGGAAGTCCACTACGTTAATTATGTTGAAATACTTGACAAATCGAATATATGTATACATATTTCCACACTTATCATTGTTGTGCAAGAAAAATCATATCTATAAGAAAGAAAAAATCAGAGAAAGGAAACACAATACAAGCAAACATCAACAGAGAGCATGAAAATGTTATGTTGTGGTCCACATTTCATATCCCTCTCTCAGTGTATATATGGCTTTCTTCACTGAACAATTGGAAGTGGTTTGAAACATTTCATTACTGAAGAGAGCCATGTCCATCAGAATTGATCGTCATATAGTCTTCTTGTTGCCGTGTATAATGATCTCCTGGTTCTGCTCATTTCACTCAGCATCAGTTCATGCAAGTCTCTCCAGGCCTCTCTGAAATCCTCCTGTTGGTTGTTTCTTACAGAGCAATAATATTCCATAACATTCATATACCATAATTTGTTCAGCCATTCTCCAATTGATGGGCATCCATTCAGTTTCCAGTTTCTAGCCACTATAAAAAGGGCTGCCACAAACATTCTTGCACATGTGGGGCCCTTTCCTTCCTTTAAGATCTCTTTGGGTTATAGCCCAATAGAAACACTGCTGGGTCAAAGGGTATGCACAGTTTGATAACTTTTTGAGCATAGCTCCAAATTGCTCTCCAGAATGGCTGGATCCATTCACAGCTCCACCAACAATGCATCAGTGGGGGACCTGAATTTAAATCTCATCCCTTCACTCTTTGCTCCACTCCCCAATGTCCCAATTTCTCTACCTCCTCATCAGCAGCCTTACCTCCTTTTTACTTCCTGTTATGTAGAAGAATTTCTATTACTTTATCATGGCTAATGCTTCTTCTTTTTTTAAAATAGCATTATATTTTCCCAAATATATACAAAGATAGTTTTCAACATTCATGTTTGCAAAACCTTGTATTCCAATTTTTTTCTCCCTCTCTCCTCTCTGTTCTCTCCCCAAGACAGTAAGCAATCTGATATATATATTAAACATGTGCAGTTCTTCTAAACATATTTCTGTATTCATCATGCTGCACAAGAAAAATCAGATCAAAAAGGAAAAAAAAGGGGGGGGAATGAACAAAAAATCAGCGGCAACAACAAAAAAGGTGAAAACACTATGCTTTGATCCACATTCAGTCTCCATAGTTCTCTCTCTGGATTCAGATGTCTCTTTCCATAACAAGACTATTTGAATTGCCTTGAATCACTTCATTATTGAAAAGATGGCAAATTCTTTTAACTAAACTTTTGATTTTAATCCCTTCATGCTTCCTTCAGGATCTTGTTATAGTAATTGTAGGGGCATTCAAGGAGGCTTAGCACCTTTGAGTCCTTTTCCATCTGCCATCCAACTTTTACCTGTGGTTCAAGAAACTGTATCATGCACTGTGGCTATATCCCAGCAAATGGGCTAAATTAGATTGAGAATAACCAACAGATCTGTTGGTGAGTTAGGGGGATGTGTCTTTAAGGCATGAGAAGACTTTCTCTGGTGGAATAGGTAGATGAGAACAATTTGTTTCAATGTCCACAAAGATGGCTGAAGCAGGTGCTTTGGGACTCTTAGAGCTTAATCAGATATCAAAGATCCTAAGGTCATCCATTGCAATCCAGGCTATCAGTGGTTATCCTGACCATCTTTGGTCTTTCTTTATATCCTCAGCACTTAGTACAGTACCTGGCACACAGTAGGCTCTTTAATAAATGTTTACTGACTTGTCACACAGCCTGGCACAGGTGAACCATTGCTTCCAAAGGATGGGCTGAGGGAAGCTTCAACTGTTCTATGTCAAAATTTTGCAATAGGAAATCAGTCTCTAATGGAAGAAAAAGAGAATAGGTGTAAAAAAAGCTGGGATGGAAAAGTTCAGGAACCTGTTAGCCAAATGAGGGCTCAGATAAAGTATTAGGAATCATTATGGAAAGAATGAGTTTTGAGGAGCTAATATGCAGTGGAGAAATGCTTTGGATATTCACAACACATTGAACTCAGCTTTTCAAGTCATAACCATTTAGATAGAGTGATCTACAAATGAATATCAGCTAGTATTGACAGAAATTGCTTTTTATTTATTTATTTTTATCTCTCCTAGTACCTAGAACTGTGGTCTGCACATACTAGTAGATGCTTAATAACTATTTCTTTAATGGATTGGAATTGAAAATTAATTTGTTAACTTTGGACAGTTGTAGATCATGGAGATTTCAAAGGAAAATGAGATAAGCAAAGTTATATTGCTTAACTTTAGCCAAAAATGCAACTAGTATTGACTATAAACATGTCTTCTCTGACTAGTAGATTCAACCACAATTAAGAGTGACGTGATATCATGGTTGCATTCTGAGAAAGGGAAAAATATGAATGAAAAAAAAGATAAAAATGACATTTTTAGAAAAGAAAAAAAATTAAAAAAACAACCTTTGCCTCAGACCAGCAAAGATAAACAAAGAAACCCACCCTTTTTCTGTGTCTGTTTTGGAGGTGCTAGAAATCACAGGAAACTTCCTTTTTCACATCTGTTGGGTAACAAAGGGTGAATAACATGGATCATCAAAGAAAGTTTTGTTTTACTTTTTGGAAAGGCTTTATTATCTAGGAAGTAGAGAATTTCACCAGTGGCTGGGTCATTTAGAAGTTCCTTGCTCTCTATACAGGGGAGGCAATTGGAAATATGGTAATAATTCAGAAGCTGACTACATGTAGTAGTCAGCAGGGGGTGCATAAGTATGTCAAGGTAACAAAAAGATGTCTCTGGAAAATCTGTTTTGGGAAAGGTATTTATTCTTAGATATCTCTGAACTGAGGTGTCATGGAGGGACATGTCCGACCTATGAGTACTTAGGGTTGCTCTCTTTGACACATAAAACTAGTCTGGTGGAATGAAGGAAGTAGTAATATACTATAGGAATAAGCCTCCAGGAACCTCTGATGACCATATTTAAGTATTTTAGGGATCCAAGAATTACAAACAAATCAGGAAACATTCACTGTATATAAGATACTGTGCTAAAAATGGAAATACAAAATCCCAGAATCCCAACTTGAAGGGACCACAGAGGTCAGAGAAGCGTTGAGCAAGGGTTTTTTTTTTTTTTTTTTTAAATATAGCTCCAGCAAGTGGTCATCAAAGCTATGCCTAGAGATCTTCTATGAGAGGGAATCTATTACCTTTTAAGGCAGATATGACATAGTCTATTCCCTTAAGAATTTTTAATCTAAAATGGGGGAAGGGGAGCATGTGCATAAATATATGAAAAAATGTGATAACCCAAAAAGATGTTTAGGCATCCCAAGAAAGTGTAACACACAGACTCTAATTACATTAGTGTAACATTTTATATTTCTAATATACTTCACTTCCCTTTATATGATGATACTACTAAGAGTAATCTATCACTCCGGTTTATAAGATTTTACAAATAAGTTTCTATTCTAACTTATTGTTGCCTTTGGGAACCATCTCTTTCTATTTGGCAAATAAGTTAGATATTTACTGATCAAGGCACATTTTAGGCTCTTTTGGTTTCTTTGTTACAGAAATTAATTTATATTGATTAAACTTCTGGATGAAATAATTAAATTCAATGTCTATGTCATTTTTGTTCTCCATTTCTCCTTTTTGATTTTCAGATACTTGTTAAATAATTCAGACGAGTAATTTCTACTATATGCCATCTTTTTATTGTCTTTTTTTGTACTTTTCTAATTCTGATCTTATAATATAAATGAATGATCTGACTATAAAGATAATTGACTTGGGAATATCTTCTATATCAATAAAAATCTTTTTCTGTATGATAAAAATATAATCTAATTTGTTCTTTATGAAGCTTTCCTTTCTTCTGCCTTCCTCCTTCTCTCTCCTTCCATCCTTTTTTCTTCCTTCCTTCCTTTTCCTTCCTTTTCTCCTTCCTTCCCTTTCTCCTTTATATTCTCCTTTCTTTCCTTCCTTCCTTCTTTCTTTCTCTTTTTCTCTTTTCTTTCTTTTCCTTTTTTCTTTTTTTTCTGACTTTCTTAGCATTTAGTGATTTCTCTTTTTTCCCCAAAAAATGTCCCAGATATCAAGGTGTGAAGCTTTGATGTAATCTAAAGGGCTCTAACCTCTCAAATTCCTTCTTCCTGAGTAATATTTCTTTCCATCCTCATCTTGTCCTACTTAGCACTGAAGACACCAAGAATCAGTTTATCTCTTGATTTGATATAAAGGGTCTTGTGAAGCTTCTTCATAATCTCTTCTACCTCTTTATCTTCTTTTTTTTCTTTTTTTAAATTTATTAATACTTTTTATTTGCAAAACATATGTATGGGTAATTCCTAAACATTAACCCTTACAAAGCTTTCTGTTACAAATTTTTCCCCCCTACTCCCCACCCCTCCCTTAAATGGCAGGATATCTACTACATGATAATTATGTTAGAATACTTAAGAAATCGAATATATGTGTAGTTATTGCATCATTTTTTTTTTTTTTGTGCAGGAGAAATCGTATCTACGAGAAAGAATAATCCGATAAAGGAGATACAATGTAAGCAAACCTCAATAGAGAACATGAAAATGTTATGTTGTGGTCCACATTTCACATCCCTCTCTCTGGGTGTATATGGCTCTCTTCACCGAACAATTGGAACTGATTTGAAGCATTTCATTGTTGAAGAGAGTCATGTCCATTAGAACTGATCCTCATATAGTATTGTTGTTGCCGTGAATAATGATCTCCTGGTTCTGCTCATTTCACTGAGCATCAGTTCATGCAAGTCTCTCCAGGCCTCTCTGAAATCGTCCTGCTGGTCATTTCTTACAGAAAAATAATATTCCATAACATTCATATACCATAATTTATTCAGCCACTCTCCAATTGATGGGCATCCATTCAGTTTCCAGTTTCTAGCCACTACAAAAAGGGCTGCCACAAACATTCTTGCACGTGTGGGGCCCTTTCCTTCCTTTAAGATCTCTTTGGGATATAAGCCCAATAGAAACACTGCTGGGTCAAAGCTACCTCTTTATCTTCAACACCCAGTGTTGCTGCAGAAGTTGCCATTATTTTCATGTTATTCTCTTTGCAAATAGTTGTAATTAATACTTCAATCTGTCATGACCAAATATCCAATGAAATAATGTTTCTTGTTGCCTCTAGGTGAACAAAATAAAACCAAAGTTTTTTTCTTTGCTTCTCCAAGAAGACCTTGTGAGTCATTCTCCCATTTAGTTACAACTTCCTTATTTCTCCTGATCCTTGTAGCAAAAATATCAAGATTGTTCTTATTCTAGAAGTTTGCAGATGAAACTTGGCACTTTCCTTCCAGAAAGGTGATGATCTTAAAATGTAAAAAAAAAGACATCCATTTTCAGACATGGACAAAGTGAGAATTTGTTTTGCTAGACCATGCATAATTATTGAGTTGATATAATTTAGTTTTTCCAAAAATATATTTTTTGGTCACTGAAAAAGGATAACATTTAAAATACCATTTAGAGAGTCAAAGTGAAGAATGTTGATTTGTCATTCTTAGTACTCTTAGTTTTCTTTCCCATCACTTTGCCACCATACCACAGAAGGAGAAAGGGCTATCTTGAGGGTCTGAGGGCCATTTAAAATTTATCTTTGTTTAATGGGTTGTCATAGCCCAAAAAATTCATTAATAGCTGGGGGAGTAGGATGGTCTATGGAAAATAGATTCAATCTGTTACTGAGATAATACATAAAGCCTTTCTACCATGATAGAATGCTGAAGGAAACCTGCCATAACCTATAGTCTGTTTTTATTTGGAAAGTGTAAAAGAAGCCCACACAATTATCAGCTTTCCCCCCTTATATTATAAATAAAATCCAGCATGAAAAGATTAAAAAACTTCATCTGCAAAATAATACAAAAGTTTCAATTTAGTATGTGCTTTAAAAAGGAAAACTGTACATACTAAAGATTTGTAGTCTCCTCTTTTTCTGTTTTAATATGTAAATAAAGAGGGCAGCTAGGTGGCACAGAGTATAGAATAATGGACTTGGAATCAAGGAGACACATCTTCATGAGTTCAAATTCATCCTCAGATACTAACTAGCTGTATGACCCTGGGCAAAGTGACTTAACCCTGTTTCCTCAGTTCCCCTTCTGTAAAATAAATTGGAGAAGGAATTGCAATCTATCCCAGTATCTTTGCCAAGAAAACCCCAAATGGAATCATGAAGACTCAGACATGATGGAAGTGACTCAACAACAACTATTTCTTCATTACTTCATCATCTCATCTCTTCCCATGGTTTACATGCCATTCTTTTGGAGATTAATTTCACTCTTAAATTCTAGTCCCATATCACCAACTACTTTCTGGATATCTGATTTGGATATCTTAAATTCATTACATTCAAAATTAGAGATATCATATGACTCTGTAAGCCATATTTCTGTTCATCACTACCATCTTTCTAATCATGGAGATTTGTAACTTCAGGATCATTCTTTCCTCTTCCTCCTTTTCCTTTTAACCCCAATATTCTATGTTTTGAAGATTCTATTTTTGGTAGACTCATTATATTATCACTTCTCAAACCCATCTCCTCTCCACTCTTATGGCAATCACCCTTGTTCAAGCTCTCATCACTCCCATCTGGATTATTATGATGATTATTATTAAGTAGCTATCTCTCCTTTTTATAATCCATCCTTTACATGATTGTCAAAATAATATTTCAAAGGCACAGGACTGACCTTGTAACTTTTTGGACTAAAAACTTTTAGTTTTTTTCATCATTTCTAGGATAAAAGAAACTGCCATTTAAGACCCACAATAATTTGGCTCCATTTAATATTCGGGCCTTATTTCAAATTCTATCTTTTCTATGAACTCTTCAGTTCAATCAAAATTAGGAAAGAACTCAATAGTTCATCTCCTGCTTCCATACATTCATACAAGTCATCCTATATCCCTGTAATAAACTCTTTCCTCACTTATGCCTTTCCAAATTTTTATATTCCTTCAAGGATTAGCTTATCTGCTACTACATTAGGTGCCAACGAAGGCAAAATAGATAGAGAATTAGAATCTTCTTGGGTTGCAATTCTATTCCAGACACTGCAAACTGAAGCAGATCATTTAATCTCTCTATTCTCAGTTTCTTCTTCTGTAAAATGAAGGATTTGGATTTACTGGCCTCTAATTCCAATCTACCCCTAAATCTCTCTTCACAATATTATATTTATCCAGGAAACTATTGGAATTCCTCAGTTGTTAGTGACTTTTCTCTTCCTCCTTCATTATCCCTAGAGCCCTCTATGTGAACTGTACTTTAACCCTTATGCTCTGGATCAAAGCTCCTTCCCTAGCAGTTACTTCCTTATATGTGATATCTTCCCTATTAGAATGAAAGCTCCATGAGGACAAGGACTGTCCTTTTTTTTTTTTGTATTTGTATTTCTAGCACTTAGCAAAGTGCTTTGGTTAGTAGGAAATGCTTAATACATGTCATTCATTCACTTTATACCTAATATTTACATAGTTGAAATTATGTAAAAGCTCATCTAATAGAATATATGTTCTTTGAGGAAAGGGATTTTTGCTTTTGTCTTTTTATCCTTGGGGCCTAGCACAGTATCTTTCACATATTATATGCTTAATATGTTTGTTGAAAATATGGGAGGTTATTACCTAAAATCACTCAGCAAAAGCAGGGGCTAGGGAGGAAGCAAGTCTTTATTAAAGGCCTACTATATGCTAGGCATTGTACTAGGCATTTTACAAATATCATGTCATTTGAGAGTATCAGTCTTGATTATAATCTTTAGCATCCAAGAGTAAACTCTTAACATAGCTGGCTATGGATAATGTCTTATTTTTGTCTGAGGTGCACATTGTACAAATATGGGAATTTCTGATACTCAAAATTAATTGCTACTATATTTGCTGTTTTGGAGAACTCTCCCTCACTCCTACTTTATTTCAAGATTTTAATCCTACTGTAATTGTCATCTTTAGCCTAGTTGAATATAAAGAAAGATGTTCCCCACCCCCAACCCTCCCCAGCTTGTTGGAGAGCTAAATAAGTTTCAACTTTGCCACAGATGGTCCCTTTTCCTGCTGCCAGATTTTCATCAACAACTGGCAAAGCAAGTGATATGGCAAAGGACGGGGGCCTGAGTGATTGGCTTCTCTCCAGGGAAAGAGAAGGGGAGAAGTATGGGAGAAAGGAAGAAAGGGAGGAACACAGGAAGGGAAGAAAGGAGAAATGGAAAGTGGGGAAGGGAGAATATATATGAGAAAATCTGAAGAAAAAGAGAAAATATTTAGTATTTCAACAGTGAAAATAATACTTTACTTTTCAACATCAAGTATAAAGGTGGTTATAATAGTCCTTCTTTTTTGATCAAAAACACACTGGTTTAGGGAAAGGGGCAAAGAGATAAAGATTCTTTTCCTCTTCTCCACCCCCATCCTAACATTTCTCTTCCATCCCTTCAAGAACTCAGTTCCTGTCCCCTGAAAACATGGTCATTAGAACAAGCATGAAAAATGGGATGGAGCATTTGTGAAATCACCATTGCTGGAGGTGCACACATCAGTGGCTGACTAGAATGGGATAAAAAGAGAAAAATCAGCAAGAAAAAAAAACACAGCAAGGCCTCTAATCTTTGGGAAGTCAGCCAGAACTCATTTCTAGTCAACCAATTCAGATTTGCTGGAGAAGTTTTGTGTGTGTGTGTGTATGTGTATGTGTATTTCTGTTTTGCTCAGAGTAAATGCATCTCTGTCTGTCTGTCTGTCTCTCAGTCTCTCTCTGTCTCTGGCTCTCTCAATATAGCAAAGATTCAACAAAATGTTCTGCTATTTGAGTAAATTATTGAGAAATATTAGAAAGAATTTAGTGTTGCTCACAGTCATCAGAGGCCAAATGGTGATCAAAGAATTACTTTTTGGATAGTGTTTTTTAGTTCTAAAAGCTTTTGCAGAATGCTACAGAAAGGGCTGATAAATGCTTAGTTTGCAGTTCTTTGTAGTTCTTTTCTTTCTCTTCTTCTTCTTTTCTTTTTTGTCTTGGCTGTTGTTAACCCAGGCTCTGTTAAGCCCCTTGTGTGCAGAAACTGTAGATTCCACTCTAGGGCTTTCCCTTTGAAGCCAGAATGCTTTTGTTCTTCACCTAACTCAATACCATTTTCCACAAACTCATTGGTATTCAGTTCTGGTCAGTGCCTGCCACCTAGGATTCAGTATGGGGAGTTTGGCAGCAGGGAAAACATTGACTGTAATGCTGGAGGTGGGATTTTGTGGACTTCCCTGTGAGGAGAATACGGGAAAGTACACAATGGAAAACTGTAAATATTGGCTTGATCAAGTAATAGTCTGTAGGCCTCAGATGAAAACTCCCCTCTCCTTCGGGCCCCCCCCCCCTCGTCCCCAACAAATGTTTCATGTTAGGAGGAAAATACTGTAGATATTTGTAGGTAAAAATAATGATAATATATGCTAGAGCAATGTAAAATTGGGAAAAATTAACAATTGGTGTTAGATTTCTTTTATATATAATATTTTTATTAGGAGCAATTTTGGGGTTAGGGGAATAGTGGGATATAATATATTAAATATAAGACTGGGAATTTAGAAATCTGAATTTTCATCTCAGCTGTATCTAAATTGCCCAATTAATGACTCTAAATATCATCCTGAAAAAAGCCAATTTCTAAAAATAAGTATTATAGCAATGATGTAGAATGCTATGGTCTCCAATGAATTAAAATTAAGGAAAGCTCAAAAAGCAATGGAGATATGTACGGTAGATATGAATAAACATAAAAATATTGCCAAGCAAGAATTGTGAAAGAAAATTGTTATAAGGATATTGTTGGAGATATATATGAGGTATGTCAGTTATGTAGCCAAAGTCATGGAAAACTGATGAAGGCCTATGCCCTCTATTGATCAATGATCAATTAGTAACACTGTCAATAGCTTGAGAGAAGGACCCCGGTAGATATCTGAGATATGGGAAGGCATAGCACATCATGAGAAGATTGCAATCTGAACTATTGGAGAGAGTAATTCCATTTGTTATATAGTTCCATTGAAGACTCTAAGAGGGATCCAAAGTTTTATACATGGTTTCTTAAAAATGAGCTTTTCTCCTCCATTAGTGAATCAATTTGTCTTCCTCTAGTCACTTAATGATTATTGTTGATGATATCTGATCAATAGCTAAGTTACACAAGTTATGTATTTTATTTTAATTTTAATAGTATTTTATTTCCCCAAATACATACAAAGATAGTTTTCATCATTTACCTTTGCAAAACTTTGTGTTCTAAATTTTTCTCCCTTACTCCACCCCTTCCCCCAAGACAACAAGCAATCCAATATAGGTTAAACATGTGTAATTATTCTAAACATATTTACATATCTGTCATACTGTGCAAGAAAAAATCAGATCAAAGGGGGAAAAACATGAGGAAAAACAAGCAAACAAACGACAACAACAACAACAAAGGTGAAAATACTATGCTTTGGTCCAGATTCAGTCTCCATCATTCTCTCTCTGGATGTGGGTGGCCCTCTCCATCACAAGTCTATTGGAGTTGCCTTGAATCATCTGATTATTGAAAAGAACCAAGTCCATCACAGCTGATAATCACATAATCTTGCTATTATGTGTACCGTGTTTTCTTGGTTCTGCTTACTTCATTAGCATCAGTTCATGTAAGTCTCTCCAGGCCTCTCTGAAATCAGTGTGCTCATCATTTCTTATAGAACAATAATATTCCATTACATTCATATACCAAAACTTATTCAACCTCTCCCCAACTTATGGGCATCTGTTCAATTTAGGAATTATATTTTAAAGACTAAATCACAATGGCCAAGAAAGGCTTATGTTTTCTTTTTTCTCCAGAAAGCCTCCAGAAAGTGGCCTGAGAAAGAAAACATTATTACCAGTTAGGGAAATTATGGAAATTTTCATGGAAGAAAGTAGGATCTGAGCTTGTAGTTAAAGATGACAGGGAATTTCAAAAGGAAAAGAATAACAGGAGTAGGGTAGAGAGGTAAAGGGAATTTGCTCAAAGAAAATGGCAGGAGCAAAGGTGCAAAGGTAGGAAAATGCTATTATATACAGCTAGATGGATCAGTGGGTAGAATGTTAGCTCTGGAGCCAGGAAGACTGGAGTTCAAGTCCAGTCTCAGACACTTAATGGCTGTGTGACCTGGGGCAAGTCACTTAGCTCTGCTTGCCTCAATTTCCTTATCTATAAAATGAACTGGAGAAAAAAAATGGTAAACCACTCTATTATCTCCGCCAAGAAAACCCTAAATAGGGTCAGGAAGAGTTAGACACAACTAACTAACAAAACAACAATGTGATTAATTTATAGCTAAAGTGATACTCATAATGACGTATAGTATAAAGATGTGGCTGAATGATAAGATTAGATTATGTACAGGTTCCTCACCAAATGTATGAAAAATTAAATAGTTGTATTGGACAGGGCCTTGAGTGCCATACTAAGGAATTTGAATTTTATTTTGAAGTCAATGAACAGTTTTGATCTGACAACGAGCCTAACATTATGTTGAGCTTTTATTGAAATAGCTTTATGGAGACAGAGGGAAGAAACATTAGCCTTTCTTAGACAGTGTGACCTGGCCTTTAAAACATAACTCATAAACTTTGTCATTGATCATATACAAGGCAGCACTGATCATTAGGTGATTGTTGTTGTCCAGTCATTTTTCAATTGTATCCAATTCTTCATGACCTCACTGAGAGTTTTCTTGGCAAAGATACTAGAGTGGTTTGCCATTTTCCTCTTCAGCTCATTTTACAGATTAAAAACTGAGACAAACAAGATTAAATGACTTGCCCTACTAAGTGTCTGAGACTGGATTTAAACTCAGGAAGATGAGTTCTTGTCTTTAGGCCCAGCACTCTATCCATTGCATCGAGCCATTCCATCATTAGGTGACTTACGTGAAGACAAACTTGATTAGATGGCATCCCTAAGTTCTTTGTTAAGAAACTATTTATGTTAATAGTACCTGAATGAATTTATTTGTTCAATGCAATAGCAATCAAATTACCAAAGGATTAAATTTTTAGAACTAGAAAAAATAATAACAAAGTTCATCTGGAAGAACAAAAGGTCAAGAATATCAAGGAAACTAATGAAAACAGGCAGGAAGGGAGCCCAGCAATACCAGATCTTGAGGTATGCTACAAAGCAGTAATCACCAAAATAGTTTAATACTGAATAAGAAATTGAGAGTTTGATCAGTGAAATAAGTGAGGAAGGCAATATATAGAAACAAATGAGCACAGCAACCTAATATTTGATAAACCCCAAGAAAGAAGGAATAATTTTTTAAATTAATTAATTAATAGTTGCAAAACATGTACATGGGTAATTTTTCAACAAATATATGACAAATCCAATATATGTAAACATATTTATACAGTTATCTTGTTGCATAAGAAAAATCGGATCTAGGACTTTTCTTGCAAAACTAGATAACTATAAAAATATGTATACACATATCCAATTTGTCAAGTATTTTAACATGATTAACATGTAGTAGACTTCCTGCCATCTAGGAGAGGGGTGGGAGCTAGGGGAGAAAAATTTGTAACAAAGTTTTGCAAGGGTCAATGTTGAAAAATTACCCATGCACATGTTTTGCAAACAAAAAGCTTTAATAAAAAAATAAAGTACAAACCCAACACACACACACACACACACACACACACACACACACACACACACACACAGAAAAATCAGATCTAGAAAGAAAAAAAAACCTGAGA
>JAJPUD010001759.1:84702-95080 GCA_023553655.1 Myrmecobius fasciatus
GGCCAATATTGAAAAATTACCTATGCATATGTTTTGCAAATAAAAAGCTTTAATAAAAAACAACAACAACAACAACAATTTTTGGTCTATTTTCTCCTGGCCTTATATTGCATGTGATTTTTATTGCATCATGATCTGAAAAAAATGCATTTACTATTTCTGCCTTTCTGCATTTGATTTTTGATTTTGAGGTTTTAAGCCCTAACACATAGTCAGTTTTTATATAAGTTCCATGAACCGCTGAGAAAAAGTAAACTCCTTTCTGTCTCCATTCAATTTTTTCCAAAGATCTATCATACCTAACTTTTCTACCATTTTGTTTACCTCCTTAACTTCTTTCTTATTTATTTTGTGGTTTGATTTATGTAGTTCTGAGAGAACAAGGATGAGATCCCCTGCTAGTATAATTTTGCTGTCTATTTCTTTTTGCATCTCTCTTAACTTCTCCTCTAGGAATTTGGATGCTATATCACTTGGTGCATATATGTTTAGTATTGATATTGCTACATTATCTGTGGTTCCCTTTAGTAAAATATAGTTTCCTTCCTTATCTCTTTTAATTAGATCTATCTTTGCTTTTACTTCATCTGAGATCAGGATTGTTACCCATGCTCTTATTTTATTTTTTTTTGTTCACCTGAAGCACAATAGATTCTGCTCCAGCTCTTTACCTTCACTCTGTATGTATCACTATGCTTTAGATGTTTCTTGTAAACAACATATTGTAGGATTTTGGTTTTTAATCTAATCTGCTATCTGCTTCTGTTTTATGGGAGAGTTCATCCCATTCACATCCACAGTTAAAATAACTAATTCTGCATTTCCTGCCATTTTATTTACCCAAAGTTATGTTTTTCTCTTTCCTTTCCCACTTCCCTCCTCCCCAGTATTTTGCTTTTGATGGCTACCTCCCTCAAACAGTCCTTCCCCTTTAGAGCGCCTCTTCCTTTTTTACATTTTTCCCCTAATTCTTCTATTTTCCCTTCTATTAGTCTTTCCCTTTCTTTTCCCCCTTTCCCTCCCACTTCCCTATAAGGAGGGACAAGTTTCTTTGTGAAACCAAATATGTCTGATATTCTCTCTTAAAGCCAAATCTGATAAGAGTAAGATTCACAGAAACGCTCATACCCCTCCCTTCTTTCCCTCAATTATAATAGGTTTTCTTTGCCTCTTTGTGAGATGTAATTTCCCTTATTTTACCTCCTTCTTCCTCTTTTTTCCAGTGTGATCCCCTTTCCACCTCTAGTTTGTTTTTCATATTATCAAAATAAAATCAAATTATATCCACATTCTCTAAGTATACCCATAATAGAAATATAGTTCCCAAGAGTTCTTTCCTTTTTACCTTTTTATGCTACTCTTGGGTTCTGCATTTGGAGGTCAATTTTTTTTTGTTCAGATCTGGTCTTTTCATTAGAAATAGGTGAAATTCACCTATATCATTAAAAATCCATCTTCTTCTTTGAAAGATAATGCTCATTTTAGCTGGATAGCTTATTCTTGTCCATAATCCAAGTTCCTTTGCCGTCCTTCCATCCTTTAAGGTGGAAGCTGATAGATTCTGGGTGATCCTAATTGTATCTCCTCGGTATTTGAATTGTTTCTTTGTGACTGCCTGCAATATCTTTTCCTTGGTGTGATAGACCTGACATTTAGCCACGATATTCCTTGCGGATTCAATTTTGGGGTCTCTTTCAGGAAGAGATTGGTGAATTCTTTTGATGGCTATTTTACTTTCTGATTCTAAAACATCAGGGGAGTTTTCTTTTATGATTTCCTGGAAGATAGTTTCTAGGTTCTTTTGTCCATCATGACTTTCAGGAAATCCAATAATCCTTAGCTTGTCTCTCCTAGATCTATTTTCCAGGTCAGTTGTTTTTCCTAAGAGCTATTTCATATTTTTTGTTTTTGTTTGATTGATTCTTGAAGTCTTATTAAGTCATTCACTTCCATTTGTTCAATTCTAATTTTTAGGGTATTATTTTCTTTGGTTACCTTTTTTAGCTTCTTTTGTAATTGGCCAATTGAATTTTTTTTGTTCATTGCATTATTTTTCCATTTCACCAATTTTGTTTTTCAGTGAATTGGTGTCTTTTTTCATATCTCTTTTGTAGAGCATTATATGCTTTTTCCATTCCTTCTTGTAATGATCTCATTTCATTTCCCCATTTTTCTTCTAACTCTCTTTTGAGATTCTTTATGCAGTATTCCAGGAAAGCTTTGTGAAATGGGGACCAGCTCATGTCTCCCTTTGTGGCTTCCTCTAGAGTTGCTTTACCTTTATGAATCTCAGGATCTGAGGTCTGCCCTTCTCTCTCTCCATAAAAGCGTCTATGGTGAAAGCTCTTTTTTTTTTTTTTTTTGTTTTTGTTCATTTTTTAAAGCTTGAGGTCTGTTTAAAGCAAAGGAGCAACAGCTGCTTTAATTTGCCCTGGGACAGTTCCACTGATTGACTTCCCGTGCTGGGCTTTCTGGGTTAGGTCTGGGGTTCTCAGTGGTTTACAATCTACCCTTTACAAAAGGCAGATCTGCTAAAGCACCTGCTCCCAATTAGGCCAGAGTGGCCCAAGAGCCTCACAGAAACTTCCCAGGTGCTTAGAAACTGCCACACTAAGTCCCAGCCCAGCTTTCTGACCTGTTTTCCCCACATTGCTGTCTGGGCTTGCAGACTGTCCCCCTGCCTGACTGAAACAGGCCTGTTCTGAAGTTCTTCTAAGGTAACTTCTTCTGGGAATGTGTTATATTCCTAATATATGGGGGAGTTTTGACTCCAGAATCAGTTTAGAGGCTTAATCTGCTGTTGGTCTGAGAGAAGGTCAGAGGAGGTCAAAGAGTTGTGTCTTCACTCTGCCATCTTGGCTTCGCTTCCAGGAATTCTTTTTTTGTCATGGGTTCTTTTAGTGATCTGATGAAGCCTATGAATGCTTTTTCAGAATGCTTTTAAACGGATAAAATAAAATACATAGAATCATAAAGGAAATCAATAGTGTCAAAATACAGTTATCAAAATATCATTTTAAAAAGTTCAGAGATCCCACCTTAAGAAGGATTTATAGAAAGGAAGGAGTTCAATTATCCTCTCTACAAAGATGATTTTCATATCAGAGACCCTGTAATTTCACATCACCAAAAGCCTTTTGGACATGTAGAACCAAATATCCTGTAAATTTCTCAAAGTTAACATATCTAAATTAAAACTCTATCTTTTCACTTCATTATCCTCTAAGTCATGGTGCAGGGATAGAATGTGGGTTAGAATGTTCAGGCTGAATTCAGGAAGATTTAATTTCTTGAATTCAAATCTGGCCTTATATATTTATTAACTGTGTGACTTTGGGCAAGTCACTTAACCTTATTTACCTCATTTGTAAAATGAGGAAAAGGAATTGCAAAGAACTCCAATATCTGCCAAGAAATCCCCAAATGCGATCATGAAGATTTGGACATACTGAAAAATGACTGAACAACAACAAAATCCTCCAAATCACTCAGGTTTATGGCCTCAGCATTATCTTAGTCTCCTCACTTGCACTCACCCCATATAATCCCTCTGTTGCCAAGACTCATTGTCCAATGCTCATATCTTCCCTATAAGTCCCCTTCTTTCTACCCACACAACTGCCACTCTGTTGCATACCAGAATCAAGTGTGGACTACTGCAATAACTTTTTGTTTGGTTTCCTTACTTGAAGTCTTTCCTCACTGTAGTCTGCCTTTCACTCAGCTACCAAAGTGATCATCGCAATATTCAGGTGTGACCATGTCATTCCCTCTTCCCTTAGCTCAATAAGCTTTAATTTCTTTCTATTACTTCTGTCATCAAAAAAAATATTCTGTTTGGTTTTTAAAGCTCCTCTCAATCTGCCCCTTTCCTATATTTCCAGTCTTTTTATTCCTTGTTGAACATGATGCTCCATCTTATAGTATTTCTTTTTTGCTGGCTATCTCTAGGTCTAAAACACCTTCCTTCTTTGCCTCTATGTCCACCTAGACTCTGCTCTAATTCCACTTTCTTCAAGGTGCCTTCCCCAATTTCCTTTCAGCCACTGAACTCCCTTTCCCTTCCTCCTTTCCTCTGAGATTATCTCCCATTTCTGTATACTTGAAGAAGCCATGAAATTCTTTGAGACTGTCCACCAGAAAGATTCTTTACCCTCCACATTTCTGGGTAAGGTTTAAAGTTAATAGAATGGCAGATATAATGTGTCTTGGCCATGGGATCAGAAGGCCTGGATTTAATTGTCCTGCCTCTCACATTCCAGTTGTATGATTCTGTTAAGGTGCCCTGCATCTCCTAGCCTCAGATTATAAGGATAGGGATTATTAGATAAAATGATATCTAAGATCATATTATTTTCAGCTTTTATTTTGATAATTCAGTGAAATGTGTCATAGCTAAAAGAAAATCTGATCTCTCAAGCCATAGATATCTCAGATTTAAGTTTTTTACTGGTATATATAGACATTGTGGAGAAAGAAGCAGGAAGAGAAATATTAAACAAGGAAACAAAACAACTGAGGAGATTTTTTGGTCATGACTGCAAAATGGGAGCATTGTTCAACAACATGCTGAATGTCCTGATTATATAAAGACTGCCACTTTATTTTTCAGCTATGTAGATGGATTTGTATTAATCAGTCTTTTGAGAAGCCCTCTGAATCAATCAATTAATCAAGAAGCAAATGCTAAACCCTAGATATAGAAAGACAAAATGAAATAATAATTATCCTCAAGAAGCTTACAATGTATTTGGCAAGACAACATGTATATAAATTAATATATATATATATCATACATTATCTGATATATCACATATATTATAAATAATATATAAATTATATAATATACATTGGACATGGAATTGGAAGATCTGAGTTAAGATCTGGTCTCAGAAACTTGCTAGCTGTATGATCCTAGGCAAGTCATTTCACCTCTGCCTCAGTTTGCTCAACAACAAAATGGGGATTGTCAGGGTTGTTATGAGGATTCAATGAGATACAATTTGCAAAATATTGGCTCAGTTTATGGCATATAGAAGGAATTTAATATATATGTGGTCCCTTCTTCTCCCTGCTATACATTACAAAAATTATTTATAATAAACACAAGATGATATGAGGAGAAGGAAGACAATAGATGCATCAAGGTTAAAGAAAGACTGATCTTTGAAGGAGATTGGGGCTTCTACCAGTTGGAGAAAAAAGAGGAAATGCATCTTAGGCATGAAAAATTGCCTGTGCAAAAGCACAAAGAGGGAGTATCATCTGTAAGGTGTGGCAAAAAGTCCAACAAGAAGTTAAACTGGATCTTAGATGTGCATGAAGGATAAAAATGTAAAATTGTTCTGGAAAGATAGGTTGGAGTCTAGTTGAGAAGAACTTTAAATGCCAGAGGTGTTAGTATTTCATTCTAACAGCAGGGAGCCACTAGAATTTATTGAGTAAGGGAGTGACATGCTCAAACTTTTTCTTGACATCATTTTGGCAGCCATGTGGAGAATAAATTAGAGAAAGGAGAGATTTGAGACAAAGAATGGCCATTTATTAGGTGATGATAGATATTGGAGACTCAATTCTTTGCCACATAAAGGAATACACAGAATTAAACCCATAGCTTCATCAATACAATACTCTATAATACTATACTTAGCCTCATTAGCACTATATTCTGAGATGATACTAGAGAAAATAGCAATTTTGGTGCTAGGAGGAGTACAGCTCATGAGCTCTATCCCAGACTTCTAGTTGCAGAAGCACCATGGTAATTTGTATGGATATAGTGCTATCAGCCAGTATATAACAGAACAGTAAAAGAATTTTCTCATCCTAAGAGAAGGGCGAGTGCAGTTGGAGGAAAACAAAGCAAAGTATATCAAAAGACAGAATTGACCTGACTATTTTGCCAGTTGGCTGAGTACACATGTGATTATGATTCACAAAAGAACTAGACTATCCCTGAGGTTGTAGATATACCTCTTCTCAGTAGAGATAGAACCATTCCCTTTCTGGGAAAAGTCCATGTTGCAATCATTGGAGAGCTAGTAAATGTCAAAAACTCAGCAAAGAGTCAACAAATGGCAGTAGCTCAATAGTGACCCAACAGATAAAAATAAATCCAGATTGAGAACCAGAAGATGAAATTAAAAGAAAGAAAGAAAGAAAGAAAAAACATCTAGAAAATGATGTTAATAACTTGTAGGCTTGTTGTGAATCTCAAATAAGATTATACAGGGTATCTCAAAAGCTTAAAAATGCACTAAGATTTCTGGGACATCCTATGCATGTAAATTATTTTGCAAATTTTTATATCTAGCATTATATAAATGTCACCAATTGTTATTATAATTATTAATCATTCTTATATAAATATATTATATGTAACTATATAAAATATGGAAACAGCTGGAGTCAAAAAGACATAAATTCAAATCTGCTCTCAGACACCTAATAGCTGTGTGATATTGGGCAAGTAAATTAATCTCTTTTTTCTTTAATCTACTGAAGAAGAAAATGGTGAACCACTTTAATATCTTTGCCAAGAAAACCCTCTGAGCAGTATGATCCATGAGGTCACAAAGAATCAGACACAATTCAATTGCCTGAACAAAAACATATAAAATATATAAATAATATGATGAGTAATGACACTTTTAAAATAACAAAGATAAATAAAAATAAGTAAATAAAATAACTATTATATATCAATAACAATATATAATATGTAATTCAAATAATGTAGATCTATTTAATAAATAAAAATAAAATAATTATTATACATAATATAATAAATAATACATAATAATATATAATCCAAATAAGGCAGATCTATTTCTCATCATTCATCCCTTTGTTTCTTCAGAGAGCTTGACATAATATTGACCATCATGTTGAAGTTATGCTTCACTTATCCATCTCCCAGATTTAGGAAGATATGAGATAACTTCATAGAATTATAGATTTAAAACTGGAAAAAATGTATCATTCAATTTTATATAAGTAGAAACTGACACATAGAAAAACTAAGTGACTTGTTAAAGTGAAAATGTTAGTAAATGAAAGACCTATGATTAAATCACAATTATCTGACTCGAAATAGTACTAATAGTTTCTGAGAATTTCTTTACTATAGGTCTTCATGTCAAATATGTGGGTAAAAGAAAAATGCATCTTATGTAATCTGTAATGGAGTAAAGGTCCTTAAAGTGTGTGCTTCTCTCAGTCTTAGTTTCTTTCTTTCTTTTCTTTTCTTTTCTTTCTTTTTTTTTTTGATCAGCCTTAGTTTCATCTATAAACCCCTACTTATAAGGTTGTGAGAATCAAATAAGATTACATAGGTAAAGTACTTTGCAAACCTTAAAATACTATGTAAATGCTAGTAATGATGATGATGATTTTAATGATGGAGATGTTATCAAGACTTGGACTAATAGAAATTAAGAATGTAATCTAGGGTTTAAGTCTCTTTTATTTCCTTGAGTCAATGAGTATTAAGTATTCATTCTCCACCACTGAGAAGTCTTATGAAAATGGTTTTGAACCTTGGGTTAGAGGAAAGACTATGTAAAACAGCCAAAGTACTACCAACCACACTTTGTCTTTCTACAGTACCTTCTATCTGGATTTCCTAATGCATCTGAGTACGAGAAAGTATTTTAAATTTTTAGGCATCATTAAATACCCACGAATAGTTTGATTTAAGGAAGCTCCTCATGAGTAGCTTCTTGTTTCAGATCTCTAGTGTTATTTCTTCCTGAATTCTAAACATTTCCATGTTCTCTGAAGTTTACATATGGAATTTTTTTTAAAGACACTACCACATTAAAAGATATAGAATACCTGATGTGGGTTTCTTTAAGGGGTAAAGTTTAAAACATGCAGAGCATGTGTGCCCTTTCACACACAAACACTCAAGAGTTCCAATGGGCTACACCTGGCAAAGAGCCCCCTCCCATTCCTATCTCTACACCCACTAGAATTGGAAACAATGCTACCTTCAGATACAAGGCTTCAAAGATGTAGAAAAACTGGTTCACTAATTAGAAAGAGAAACAAGCTGGGAAAAATAGTCTTCAAGAGAAAAAAAAAACTGACAGAAAAATAATTAATAGAAGAATAAATGGGGAAGGAGGGGACAATAGTGTTTCATAAGGGGAAGATCATGCTGCAGCAAGGTATATTCTGAAGTATATGAAATGGCACCAAGAAATATACTTCCAAATAGAGAGGGAGAAATTGGAATCTCTAAGAAGAGCAATTGTAAAAAACCATTCCATTCCCCTTCCATTCCCTGATTATACATCCACTAGAGTTTTGACCTTAGGTTGCTAGCCAGAACCTGTTAAAGATGTTCCTGGAACAGGAGGAAATTTGGGTTTCCCACAAAGAAATGCTTGAAGGTAATACTTTTTATTCAGCAGTATAAAAAATAGGGATAAGTGGGGAGAGTATTATCATGATACCATTCCCCATAGAAAAAGTTTAGTGGGTCCTTAAAAATAGCCATTACCTATAAAGAGGAGAGGAAAGGGTTTTGGTTTTACTTCTCTTATTCTAAGCCAGAGTACTGTTATTTCCTATTTCTTTTAAAACTGAAAATTAACAACATAAATATTTGTTATTTAGCCAGGTGGTTGCAAGAAGATGTCTTATTTTCTGGATATTTTTGTTTATTATGATGAATGTGATGCCTCAGGCTCTAGCTGTATCCTGTCTATCCATAAGAATCTTTATTAACATGAAAAGGCAATTCATTAATATACATTTATTTATCATCTATTATGTGCCACTCATTGTGTTGGGTGATGGAGAGTCAAATAATAAATATGACACATTCCATCATCAATAGGTGGTACAGTGGACAGAATGATGTCGAGAAGGCTTAGAGTTTAAACCCTATTTCAGGTAATTACTACCTGTTGAACCATTTTGTGACCGTGAGATTACTTTATGTTGCCTATTTGTGGTGTAATTAACAAAAATGTGATTTGTCAGCAACAGCTAAAGGTATATACTTCATACAAAAGGCTCTCCTTTATCAGAGTAGTATTGACCAAGACCAAATCTCCAAATATGTCTGAAAACAGTTTTCCGATTTATATTCAGGAAGTGACTTCAGAGCTGGTTAATAGCAGGAGCTCAAAACCTAAATCATTATTTGCTGCTTGGAAGAGCATATTAGAGAAGCAGAACTGATTGGAGGGAAAGATTTGCTGGTGGTCAGAAGGTTTATGCTGATTTCTTTCCCTTTTTTTTTTTTGCTATTTACTACCTAAGCAACAGAAACTCTTCAAAGCCCAGCCAAGGGAGCCAACCTGGAAAAATTTTTTGCAGAACTCAAGTTTAGGGGATCTGCTTTTGACCAAAAGAATATAATGGTGGTTCAGAGTCCAGACAAGTGAGCATACTTGGAAAAATTCTGTCATTCTCCAGGATAAAGGTTCTGATTTTTTGTATTGATAAAGTGACTTCTTCCCTGGGAATTCCCTATGCCAGTCTTTTAGTCAACTAGAATTTATTAACACCAACATGTGCCAGGAAGGTCCAGTCCCTGGTCCTATGCTATCCCTAATGATTTCAGCACCTCCAAATTTAGCATATACCAAACATTTTTATTAAAACAATAGCATCCGTGTTTCAAGTGCAGGAAGTGTCTCCAAGAGAACAGTTAGCTGAACATCAGAAATTACAGGTTCATTTCCCAGAGTTGAAAACGTATGATTTGAAGCAAGCTGCTTCCTCAACTGCATTGTTTACAAATTAGTAGAATGCTAGAATCATGGAATATTCAAGTTGGATTGGTCCAAGGAAACAGAAGGGCAGGAAAGTTGGAAGAAGAAACTGAAAAAGCCACTCCTCAGATAAGTACAAACTCAAACTTCTAGGCTCAAGGGTGTTGCAATGAGAATATAGAAAAGGGCAGTGAGTAAAAAAAAATAATAATAGTTGATATTTATATAGTGCCTTAAAGTTTTTAAAGCACTCATTTTGATCCTCACAATAACTCTGTGAGACAGGTGTTATTATTATTCCCATTTTACAAATGAGGAAAATGAAATCAAAAGTAATTAAATGATTTGTCCAGGATCATAAAGCCAATATTTTCTGAGGTAGGATTTGAACTCATGTCTTCTTAATTTCCCATGCCAGCACTATTATACCACCTAATTGTAAGTAAGCCAGGAATAGGAAAGGGAAACCATATTAATCACTCAGTCAACAAACATTTATTGAAAATTTACCATTTTCCAAGTATGATGCTAAACATTTGGATATAAAGAAAAGGTAAAAAGAATTCCTGAAAGAATGTATATTCTAGTGAGAGAGAATATAAGGTTAAGAGGGAGGGAAGGAGGGAGCAAGGGAAATACGGGAGGGGGGG
>JAJPUD010001759.1:95090-182499 GCA_023553655.1 Myrmecobius fasciatus
AGAAACACAAAAGAGAGACAAAGACAGAAAGATTCTAGAATTAGAAAACAGAGAGAAGAGGTAAAAATTGGAGGAGATTGCCTTAACTCAGTTTACAACACTTAGAGTGGTTTATTTTCCTTCCTTTGAAGTGGATGACTGAGGTCATTTCATGTTGACTTGTCCAGGCAAGAGTTTTATTATGCTCTCATCAAATATCTACTATGTTCAAAGTACTATGTTAAATTCTTGAGGTTAGAACGGCAAAAAATTATAACAGTCCTTATTCTCAAGGACTTTACGTTCTGCTGGGGGTGGGAAACAATATATCCATGCATAATACAATATAAATACAAAGTCATTTTGGTTGAGGAAGCCCTGAAAAACCGGGAGATCAGGACATGTAGTAGGCTGGCCAGATCTTACCTTGGAATCAGTTGGGACTCTCCTTCAGAAGGGAAACAGACTTGGGATGGTCAGGGCAGCAGTTCCCCTGCATTCTGGTGAGTAACACTTTCAATGGATGTGCATGTGCACACACACACACACACACACACACACACACACACACACACACACAATTCCCCAAATGTAGAGCACCATCCTGTGAATTAGAATGCACCGCAAAGATAAAGACATTTGGGATTGCTAGAGAGGTAATACCCCAACCTGACAGTGACCCTTGTAAAATTTCACTCTCCATAGAGAGCCATACAAACTTTTCAGTCTTATGGGATGACTCAGAGGGCTTTGAACTACATGGAGGAAAAAAAAACAAAAAACAAAAACCAAAAACTGAGGGCTAGGAGGCAGCACCTTAAGTGACTCACTATGCTAATTTTAACAATTGGATCCTGTTTGTGCCTTCCAGGGCTGGGGAGCAAGAAGCAAAAGCCCTAGCTAGATACTTGAAGAGTTGGGTGACTGGTGATGATTTGGGCTAGTGACTGCTTTGCTGCATTTCATGCTGTCTAAATCTGGAGCTTTTTGATATTATACTTTTCTAACGTAATTAAATAGTTTTCCTTCGGTTATTCTGTGATGTCGGGGTGAATTTTAACGGGTACATATGAACAGGAGTAGTTTCCAAGGAGGAAGGGGCTGAGCCAAACAGAGTATCTAGAATCTAACATCTGAGAAAAGTCTCGGGGAATAATAGGGAAAGAAACAGTAAAGGGCCTGCCAAAACCACTAGTTCACATAACGTTTCTGAAGTGAGACAGAGAAGTTAAAGTAACTTGGCTAGTCACATAGAATATGTCCCAAGAAATAAATGGAAGAAATCTGATTCCCAGATTACTTCTTTCTTCTTAGATCAACCCAAGTTGTTATGGATTATTTATTCATGATTCCTTGAGCTAATTTTTACCAGTAGTTAGCTCAAGAAATAATCTTTTTCTTAAAGCTTCAAATGATTCATAATATATTTAATCAGTGTGGATTTTCCTTCCATCAATGCAGATTTAATCCTTCATTAAAAAAATTATTATGCACTTAGCAAATATCAACAAGCAAAAACATTTTGATGTAAAAATAATATGGAAAGAATTATGAACTTCTATTACATAGTTTATTAAATTTAGTATAGTATCAAAAGTATCTAACTTGTTTGTATTCTTTTCTGTATTTTGTTTCCTTTCTTTGTTTCTTTGTTTCCTCCTGCCCTCCTTCCTTCCTTCCCTCCTTCTCTCCCTCCTTCCCACCTTTCCTCCTTTCCTTCCTTCCTTCCTTCCTTCCTTCCTTCCTTCCTTCCTTCCTTCCTTCCTTCCTTCCTTCCTTCCTTCCTTCCTTCCTTCCTTCCTTCCTTCCTTCCTTTTTCCTTTTTTCCTTTTCTCTTTTTATTTTCAATGAGAAAAACTTCTGCAAGGGATAAGTAGAGAGACAAGGAGGTAGACTACTTCATTTCCTAAAACAGGAGCAAAGAATGAGAGGATGGATGGAGATGTATAAGTGCTTTGATGTGTGCAGTAGAATAGATGAATGAGCTCAATTTTTACAGTTAAGTAGGAAATAAGGCTCTTTACAGAAAGAGAGGATAAAAAGTGGCATTAAGAGTTTGAAAAGAAAGCTTAAAACGGCCTCTTGGGGGAATGTTACATAATCAATCAGGAATGGAGAAAAAGATTTCAGTACAATAGGTTGGATGACATGAATTTGTAATAGACTCAGGTGGCGTAGCCAAATGACTTCCTCTATATAGGTATAGGAGTAGGAGGAGCATAGAAGGCAATTGTTGGGGTGTGGGGGGGTGAGCCAAGGCTGAGGGCAGACAGAGTGATGGAAGGGTGAGGAGGGAAGGGAGTCAAGATTAGAGAACAGGGCATTGTTGAAGTAGTAGGGAAACAGGCCAATGTAGGAGTTACTAATCAAGAACAAAAAGGTAGAGGGGCATCTGGAGGTTATGGTCAGGATGAAGAATAAATTTAAAATTGTATGACTTATAAATTAGGCTTTCTCCTTTGGAATAAATCTTTTACCTTACTCGACAAATCAGAATGACATCTCATTTCCCCCCCAAATTAAATTCATCTTTTAAAGATGGAGATTTACCAGCATCAAGGATATCCAAAAGAATGTGATGTAGGTTCTGTAGGTATGTGCTAAAAGGGAAATTCTAAAAATGTCAAGAATAACTGTATAGCCACCTAAGATGATTTAAAAAATATTGGATATACAGATTCTGTTTGAAAAAGTCATACCCTTTTCAGAAACTGTATTGCAAACTGGCAGCAGTCTGTTGCTAAACAAAGTTTATCTCCCAAGTCAAAACCTTCATTGCTACTCATACAGAAAATACACATTCTTAGGTATCTTCCAATTTTTCTCTCAAACCCAATCTCATTCCTTGAATCTACATGAATTTTCCATTCTAGCATGTCAGAACTACTTACATTATTCTTCACATCTGAAATGACCTTATTTAATGATCTTAAATACAGAGTGACTCCATTTAATTTTATCAGTCAAGTCCCATTAATGATAAAAAGTTATTTATTTTTTAACATTAATTTAAAAATATTTGTTTCAAATTCTCTCTCATCTTCTCCCTCACCCATTAAGAAGGCAAGAAATATGTGAATTATACATGCAAAAATAATGCAAAATATATTTTTATCCACTAATAATGATGAGTTCCAACAATAATAGCAGTTAGCATTTATAAATCCCTTTAAAATTTGCAAAGTACTTTATATATGTTATCTCACTTAATCTTTCATTTCCATAATCTTCTCTAATGACATCAATCTGTAGTAACTTCTCCCTCTTCTGAATTTTTATAGCATTCATTGTTTACTTTTTGGGGGGACTCAAAGGCCATTTGTACTATTATTTATATTGTTCACATGTGTAATAAATCTTATATCTCCAACTAGACTCAACCCCTTGAGGGGAGTGGCTATGGCTTCCACCATAGCATCTTATACATATATAGGTGCTATGCAAATATTAGTTGACAGCTTATTCATCTGATTATTTACAAAAGGGTAAAAAAAATTTCCCATCTCTTGGGTCATGGGACTAAAACCAATACAGCTGTTTAAACTTCTCAGGGAATGGAGAAATTTGAATAACAGTTTACTACTGATAATAGTCAGTAGTAAAAATGATTACATATTATATATATATATATATACATACACATATATTTATATATGCCTATACAATCTATATATGTGCACATATACAAATCTATATATGCTTAACTGTATTGTATGTGTATGTATGTATGTATCTATCTAATTTGAGGTAGCTAAGTGGCTCAGTGGATATAATCCTCCACCTGGAGTTGGGAAGACCTGTCTCTTAACCCTGTTTGCTTTAGTTTCCTTCTCTATAAAATGAGTTGGAGAAAAAATGGCAAATCACCCCAGTATCTTTGTCAAGAAAATCCCATACGGGGTCATAAAAAGTCAAACATGTTTGAAGAGTATGACTGAATCACCAAACAACTTTCTGCTCTAACCACTGTACCACCTAGCTGCCACTAGGATTGAATGTTGGATATGTTGTGGTCCTTTGATCCTGAGGAGGACCAAAATGACATCACTATGTCATAGTCAATTTAGTGGGTCCAACTGTGACTCCTCAGACCAACATGAACTGGGAATGCTCTGCCACAGGTCAGGCACAAATAGTTCATATAAACATTTGGGGTAGATTGTCTAATTTTGCACATCTCATGTTTCTTCTAAGATATTTCAGTTACCCTCTCTGATGAGGGCATGCCATGCTGGGCATCCCTGTGCTAGTGTCTCCCATGTCATAAATCAATTCTAAAGTTCTTAAGAAAGAGTGCCCTTGTATCACTTTTTCTGACCATCTTGTGAGCTCTTTCCCTGTGTGAATTCTCCATAAATTAGTCTTTTTGGTAAACATACATTTGTCATTTGAACAATGTGGCCAACCCAATGGAGTTGTGTTCTCTGAACTAGAGTTGGAATGCTTGGACCTCAGTACCTGATCCTGCCAGGAGATCTTCAGAATCTTCCTAAGACAATTCAAATGGAAGTGATTCCATTTCCTCCCATGGTGCTGGTACACTGACCAGATTTCACAGACATACAGCAATGAGGGCAGCACAAGGGCTCTGTAGACCTTCAGTTTGGTAGTCACTCTAATATCTCTGTCACACTTTCCTTTGGAGCCTCCCAACATTGATGGAATAGATGCTTAATTAGCCCTGTGACCCTGAGCACTTAACTTCTATTTGCCTCAATTTTCTCAACTGTAAATAGAGATAATAATAGCACTTACCTCCCAGAGTTGTTGTGAGGATCAAATGAGATTACATGTGTAATAGTAAGTATAGCATAAATATATATACACACACACATAACACAACACAACATAATGTGACATGACATGACATGATATATGATATAATATGATAAATATAATATAAATGCTTATTCCCTCATTCTCTTGTTTCTCTCTGGAGCTCCACTCCCACATTACCAAGTGCCTTTTGAGCATTTCCAACTATATTTCTTTTAGGCATCTGACACTCAGCATGTCAAAACAGAATTTGTTATCTTTACCTCTGAATCCATTTCTTCCCCCAACTTCCCGATTTCTTTTGAGGGCACTGCCATCTTTCCAGCTACTCAGGATCAAAGCCCTGAGTTTTGATTCTCCTTCAGTCCCCACAGCCAATTAATTGCCAAACCTTGTCAATTCTACCTCTGCCTCTCATTCATTGAATTCCTCTCCACTCTCATGACTATTTCCCTAGTTTAAGATCATCTGTACTCTTGCAAGAGCTGCCTAATTCTTTTCTCTTTCTTAATCCTTTCTTCCACACAATCTAACATCCACACAGCTGCCAAAGTGATTTTCCTAAAGCATAGGTATGACCATATCATTTTCCTACTTTCTAAACTCCAGTGGTTCCCTGTACTCTGCAGGGCCATATATAAAAGCTTTAATTTGGCTTTTGAAGCCTTTCCCTAACATGCTGACTTTTGCCTACCTTGCCAGACTATTTATACATTGTTCCTTTTCATGGTACACAGCATTTCATCCCTTGCCTTTTCATTGGCTATCTCCCAAATCTTCAATACACACTACCATCTCCTCTGTCTTGAAGAATCTCTAGTTCTTTAGTTCTGTTCAAATGTCATCATCTACATGAGATTTCCCCCATCTCTCCCAGATTTCCTCCCCATCCCAGATTTTAATGGGCCCCTTGAAATAATTTTGTATTTATTTGTTGTTTCTCCAAATAGAACTTATACTCCTTGAGGGCAGGAATAATTTTTGTTTTTGTATCCTCAGTGTCTAGCATAGTGTTTCGCATACAATAGGAATTTAATAAATGCTTGTAGCTTGATTGAATCGTTATATTCCTTCATATTCATCTAAAAAGATCCCTCTACATAATTCTATAATATGCCACACAAAAGTGAATTTATGCCATCCTGGGTATCTCAATGCCCTGAGATTTCTTTGAAAGGCTAGTGTTCATATTCAGGCAAATCTCAATGCCCATTTGGTTCCTGGGCAAGAGGAGTTAATACCTAGGCGTTGGAGGCAAGATAAAGAAATCTGAGAGACAATCTATGTGTTATCCCCCAAAGCTTCTTTTTGAGCATCCATCCATGAGAATATCAAATAATTCCTCTTTTGTCCATGGGCTAGGCTTTCGCAGCTATCAGGATGAGTCCTTTGGCCCTGTTCCTGGGTTGCTTGTTAAACTGTATGGAATAAATCGTCATAGAAAGCGGTGGGTGGAGGGGGAAGATTAAAGGAGGAATATAATCGGTGTGAAGCAATGGCCCTGAGTCTAAAGAAGCACATGATCTAAGGAAAGGAAGAGGTTCCCTTTAAAACTAGAGACTGCACACAATGCAAATGATCCCATATGCAGCTGCCACTGGCAGGCAGCCACTTGCCTCCAAAAAGAATAAAATCAAAGCAACAATTCTCGCTTAACCCTGAAGCTTAGTGACTTCAAACAAGAAAAAAGAAAAAGTGACAATATTTCCCTGCCTTGTTCCCCCTGTGAATGCTTCCATCTCACTTTTTTGTGCCCATGACCTCATAATCTACAGTTATTAGCTTCAAGATACCCCACTCTCTCCAGAGTGTCACATCTGGTCCTGGGGAATTCCTACCTAAGGCTACAACATCTGGAGGAAACCATTTTAAATTGCAGGGGTTCTTAACCTGGAGCTCATGAACTTGTTCAAAAAATTCCTTTTTGGATAACTATTTCAATAGAATATGTTTCCCTTTTAATCCTATGTATTCTGTTTTATGCATATAAAAACATTCTGAGACAGGTTCTGTTAGCTTCACCACATCAACAGTGGGGTTCATGACACAAAAGAAGGCAAAACATCCCTGATGAAGAGACAGAACAGGATCATTGATTGGATAGAAACGGGAGCTTAGAGGTAATTTTGCCCAATGCCCTCATTATACAGATGAGGAAATTAATACCCAGAGAAGTGTGGTCACTTGCTCAAAGTCACATAGATAGTAGATGGCAAAGAAGAATTAAAATACAAGTCCTCTGACTCCAAATCTAGTTTTTTTTCTGATGTAATGTTTTGGTTAGGTGAGTTTGAATTCTGGCTCTTCTATACATTAACTATATGACCACAGTTTGCTCTGACCTTCATTTCCTCATCTGTAAAATGAGGGTGTTAAATTAAAGGAGCTCTAGTTTCTTTGAGTTTCAAATCTCATGCTCTTTTAAAATTGGAATGAATATTTCTCAGGCAATTCCATGACTACCTTTTGTTTGTTAATATCTATAGCAAATAAAGCACAGGGAAGTGAGCCATACTTACTGCTACAAAGAGCACTGAAAATGGATTGGGAGACCTGGTTCAAGTTCCATCTCCAATTACTTAACTCCAAAATCACTTTCCCTTCTTAACCTATTTATTATTTGTTATTTAGTCATTTTTTTCAGTCTGTCTGACTCTTTGTGAGACCTTGGGGTTTTCTTGGTAAAGATACTGGATTGGTTTTGTCATTTCCTTCTCCAGCTCATTTTATAGATGAGGTAACTGAGGCAAATTGCAAGTGACCTGACCCTGGTCACACATCTAAGTACTTGTCCGAGACCTTGATTTGAACTAAAGTCTTCCTGACTTCAAACTCTTAATCTGTTTACTCATCTGTAAAAGTATTTTGTAAACAATAATAGCTAAATGACAGTTCTTATATAATATTTAACCATTTCAAATAGGTAAAAATCAGCCCATTTTAGAGAGGTACCTTAGAAAGATGTCTCATGTCTTCTATTTTGATTCACTTTGATTCAGTAGATTTTAGTTCAAATTTCAGCTCTGAAACCATCTTTGTGACTTTAAAGTATATTACTTAGTTATTTCAAGACTTAGTTTCTTTATCTGTAAAATAGTCAGTAAATAAACATTTATTAAGTGCTGTGTGCTAAGTCCTGAAGATACAAAGAAAAGCAAAAGCCAGTAAATCTCATGAAGCCCATAGTCTAATGTGAGAGACGATGTAGAAACTGATGTACAAATAAGATATATGCCAGACAAAGTGGAAATAATTAGTAGAAGAAAAGCAAATCATTGAGGTAGAATCAATACAGTCTTTTTGTAGAAGATGGGATTTTATTGGATTTGAAGGAAGCTAGGAAGCAGACATCAGGAGCCAGGAAGCAGACATCAGGAAGGAGAGTATTCTAGGCCCACGGGAAGCTTATAAAAAAAATCCTGAGTCTGTAGATGGAGTGTCTTGTTCAAGGAATAGCAAGGAAGCCATTGGTGCTGGATTGCAGAATAAGTGGGTAGAGGCAGGAGGGTGGTATGAGAAGAGTGGAAAAGTAAGAGGGGTCTAGGTTGTCAAAAGTTTCAAAGGCCCAATAGAGGACTTTTTTATATTTGATTATGAAAGTGACAGGGCACCGTTAAAGTTTATGGAATGAGGAGGGGTGACATGTCTGGATTTGTGCTTTTTTCTAAAAATTAATTTGAAAGCTGAGTGAAAAATGGCCTGAATACTTGTTCTGCCTACTTTGAAGAATTGTTGTGAGAAAAGCACTTTTAGAATTTTTAAACATGAGTAGTTATACTTTTTCATGAGAATTCTGGAGGTCTTTAATGTACTTTGAAAACTTAGCAACTAGGCTGGGATTGGTCCTTCAAGTGATAAGGAATTTGTCTCTTGTTTCTATCAGTAACTAAGTAGCTGTCAAATAAAATGTTTAGCCCTACCTGAGTTTGTGAAAAAAATCAATAAACTCTATTTTTCAATAGGTTTCTCTCTGCCTTATAGAATGACCAATATACTAATGAGACATATTGTTATGTTTCTTATTTTCAAGTAAAGGATAATACCAACTTACTTATACATGGATCCAGAAGTATATCAGTCATTTTATTATGCTAGGGCACCTCTCTAAAATAAGCTGACTTATCTATTTGGAAGGGTACAATATTATATAAAATCTGATGTAGGTGATCCTTTTTAAAATTTGTATTTAGAATCTTATGATATCTAAAAGGCTTTATTATAAACTGCATGGTATCTTGTAGGATAGATGTTATAGTTCTGAAATACTCCTCTCTGGTCAGACCACATGTGGAAAATTTTTATTCATTTTTAAGGGCTACATTTTAGGAAGCCTTGACAAGTTGCAAAATTTATAATAAGAGATGACCAAAATAGTGAGGATATTTGAAACCATGCTGTGGCAAATTTGTAGAAGGAATTGGGACCTTTTAATTTGAAAGAGAGAAAATGAAGGAAAAACATGAGACTTATCTTTAATAATTGAAGTTTTGGTCATGTGGAATGGCAATTTGGCTAGTTCTGCTTGGCCTTAGAGAGCAGGATGAGAAACAATGGGTAGAAAAGAATTAGATTTAGGCTTAATGTTAGCAAAAATTTCCTATCAACTGAAACTATCTAAAAGTACTGGCTTGTTAAGTGGTGAGTTCCCCATTAGTAAAGGTCCTCAAATAAAGGTTTATGTAGGGGATTTTTCTTCAGGCACTGATGTTGGTTGAGCTGAGCTCTGAAATCTCTTTCAACTCTTGAGATGCTATGATACTATGAGATGAATTTGTTCTGTTGTGAAGCTCTAGAACTTGATTTGTAGTAACATTTCAACTGAGTGTTAATTGTATAGAACTATTCATAATATAAGCAAATGAAACATCATTCTGTGAATGGTGAAGAATTGTTGTTGCTTGTACTTTATTTTTGAAGAAGTCCATTGTAACTTGTTGGTTGCCCTCAAACTGGTTTAGCCCATCTGCATAGATGGTTTACTGGATATGGATGTTGTGCTTCTTACAGCCATAAGTGAGAGGTTGAGTATCAGGTGGACACCAAAGATGGATGAACAGCCCTGAAAAGGATGTTACAAGCCTTCACACCAAAGGAGCTAGTCCTTCTGAACATCCCATACACAACTACAGTTAGAATGTCTTTTCTAAAGGATTGCACTAACATTTGCATTACATATAAAAATGTATATATTTGTTTTATATGTATACACATAACATATACATATATATGTGCATATATATGTATGTGTGTGTGCATATCTGCCTGTCTGTCAATTTATCTATCTGAACCACTGTAAACCCAGGCAATTGGGGTTAAGTGACTTGCCCAAGGTCACACAGCTAGGAAGTGTTAAGTGTCTGAGACCAGATTTGAACTCAGGTCCTCCTGACTCCAGGGCCAGTGCTCTATTCACTGAATCATCTAGCTGCTCCTAAGCTGTTGTTGTTGTTTAGTCATATCTGACTCTTCATAACTCTATGGACAACATGGGATTTTCTTGGCAAAAATACTGAAGGTTTGCCTTCTCCTTCTCCAGCTCATTTTATAGATGAGGAAACTGAGACAAACCAGGTTAAGTGACTTGCCCAGGGTCATATGTGTGTGAGGCCAGATTTGAACTTGGATTTTCCTGACTACATGCCCAGCACTTTGTCTGTTGTACCACCTAACAGCCCCTTTGACTTGTAGAGTGCTCCATTATCTGACTCCCTGTTGTTTTTTCCCCAGTTTTCTTATATCCTCCCTACTTTCCCCCTAACTCCCTCCCCTCCCAAACTTACATACTTTGTGATCCAGTGACAATGTTGCTGTTCCTAGAATAAAACACTCTGGGTTCTCTTCATTTTCACTGGCTGGCTGTTATGCCTGGAATTTTGTCCCTCCTCATCTTTGAGTCCTGGTTTTCCTGACTTCCTTAAAGTCTCAGCTAAAAACCCCACCTTCTGTAACAAGTCTTTCTTAATTCCTTTCAGTGCTAGTTTCCTCTATTTGTTGATTATCTCTCATTTATACTTAGCTGTTTGCAATTGTGTTCTCCATTAGACTGTGAGCTTCTTAAGGGCAAGGACTGATTTTTGCTTTTTTTGTATCCTTACCACTTATCAGAGTGCCTGGTACATAAGTAGACACTTAAATACTTGCTGATTGACTAACGTGGATAACTATTGGGACAGCTAGTTGGTATGGAGGATACCAGCCTTGAAGTCAGCAGGACCTGAGTTCAAAACTGGCCTCAGACACTTAGTACTTCCTGGCTGTGTGATCCTGGGCAAGTCACTTAACCCCAATTGCCTCAGACAAAAAAAATAGATTGTTAAATGGAAAGGCATTTATTGGTACAAATTACTTCTAGGATTGGCATCACACGTCATAGAAGCATAAATACAACATAGCATATTTTTTCCAGAGTTGTCAATCATTGACCTATGTAAAGGTAAACTGCTCACCTGCTCCATCATTGCAGAATCTTTTCTCATCTAGATGTCTATTGGTTATAGCATATGACTTTAGCAGCTATAGAAGGGAGACAGTAAAAGAAGGAGAAACTTTGTGACAGTTGTTAAATGGATGTGTCTTCCAAACACTTCAAGTGTAAGGAATGTCTGGCGTGGAACCTGTCCCATGTGTGTTGAAAAAGATGGCAGATATTTATGTTATCTGGGTCCCATCAAAGAATCTTATCTCACTGAGTAGTATATCATGTAGCTACTTTGAGTGTATTCTAGAGACAAGAATGCACAGCACAAATGATATTTATGCAGCACACATGTATCACTAGCCGTGAGAATTTAAGAGTGTGGGTTGCGTGGAACAGTTTGTGAAAAAGTTCATAACTGCCAGATTTTAAAAGTTCACATTCATTGCACATAATTTAAAATCTTATGATATATACTTTATGCTTTGACAGCTGTTGCTTGAGAAAATATAGGAAGAGACATTAGCACGAACCTGGCCACCATGGTGATGAGAAACAAGTTGTAATGGGGGCCTGGTACACTGAGGAATTGACTGTAATTCTAAAAAAAAGGGATGTGAAATCACTAAAATTTGTGAAACTGGTCATTTTCTAAAAAATTCAACAAATGCCCAGTGACTTTATCTGTGCATACCTATACTAGAATTAAGAAAATTTCAGGTTTCTTTAGTTGGTGTATGACAGCTGTCTAGGAAACACTATACACAATATATATAGCAAAGACTGTATAAGTTTGCTTTCAAATGCAGCTGTGCAAACCCTGCCAGGAAGTGACTGAGAAGTTGCTTTTGAATTCATGATGGAATAAATTTAGCCAATAGCTTATCCATCTATCCCCTAATGTCATCATCTTGAGGAAACCTCAAGGAAGTCTTTTCACCTTCCTAAAAGGTGTCATATTATGATTTTATAGAGGATGACAGAACTCAGTGTTGATGGAAATAGGACAAGGATCAATATATGATATAGAGGACCTTACACACTGCTTGCTTAACTACTGACTATTCATAAGTGAAGCTTTCTTTACAAGCTCTTTGATCATTTTTGTGATTTTCATTAGTCTCTTAAGGAAGTAGGAATTATTAACCAGATGAGTTAGCTGACCAGTTAATTACCAGCAAGAGAACATGGATGGCATCAGCTAGGTCCAAATCACTTGATTTTAAGACTTGGGATGGAAAGACTATTCTGAAAGTCAAGAAGATTATAGTGAATTTTTGAAAAATGCTTTACTATTATACAGAGTGAGCTTGTACAAATAATCATAGAGCAAAATGGCACTGTGAATGAAAGGAAACACTGATTGATAGAAAAAAGATGTTGATGAAGATGCAATATGTGATCTATTAGAAATGGATCTTAGCTGTGACTTTCAAAACATACTTTTATGGCTACTGAACCTTTTGGATGGGCAACAAGTGGCAATATCCATTTTCCTGTATCTATTAGCCTGTATTTAATTAGGAGTAATGTCATTTTTTGGGGAAAAATATTAGAATTTGGCAATAGTACTCTTAAGTCCTGGGTTCCTGAAAACAATGTTTGTTGCTATAGCTATTGGCAGACATTGTGTGACAAAAATTATCCTTTATCATTAATTTCCAAACATATTTTTATGGCCTCCCCTTGACATTTACTGACGATGAACTTCCCCCCTCCACTCCATCAATCATGTCACTGTGGTGACTACAAATTATGTAATGGATGAGGTCTATAATAATATGAGCTCAAAAACAATTTTCACCAGATACATCCAGCACCAGAATTTCAAATCTCAGCATTATTTATAAACAATTCACTCATATATATGTATAATATTTATCATATAAATATCTGTCTATCTCCTATTCTGCAAGGGCAAAATGAGCCATCAAAATATCCATCTATATTTCTATAATTTATCTCTCTGTCTTCCATTTATCATTTAATTTCCTCCTCCTCCTCATCATCATCATCATCATCATCATCTCATATTCTGTCACAGTAACAGGAGCTGCAGTCTGAACACCAGACACATGGTTCTTTTTAAAAATCCCCATGACAAATGACAAATCAAGACACCGGTTCAACAAATGTATTCCATTTGGTCACATTTCTTTCTGGAAAATTTCCAAAATGCCACAAAGAAACTCTATAACTGTTGGCATATTTAAATTCATCCACACTTGAGGAACACTGGGAACCAGCATGTTCACATCAAACTGGATGGCTGTGGCAATTTCCATGGAATGTCAAGTCAACCTTTGAAGGTCCAAGAGCTAGATCTGTTTCGTTGTTCTCACACAAGTCAGCATTGCAATAAACTTATCTCAGGGAATATGATGAAAGCTGAACTCCTGGTGTATTTGCTCCCTCAACAAAGAAAATCCATATTGCCTAGTAATTATAATGAGTTGCTTTCAGCAATTGCTTTCAATCTACCATCACTCATGCAGAAATTTATTTTTGAAGCATGCTAAAACTTACAAAAAGTTTAGGTAATAAGTGTGTCAGTCTTAAAACCATCATTGGAAAAAGATGTGGTTCTCTGCATTTAGCTGTCCTTCCAGTTAATTTTTGATCAACCACTAATGAAATACTCAGTGAGACTATACCTGGTGCCATCCCTCCAAATGGAGCAATTTAGGAACAAACCTGTTACTGGTGGGGAAAATATGGTCGTGAATTAGATTTTAACATTAAAGATATAATACAATGTGAGAATTAGATGCCACTGAGAAGATAATTTTCTGTTTCACAGATACTAAGCTTATGCTTGCAAAGGTAAATAAGGAAAAAAGTCTATAAAAAGATTTCTACCCGAGTGTGGAATGCTGGCGTCACCGAACTCACCTGCTTCAGAAGATGCCCTGGAATGGGATTACCATTAGCTAGGAAGCCTTTGATAGTTTGAACCCCTATTAAAGAAAAATACAGAGTTGTTTTTGAACAGATTGTGAGAATGTAATAGTATATCATCATAACATATTAGGAGCCACTGGTATAGGTGATTGGTATATAGGGTTCTAACATAGTTTACTTGGTATATCTTGCTGCATAGATTAGCAAAGACTGGCCAGTTTTTATGAGGATGCTAATAAGACTGTAATTCTGTCTTTTTCTAGTCATTGTTCATGGGAGTCCTACTCACAAGACACATCTAAGTTGTCTTAAAGTCATGTCACTGCAATATTACAGTTGTGTCAAATACTCATCAACAAGTGTCCTTCAAAGTATCCCTGAAGATAAATTGTATAGTAACCATATCTAATCTCTGAACAAAATTCAGGAGAAAATCTTGGCTCACACGGTGATTTCCTTTCCTCTTCTCATAAGGCTTGTGATTTGGATGTTGGAAGAATGAGTATAGGAGGTTTAGGATGAGTGTGACAGTATGATTTTGGATTTAATTTTTAAAAGAAATATTTTTATTCTATGAAATAAAAAAAGCATTTCCCTAACATAGTACAATAAAAAGATGATTGTACATGAAACTACAAAGTTACCACGCACACTTTGCTATTCCTTTAAAATATATGACAAAATTATTGTGTAATTTTCTTTTTTTTCCTTTTCTCCCCCTACCTCAAGATAGTTACCATTAGACACAAATAGGTAAAGACACACACACACACACACACACACACACACATATATATGTATAAAATTATTCTATATGTACTTCTATTTATCAGTTCTTTCTCTGGATGCAGATGCCTTCTTTCACATATCCTTTGTAGTTAATTTGGTTATTTATCACCAACAAAACAACTTAATTGCTTAAAATATTCTTAAAATAATATTGCTCTTACTATATAGAACATTGTCTTGGTTCTGGCCATTTTGCTTTTTATTATTTTGTGCAAGTATTTCTGCTTTTTTTTTTAAAGTAACAGAACTCATCATTTCTCATAGGATAGTAGTATTCCATTAGAATCATATACCACAACTTGTTTAGTCATTTCCAATTGCTACTATAAGGAGAATTGCTATAAACATTTTAGAATATATAGGTTCTTCTCTTTTCCCTGTAATCATCCTCAGAAATAGATCTAGGGTAGATTTTCTTGATCAAAGGATATTGGTAGTTTAAAAATTCTATGGGCATAATTCCAGATTACTCTCCAAGATGTTTGAATCAGTTCACAATACCACCAAAATGAATTTGTGTTCTGATTTTTCCACATCCTCTCTAACATTTGTCACTTTCTCCTATAGCTTTAGCCAATTTGATACATCTGCATAAAATGATATCTCAAGGTTGTTTTAATCTGTATTTCTCTAATCAATAATGATTTAGAGCATTTCTATATGATTCAGATAGACAAAAATATGACAAGACACAACTCATTTCTAGTTGTTGAGAATACTTTGTTATTAATACAATTGAGGTTTTTGCCAAGAGATAACTCTATAAAGGGTTTGAGACTACTGACTTGTTTGTCTAACACACTCATCCTTTACAATTTTTAAAATACATCTTAGCATTTTGACCAGCTTCTTCAAAATACATGTTTATAACTCAGTTAAAGAATATCTCCTTAAAGCAGTGGAACAGGTAAAACATAATAGTAACAAGTCAAACATTCTTAGAACTATCTATTCTGAAATACAATAATTTTAGAATTTTTCTCAAGAAGGTCATGAGAGAGTTAAGAAAGCATAGACTTTCTACTCAATGTACATAGATATCAAAAAATCCCCCCTTTCAGTTTTCAACTAGGTAAATGGTTAGTTAATGCTTTCTTGGTTTAGTAATCCCCAAGGGTTTCCAGAATAGCTTTCTTTTGTCAGATATGTCATTCAGTCAATAAGTAATAAATACCTACTATGTACCAGGCAACAAGAACCAAGGATAAGCAAAAGTAAAATAATTCAGAGGGATTGAGGAAGACTTCTTGTAGAAGGTGGGCTCTTAGCTGGGATTTGAAGGATGCCAAGAGAGAGATGATGAGGTATATAATCAATGAAAATGCTTAGAACTAGAAGATGGAGATAGTCACAGAGTAAAGCACACAAGAACCTGCTTGTGTAGATTGCTTCAATAAAAAGATTGGAAGTTGTTACACATCCATGGTTATGCGCATGTTGCATCTTAGGTTAATCTCCACAACATTGTCAAATACTTCTAAATAATCATATTAACGTTTTCAAGTGAGGGCTTTGGCAAACTGTGTCTCTGCCTTCAGGCTCAAACATTCTTTTCCAGGAAACAAATTGAAAGGGAGAAGGATATAACATTGTCAGGATTCTGCATGGTTCACTAGGAATTCACAATCATTCACATGCTTCCCAGAGGTCTGACTAGGTTTATATACGTTCTAAAATAGTTTCTGGCTTCAAAATCGAGGGCAGAGGCTTAATGGAAGCCTGTTGACTACCCACATACAGAGCCACATAATTAATGTCATAATGTTTGAAGTTGAATAAGGGTTTCAGAAACACTATTCCCACTAAAGACATCATTATCCATAAACCTTACAATGTCCTTCTTAGGTTGCTAGCCTGGGAAAAGGTTCTCTTGATTATAGACCTGGCTGCCTTTTGGGATGCTGAGGACTTTAACCCATGTGTAGTCCACTGTTAGAATTGGATATAAACAAGACTTCATCATACCCCAGATATATACTAGATGTTATTCTGAAAAAGACAGAAAATGAGAGTTTGTACAGATGCCTGTGTAAATAGAAGAGTCCTTCATTTTTGATGGCCCACATCTTTGGAAGGTGGATATTATTATACTTTTCCAACCGTGCTCTTCTCTTCCAATTAGACAGAATCTACTACATGGCTTAGTGGATAGAATGCTGGGCCTGGAGTTCAAATATGCCTCAGACATTTATTAGCAGTGTGACTCTGGGCAAATGACAGCCTTTTTTGCCTGTTTTCTCACCTTAAGTTGGGGTAGAAAAGGAAATGGAAAACCACTCCTGTATCTCTACCAAGAAAGCCCTAAATGAAGTCACAAAAAAATAGGATTCTATTGGAACTATTGAACAACGATGACTCTCAACTCATTGTTCTTAACCCCACCCCTACAGAGCCCTCTGTACATGAGTCCTTGAGAGAGATAGTACTCAAAAAGGCAGTATGACTCAAATTCCCAATAGCCAGCAATGTCAATAAAGTCATTTTTCATCCAAAGGGGGAAAACAAACTTCTATCCAGCTTTGAAACATTTATATAAAATAATATAAAAGATATAAGTATCATTAAGATTCTTTCTTGTTTGGTTCAAGAGCCTCTATTCAGAAGAGTACTGATGATTTCTTAAGCAAAAAGAGGGTTCAAACCTTCATCCATTTTTCTTTATCCTCTTACTACCATTATCCCTCTTTATTTCGCAAATTTCCATAATATAGTTCAATATGTCCAAGAAACAGTTGTTGCTATAGAACTGCATCTTGAGAGAGATTAGCTCTGGATATATAAATCTATAAATCATTGCATAGAGAGGATAACTGAAGAAATCATTAAAAGAGATAGTATATAGACTAGGGAAAGAGAAGAGAATGAGAGAAGAGTAAGGAGAGAAGAGAAGAGAAAGTGAGAGGAGTGGAGAGGACATTTTTAGACTGTTAGATAACATCTATGGTTAGTGAGAATGACTTAGATCCAGCAAAGGTGGCTGAGAAAGAGTGTAGGAAAAGAATCAGGAGAAAACAGAGTAAAAAACAAAGAAGACCTAGGAAGGAGAGAGAGTATCAATGAAAAAAGGGTGATTAATAGTGTCAAAGATTGCAGAGAGATCAGGAAGGATAATTAAGAAAAGATCATTAGATCTGGTAATTAAGAGATTGTTGACAATTTTGGAGAGAATAGTTTCAGTTCAATCATGAAACCATATTACTGAGAGTTTAGAAAAAAAGAAGAGATGAAGTGGGGACACTGATGATAGAAGGCTTTCTTTAAGGAGTTTAGCCATGAAAGGGAGGAGAGATATGGTTTGATAACTAGCAGGGATGGTAAGATCAAGAGAAGGATTTTTTAAAAATGGAGAAAACTTATATATGTATGCTTGTCGGCATCAAGGAAGCAGTTTATGGGGTGAAGATTAGTAAGTGGGTATGATACAGAAGGTACTCTACTGGAAACATAATGGAATAGAATGAAGGGTACATATAGAAGAGTTTGCCTTAACAAGAAGAGCCACCTATTTATGGTGGGAAGGACATCTGAGTGATGTGGCATGAAGAGGATGGATGAAGAAGGAACTCTTGTTGAATGGTTCAATATTTCAGTGAAGTATGAGAGGGTGGGGAGATAAGGAACCATGAGGAATTTGAGGAAGGATCAAAAGTCATGATGATGAGTGGAATAGTGAGTCAATGATTTCTCTCTGTCTCTATCTCTCTCTGTCTCTGTCTTTGTCTCCCTCCCTCTCCTCTGTGTGTGTGTGTGTGTTCATTAAATAATAAATTAAATGATTGATTGATTCATCTCAGAATAGAATGATCCTATCTCTAGATCTTGGAAATTTGATGCTTTCATCTAGCTATTAAATTTTTCAGGCTCCTCTCCTCTTTCTGCCCCCCCCAAATGCTTTTGTTCTATCCTGACCCCTGATGCAGAGAATTTTTTCCCTTCTTCTGTAAATAATGTCCTTACCTGTATTTATTTTTTGTAATTCCTCTGTTTAAAAAATATCTATGATCTGTTCCCTCTCATAGCCTGTCAACTTATAAACAGGCAGTTAGCCCCTAGTCATCACATCTGGCACTATAAAAATCTCACTTGTGAAAGACTGCTTATATCCCTGTCCAAATTTCCCCTTTATCTTAGACACCCTCATGTGGTCACCTTTTGCATAGACAAGATTATTGATTTTCTTTTGAAACTTTCACTGTAGTTTTTGAAAGCTCTGAAGAATGTGCAGAAGTGGAATCTGTGGGTTGCTTCTGTATCATCAAAAGATAGGAACAGTTTAACTACCTAAAAATATCTTAACTACATTAATATGTTGAAATGTGTTACAAGCTCTAAAAAATGTTCCCTTATTTATTTCAATGCACAACTGAATTGCTAAATTACCCCTGCCTTCACAAGAAAATGATAAATACTATATCATTTGAAAAAAAAATTCTACAAAAAATTTTATTGATATATCTTTTATTTTTTTATTCCATTCTTTTCCCAACATATTCCTCTTTTCCCTTATCCAGAAGGCCATTCCTTATAACAAAGAATAAAAGAAAAAGGGAAAAAAAAACTTAGCAAAACTAACTAAAACTCAACCAAATCCAACATTATATATAATGCTCCATGCTTCTGTGAAGATGGAAAAGAAGTGCATCTTCATTTCTTCTTTGAGGCCATGCTTAGTCAGCTTTCAGAGTTTCCTAAAAATTACTTTCCATGGTTTGTCTGGACCTTTTGATATATACTGTTTGAATAAAACATTGACTCAAAGACACAGTATATTTCTTGATCTGATTTGTCAAAGGATAGTTAGAAATGACTTCAACTAATATTAACAAACTTACAAATAATGACAAATTAGTTTAAAAAAAACATTTATTACGCACTTATTTTTTTGTCAGGGACTGTGCCAAGCCCTGAGGATACACATACAAAAAAGCAAGACAATCCTTGCCTTCAAGAAGCTTACATTCTCAGAGAAAAATAAAACACACACAGGGGAATGGTGAATAAGAAACAAAGGGATGAGTGAAGTAACCGAACAATTAATTCATATGTCCTTTGTTTAGGACTTCTACTGTTGATTTGATTTCTGTTTCAAGATTCAAAACTGGAAATTCAGGAGGGGCCAGAATATTAAGTAAAGCAGCATGGCATTAATTCAGAGAACAGAAATGTGTGGGGGGGGTCTGGATCAGGCTCAAAAAAGCAGAATTTCATTAACCAGGAGCCCAGGGTAAGAGTTGGAATGTTGGAATTTAGGTGGAAGTTAAAATTTAGGCAGGGGTTAGGCATGAAAATGTTGGAAGAGTTGGACTCAAAATGGTCAAATCTTATCAATTATAAGCTCAGGGTCCCATCATTCTCAAAAAGCTGTCATCCCCAATAGATCTGCCTGTTACTGAGCCTACATATTTGGAGGGATAGTTTTACTCCTTCTAAAATGAGTTCTGAATGTAAGAATCTTCCTTAGTCAGTCAAAAAGCTAACCCTTGTCACTTTCTCCCCACTCCACTTTAAGATCTTTTGAAAAAGAGGTAATTGATAATCATGACATTCTCTATCCTTAGAGTATAACATATCTCCTACAACAGAGCATCTGTTCCAGACATAATTACAAAACATTTCCCCCATAACTGGGAGAAGTCCTATCACAAAAATATACAATATCTATGGGAATTGTGAGCAAGAATTTGAAGTACAATGGAACCGAGGCAGTCATATATGCGGCTACTGCAATTCTCAACTCTGGAACTAGCAGAGTTTTGATGTCCTTTCTATTAGAAGAGTAAGATACTTGTGCAATGTCTCTGCTAAATGGATTGCTCATCAGGATTCCCCCAATTCTGCTCCTCTATTCTCTATTATTAGGGCTAATTCTGTCTTGAGTAGATTATTGCCTCTCTTACCTAGCAGAGGGCATAGTCTCTGTAACTACGTCTACCTTGAATGATTATTTCTTTGTACCCATGTCTGCTTAGAATATATGTATGTATGTATGTATGTGAACTCCCTCAAATGTACTTTAAATTCATTCAAACTCATTCTATTTGTTAGATGGTATATCTTCTGAGAAAGCAAATAAATTGTTAGATGCCAGGGGTAATGAGTGAGAAGGGAGATGAGAAAATCCCTTTAAACCTCTAAAACCCCCACAAAATTATACAATACAGGGTTTTCCCTGACTGCTGGTTCTTTCTTTAACTAGCCCAATTTTTCCAGCTCTTAAATATACTAACTTTTAAGGGCTACCTGGGGCAAGCCCATTTTTTCTACCAACCAATGAGAAACTATACTTTTAATTCAATAAAGGGCTTAACACTTCCTAAAGTGTTAATAACTTGTTAAAGAATTAACTCCTCCTTACCTCTGACTAAATCCTGAGGTGTTAAAACCTCATCAGCTTGTGATTACATCTTGAGCCTCGAGAGCAGGGAAATAGGGAGGTCAAATTCCCCATTTATACATATCTGTGAATTGTCAGGATCACAAAATACATATACGCTGAGATAGGGATATTAAAACAAACCTTTTAAAATATTTTTTAATAAAGGGAGAGTGTCAATTAATTAGTTGTAATTGGTAAGTGCCAACAGGGTCACCAGTGCATGCTAAAAGTAAGAGTGTGTTGTTAAGTCTCTTCTTGTAACTGTTTGTAGTCTGTTCCAGAAGTAATTCTAGACCTTTCTCATCTATATAAGTGATTGTGGAATTATTTAACAGGGTCTGAGAAAAGCTTTTTTATATTTATTTTATATATATATATATATATATATTTATATTTATTTATACCTATACAATCATTCACAACTTTAGTTAATTCACAGTGAGTAAGGATTTAAAAAAAATTTCTTTTGTAGACCCATTCCCTTCCACAGAAAAGAGTCTAAAATGTCTAAGCTTCTGAATCATATGGGTCTCTAGAACCAATATATTGAGCATTAAAACAGGGCTTGTTTGGGGGATTTTTAATGATGCTGTGTCGACAGTTAGGTGGTACAGTGCCATCTAAAGCCTAGAATCCAGAAGATTCTTCTTCCTGAGTTCAGATCTGGCTGCAGGTTCTCAAGTCACTTCATCTTGTTTCCTCAATTTCCTCATCTATAAAATGAGCTGGAGAATGAAATGCCAAAGCATTCCCGTATCTTTGGCAAGATATTAAATGGGATCACGAAGAGTTAGGCAAGACAAATCACAAAACACGATCCTATAAAGAGCCTATGCAATGATCTGATCCTTAGCTCTACTTATAATATTTCTGTCTTGATCAGGACATAATATTTTACTCAGATAAATATTGTGATTGCTCCATCTTCTGGGGTCTCTTATGGGTTTCTTCAATTTTTAGGGACATTGTTAGAATTTCCTAAGGTTCAAATTCAGATCAGTTTCTATAGTTGTGGAGGATGCATGCATGGGGGGTGCATTTCAAGATTAACTTGCAATTATAGTGGTTTCTGTTAACAACTCCTCTATTACAACAGGCACCACTTCATTTTGATTATCTTCCACACTTTGTTTTAAAATTACCATTCCACCTCAAAGGAAACCTTTTATTCTCCTTTCTATTGTCCAGCAAAGACCATAACCTCAACATCACTTCAATATGTTCAGTGTTCACACTTAGTTTTTAAGTCATTGTTCCCAACCAAGACAAATTTTTGATTTTTCATTCATTTGATTCATCTGAAGGAAACAGCTCCAAAGCAATGTGGTGAGACTTACAACAAAATGAATTTGGCATCAAGGACCTCAGTTTGCATTTTTGCTTGGCTACTTATTTCCCATGTGACTTTAGACAGGGCATTTGCTCTTTATAGGCTTTAGCTTCTTCGTTTCTAAAATAAGAGAATTTGGGCTAGATTATTTTTGAAATTCTTCCAACTCTAAATCTACTATGTGGTTATAGAAAAGATTTTTATGAAAAGAATAATTTAACAACAAAAGAGCTCCAAAGAAATATTTTTGTAGTTTATCTATATCAGGTATAGTTTTCATTCTTCAGCTGTGGTCATATCAGTGCAAATTTTATTTTATGATCTCAAACTCCATCTTAATGATTGCTTTGGTTAAACAAATCTTGTCATTTCATCTTCTACTGATACATTTTTTGAGATACATTGAGAGAAAGGGTAAGGAAGAATACAGGTGCTGAGCAGTTCATCTGAAGGGGTGGGGGAAAATGAAGGGTTTTTTGTTGAGGCAGTTGGGGTTAAGTGACTTACCCAGGGTCACACAGCTAGGAAGTGTTGTGTATGAGATCAGATTTGAACTCAGGTCTTCCTGACTTCAGGGTTGGTGCTCTATCCACTTCACCAACTAGCTGCCCCTAAATGAGGTTTTTTTGAAGAAAGATTGCATCTCTCTTCATAGAACTCTTGATCAATTGAGTTTCCTCAACCCATAGAATAAAACTGCAGGATATAAGGCACAGTGTCAAATTCAAACATAATTGGGTCAACTACTCTGTATCTATAAGGCTCTGTGGAAGACATTGACTAAGCTTTATAATGTATCATTATCCATATTTAATTTAATTCTTATTTATTTAGTTAAATATTGTCCAATTATATTTTTTCCTCTTCTTTCTTTTAAGCATCAGGGTTAAGTGACTTGTCTGAGGCCAGATTTGAACTCAGGTCCTCCTGACTTCAGAGCTATTGCTCTCTGTACTGCACTGCACCCCAATTATGTTTTAATTTAGTGCAGCCATTACTCAAGAGTATTAGGGGATTGACATTTGGCAGATATGATATAAAGGACCAATAAAAGGCACAATGAAATGTAAAATTTCCTTCTTTCAAACTTTGCATGGGCCCATTTGCCTTGTAATAAGAGTTAACATCTTTGAGACTTTGGCCAGCATAAAGTAGCGTATATCCTGCTTTGCTCTTTTTAGGTGTGTAAGAAAGTCTTCAATCAACTTGATTGCATCATAGGAGAGCTAATCATTGGCTGGCTGAAGTATCAATCATGCCCCCTGGTGGTCTTAAAAGAACAAGTTCTGAGGAGTCAGTTATCTTTCCCAGTTGTGATTCATTTCTGCAAATTGAGAAAAGAATCAGCTGTGGAGGAAGTCCTGCACTTAAAGAATTACTCTTGAAGGTCTTTTCCTTCACTCCTTTTCCAGAATTCTGGGAGTGAGGGGAAGTGTTTAGCAATGATGTGTCTCAGTGTAGTCATTCATGAGAGACAATGTATCCACCAATAATCAGGTCCTGAAGGTTCCACTAAAAAGTCAAACTGATCTGTAGAAAGGAGTAGGGTCAGAGATTTCAAGGGGAATAACCTCTCCAGTAGTGATACTGGATCCGAGAGAATAGCACGAAAATAAGAAAAATCAGAGAGGTTTTTGAGGACCAGTTTGTCTTGCTTGGTCATGTATCTGCCTCAAGTTTGTGCCTATTATATTTACTAGTATGTGTTTGCTCACTTTCTGCCCTGTGTATATTTATGAGAGGGTACATCCTAGGTGTATAAGAGAGATATTTTGTAATTTTATTCTTTTTTGTATGTCATTTCAATAAATACCTTAATTTTTTGTATCCTTTGGCTAGCTAAAGTACGGGAAAATACATTGGGGGTGTTGTAAGAGTTGTAAGAGTATAGGCACACAGAATAACTTAAACCTAGGAAAGCCTTTTCTTGGGGACCAAACTGAGTTGGTTCAGGAGACCAGAAGGGATGTTAGAAAAACAGACTGCCAAAAGATTAGGGACATCTAGGTTTATTGACAGTTTCCTGGAAGAGACAGGGACAGAGTTTTAAAGGAGGGAATTGCTTTAATAGGCTTAGCATCTTTTCCATTAGTTTCAAACATTCCTTGATCTGTTGCTAACTTGGAGAAGAGAAAACTGACACTAGGGTTAAGTTTCTTGCTGAAATTTAACTCAGTACTCAGTTGAGGTAGAAAACCAGCCAGGAAAACATGGAGGATATAGGGGAACTGGTTTCAAAATATGGAGAGAACAAAGCTTTTAAGGATGCTGCAACAATAAGGCAATGTCACCTAATTGGGCAAGATCTAGAGGGGAGGGTCCATGACATCACATGGTGAGCAAGTATTAGAATGGGGCTAATGATACCATTGAGGAAAAGGGATGTGGGGGATGGGAGTAATGGCACCATAGGTGGCCACGGTTTGAGTATGATAGATATTTACCGCCATGTCTTATTACTTTGACAGGGAGTAGAACTCTTTAATACTGCCGTGAAAAGATGAACTTTCATAGAGTCCTTCATGCTTTACTATAGTGCTGAGGCTTTCTGACATTTCACTCTCTGCTAACACCATGTAATTTATATCTAGTTCAGAGGAGGAGCTGGGCTCTTTCCCTGTGCTTGCTGCTAACAAAACCATCCATCAACTTACATGTAATGTCAAGTGGATTTCATCATCCAGTTAGAGATAATGTTGCTTAAAAATTTCTCATAAACCAACACTAATGAAAATTTCTGAAGTGTGTATAAGAGGGTAAATACTTTGTATTATTTATAGGCTTTGATTAAACGGTGAGATAAAAGTAACACAAAGAAGATAATGTCCATCAATCCTTTTCTTCATTCTCTTCCCCCTTTCACTGGTTTTATACTGTAGGCATGTGGGTGGGCATCAGTTTTTGCCTTTCCTCATTCTGACCTCACAGTTTACTTCTCATCTTCTTCATGAAGTTGTCATACTCAATGTTAATTAAATCTCAGGGTAATCTTACAAATGACAGGGAATTTTGTCTTATAGAGGGGAAAAAAGAGCACAGTCTAATAATGCCTTTTATTTATCCTTTTAGTGTGCTCTTTCTTAGTTGCTTGAAGATGATTATAGTGTGGGCAGAGGACTTCTTTAGAATCCATGGGCATCAAGATGTATTACCAAAGAATCTTGGCCATTTGTGAAGTGTGGTTGAGACAGCATCTCGAGAAGTAAATAAAGTGATAGACCTGGATTCAAGAAAACTTAGTTTTAAATTCCACTTCTGACACATACATGTATAACTTCAGATAAATCACTGAAACTCTGAGTCTGTTTCCTAATCTCTCAAATGGAGATGATTAATTCTTGTAGTTCTTACCATACATGGTTTTATTTTGACAAATTAGATTGATAACAAAGTGAAATGGTAACAGCAATAACAATAACAATAATAGTTAGCATTTATATTTATATATTGCTATATATAGCATTTATATAGCATTTGAGCAGCTAGGGATACAATGGATAGAACACTGGGCAAGGTCAGGAAAACCTGAGTTTTCCTGCCTCAGACACTTACTAACTAACCTGTGCAGGTCACTTAACCCTATTTACCTCAGTTTCTTTATCTAAAAAAATGAGCTAAAGAAGAAAATGGCAAACTACTCTAGTATCTTTGCCAAAAAAACCTAAATGAGTTTGTGAAGAGTCAGACATTATTGGAATGACTGAACAACAATATATAATGCTTTAAAGTATCCAAAGGATTTTTTCCATATGTAATCTCATTTAATTCTCATAACAACTCTGTGACACAGGTACTATAACTAATCTCTTATTTTGTAGTTGAGGAAGCAAACTCCAGTGACTATCTATTCCCTCAAGGATCAAATATAAAACCCTCTGTTTACCATTCACAGCCCTTCACAACTTGATCTCTTCCTAACTTTCCAGTCTTCTTATACCTTATTCCCCTTCACATATTCTGTGATCCAAGGCCAAGGGCAGACAGGACACAACAATTCCTATTCCTGAAATGCTCTGTTCTCCCTTCTCACCTCCACCTTTTGTTTCCCCTGGCTTCTTCAAATTCTAGCTAAATGTCCAGGATCCTTTCCTGGTCTTCTCTAATGCTAGTACTTTCTCTCTATTGATTATTTGCAGTTTATCCCATAAATCTCTTATTTGTACAGTTATTTTCATGCTGTCTTCCCATAATATTCTTGAGTTCTTTGACAACAGGGATTGTCTTTCTTTCTTTGTATCCCTATGCATGGCATAGTGTTTGGCACATTCATAGTAATCACTAATTATCTACTTATTGAATGAGGCAGGTTAAGTAACTTCCCCAGGGTCATAAAGCTAAATAAATGTCTGAGGAAGGATTTGAACTCAATTCTTCCTGTCTCTGAGTTCAATGCTCTTACCACTGTATCATATAGCTTGGTGTGTATATGTTATTATATTATCATGTTATTATTATAATGTGTATATGCTATTTCTCTAATCTATTTCTTTATTCTAGTGGCTGCAAAGTAGTTTTCTTTGAATGTCTGACTTCTCATTTCCTTTCTGACCTATTAGGCTCCTTCATGAATAGTGAGTGACCCATTTCTAACACAAGTTAAGAAATCCAAAATCTATTATTTTGACAAGTAAAATAAAATACTATATACATACATATAAAAATATATTTGTAAAAGGATGTCTATTTCAAATTTTGGTAATTTTACTGACTGAAAATGGGCACTAAGGTGATTCAAAACAATTCCAATAGAGTTGGGATAGAAAATGCCATCTGTATCCAGAAAGAGAATTATGGTGACTTCATGCAGATCAAAGCATACTATTTTCACTATTATTTGTTTGCTTGCTTGCTTTTTCCTTCTCATGATTTTTTTCCCTTTTGTTCTGATTTTTCTTTCACAACACGATGAATTTGGAAATATGTTTAAAATGATTGTACATGTATAATAATATTAGCATCTTCCTCCCAGGGTTGCTATAAATATAAGATGAAATAATTTTATTTTTTTAGCACAATGCCTGGCACATAGTAAATGCTATATAAATGTTAATAATGATAACATATTGTTATATTATATTATATATATTGTTGTAATATGTTATATATATTGTTGTAATATGTTATATTACATTATATATATTGTTATATGTATTATATAATAATTATTGTTGTTACCTGATTTGGTACCTATATTCACTCCTCCTCTTCCGGGTCGGCTTATTTATCTCAATGTGTACTGATACTGGCAAATCTAAATTGGGGGATGGGGGTTTCTGAAGAGGAGACCAGATATAGACATGATCAAACCAATGTACCTCACTCTCAAGTTTCAATATATATTACTTCCCACTGTAGCTTTTTAGCCTCCCACTAGTATGTTTCTCAATTATATTAATGTCTTAATGACATTATTGGCTTAAACATGAAAATTTACTAAATGAGAAGGCAAAAACCAAGCATAATGATAATATTTACTCATTAGAAGACAAAAGCAGAAATAATGAAAATATAAAGGCAATTAGCTGGTTCAGTGGTTGGAGCGCCAGACCCAGAGTAAGAAGACTCAGGAAGACACTTAGCCGCATGATCCTGGGCTAGACATTTAACCTTGTTTGCCTCAGTTTCCTCAACTGTAAAATGAAATAGAGAAGGAAATGGAAAATCATTCTACTATCTTTGCTAAAAACAAAAACAAAAACAAAACAGAATCCAAAAGAAGTCATGAAGAATAAAACACGACTGAAAAATGATGGAATGACATAATAGTCCTCCAATAAATGAATCATATTCTCCCATCTGTGTACACTATGTCTGAGAGTTGGGGCAGGAGGGTGAACACCTTACAGAGCCTAATGGTGAGAGGCATGGGCATTGGAACAGAAACCCATGTGCCCAGGATCATAGCTCTTGATCACAGACTTGAATGTTGGTGGTCTGTAGTAGCTGCTTCTCTGCTACTTTTGGAATGATGAAACAGGAATACTACGTTCTTTCAAAGGAACAGCATCCCTGTGCCCCACATCTGCAGCTTTCCAAGTCTTGAGTGGGCACTGAAGCAGTTTTAAGACATTTTAGTGACAAGTAGTTCCCTTAAGCTGCAGAATTGTAGAGCTGCTTAGATCTGCTCTTTGGCCTTTGAGGAATTTCTGCCTCTTTAAGCCAGAGATGATTATAAAGAACAATGCAATCAAGCCTCTGTTTTCTTGGGCTGGTAAAGGCACTAAAGTGCAATACAGACAAGCCAGCCAACTCTTTATACAGCAGGATTCAGTCTTCTCCTATGAGCTTTTAAGAGTCATAGAGCTTTCCTCTCATCCAAATAGCAACCTCAATAGTGAATAAGAGAGCTGGCATTAGTCATTTCTCACAGCTTATTCAGTCTGAAGCTCTGCTCTATTGTGCTTCCATTTCTCTGTCCCATTCCTTTATTCTGATGATTCTGGGGCTTCTCCTTCTAATATCTGACTTCTCAGTTTCTTTCTAACCTCTTATGCCTCAAGTGAAGACCTTTTCATGAATAGTGATCCATCTCTAATTCAAGTTAATAAGAAAAACAAAATAGACATTAAACAATTTTCCCATAGTCCCCAATATTGTCTTTAGATTTACAAATTTCAGTTATATTCTTCAAAATTTTGAAAATACAGTCATCCCTTACACATCATGGGGGTTATAGGCACAGCACTCCTGTGGTCTGGAAAATCCACATAAAAGTTGTTTTTTTTTTTGCTGAGGCAATTGGGGTTAAGTGACTTGCCCAGGGTCACACAGCTAGGAAGTGTCTGAGACCAGATTTGAACTCAGGTCTTCCTGACTTCAGGGCTGGTGCTCTAACCACTGTGCCACCTAGCTGCCCCCACATAAAAGTTTTTGATCCTCCCTTTGTACCAGAAAAGTCAGATTTTTTTCTTTTTCTTTTATGAGGTGTTTACAGTACTTTATTGTAAAATTTAGGTTAAGTATTTGATCTAAGGTTCTGTCTTGTCTGCTGGAGTTAGTGTGCAATCTGCAGCTTCTGAAAAACTTCCCCAAAATTTCCATTTAATTTCTTATGTTGACCTGTGATATATTGAAACTGATGGGAAAGTTGCAATGTAGAAGGGAAAACTGTAGTCATATATAAATGAAGTGGTGAACAATAATTACTTACAGCTATTTTTACAGCTACCTCTGAACTGCTTTCCAGATTCAATCCATTTATCTGGAGGGGCTGTTTTCTCTTAGGGCTGCTGAACTGTTGCAGTACTTTTCTTGTACCCATGTGTTTTGTATAAATGTGCTTTGTTTTCAGTAAACAAAATGTCTACATTTGAAAGGGGAAGTAACTCAGTTATGGCTTATCCAACAGAAATGAGTATCTGGTGAATCGCAGTAAGCTCTGAGGGGGTTTATCATTGAAAGAACCCAGCTTTAGACAAAATTGTCAAGGGGAAAGAAGAGGAAGGTCTAAGAAGAAACCCTGGAAACTCATAAAAGAAAAGTTTTACTTTTTTCCTTGCCTGCTACCTGATCAGTCTAAAATATCTGATTGGCAAGGGAAAGGAAATGACCTTTTGCTATTTATTATTATCTTGGCCTGGAAGAGTTTATTGCCCACAGGCATGGGGGTCTGACCACTAGTTGGAAAGAAATTGCAGAGGATTTTTTTTTGCCAGTGCTGGGTTCAGAACCTTGTTACATTACCCATACACAGCTCCAGGTCACAGTCTCAGGTTTAAAAGGAGTATAGCACTTGCAGCCTGTACTCATGATTCATGATTAAGATGAGTGCTTGTGGTCACTCACAGGAGATTCGGAACCCTGGTCTCAATTTTAAGAGAGAGAGGAGCACTAGAAATTGTTAATGCAGGAGGATGAAGGACCTGGTCACAGTCCCAGGGCCAAGAGATAGCACTGGTGGCTACATGGAAACAAGGTCCCTTCCTGGATAAAGACTAGAGCACAGGCCAGGAGAGTAGTGACCAAACCTTTTCTTAAAGAATACCACCTTGGAAGCACCAAAAACCTAGAGTACTCCAGAGTTAGCTGTGAAAACAGGAGCAAAAAAGTCCTGAAGCTTAGGACAGTGTTTTCTCCACCTGGAGAGGAGTTGGGGGAATAGAGCCCAATTTTAACAAAAAGTTTAAAGTCAAGAAATGGACTGGATAAATGAGCAAAGAACAACAACAAAACCATAGAAAGTAAAATCTCAAAGAAAAATGTGAATTGGTCACAGACTCAAAAAAGAATTCTTGGAAATGCTCAAAAGTCAAATAAGAAAGGCTGAGGAAAAATTGTGAAAAAATTAGAGTGATGAAAGAAAATTGTGGAAAAAGTCAAGAGTTTGAGAACTTGGAATATGATATTTTGGAAAGCAAAGGAGCTTAGATTACAATCAGTAACGGTTATTCAGCAAAGTTATCCAGAAAACAGTACAATCCTTTGGGGAAAAAATGGACATTTAATAAAATACAGACTTTCATACATTCTTATTGAAAAGATCAAAACTGAATAGAAAATTTGATTTCCAAATTCAAGACTCAAGAGAAGGATAAAAAGGTAACAGGAAAGAGAAACAATGAGTGAATAAATAAGGTTAATATGCTTATATTTGTATATGGGAAGATGATAATAAAAACTCCAAAGAATTTTCTCATTATTTGGGCGGTGAGAAGCAGTATACCTAGACAGAGGGTACAGGGGTCAGATGACTAAGATGAAATATTTAAGACAATAAAATTAAGAGGAAAAGCAAAAGTGAAGGGAAGTAGAAATGGAGAAGGCTAAGAGAAGGGTAAGGGGGCCGATAGAAGGACAGATTAAGGAAGGTAGTGGTCAGAAGGGTAAAAAGAGAGAAGGATAAACAGAGAAAAGTAGAATGAAGGGAAATATGCAGTTAATAATGATAATTGTAAAATGTAAGGGGATAGCAAACTAGAATTCTACAATACATTGTTTACAAGAAACACACTTGAAAGAGTCACATATAGATTAAAAATAAGAGGCTGAAGCATAACCTGTTATTCTTTAGTTGAGGTTAAAAAAAAAGGCAAGGGTAGTAATCATGATCTCAGACAAAGCAAAAGTAAAAATAGATATAATTAAAATAAACTGAAAAACTACATTTTGCTAAAACGGAGCAGATCAATGAACTGGACTTGCAACTAAAGAAACAAAAACAAAAAAAGAACTATTTACCAAAAAATTCAACTTCACATCAAATTGGAAATCTTAAAACTCAGGAAAGATTAATAAAATTGAAAGTAAGAAACATTGAACTAATAAATAAAACTGGGAGCTTGTTTTATGAAAAAATAAACAAAATAAATAAACTATTGATTAATTTGTTTTTAAAAAAAGAAAGGAAAAACCAAATTATCAGCATAAAAAAAGAGTAAACTCACCATCAGTGAAGATGAAATGAAAGCAACTATTAGGAGTTATCTTGTCTAATTCTGTGCTAATAAATCTGATCAGAAAAGTGAATGAAGATTTACAAAAATACAAATTGTCCATATTAGCAGAAAATAGAATACTTAAATAATCCTATCTTAGAAAAAAATTGAACAATATATCAATGAGCTCTTCAAGAAAAATCCCCAGTACCAGATGGATTCACAAGAAAATTCAACCAAACATTTAAAGAACAATGTATTCCAATACTATAGAAACTATTTGGAAAAATACACAAAGAAGGGGTTTTAACTAAATTTCCTTTACAACACAAATATTGTACTGATACCTAAATCAGGAAGAGAAAAAACAGAGAAAGAAAATTGTAGACTAATTTCCATAATGAATTTTGATGAAAAAATTTTAAATAAAACTCTACCAAGGAGATTACAAAAATGTGTCACAAAGGCCATACTCTATGGCAAGGAGGGGTTATACCAGGAATTCAAGTTTGGTTCAATATTAGAAAAATTATCAGCATAACTGACCATATAGGTGACAAAAACAACAAAAAACATTTAATTATTTCAATAGATGCAGAAAAGCTTTTGACAAAATAAAACACTAGAAATCATAAGATTAAAAGGATTTTTCCTTAAAATGACAAGTAGTAAAACCCTCAGCAAGCTTTATTTTAATGGGGATATGCTAGAAGCCTTCTTAATAAAATTAGAGTTGAAGCAAGGATGCCCATTATCACCACTATTATTCAATATTGTATTAGAAATATTAGTTGTAGCAATAAGAGGAAAAAAAAGAAATGAAAGGAATTAGAATAGGCAATAAGGAAACAAAACTATTACTCTTTAGATGATATGAAAAGTCCTAGAAAATCCTAAGGAATCAACAACAAGAAAAAATTTAGTTGAAATAATAACCAGCAAAGTTGCAGTATATGAAATAAATCTTCAGAAATGATCAACATTTGAGTATATTACCAACAATGTCTAGCAGGAAGAGATAGAAAGAAAAATTTTATTTCAAATAATTGTAAACAGCATAAAAAACTTGAGAAGTTTATGCTATTCACTTCCTAAGAGAGAGCTGTCTGAGTTTAGATTGAAACATGCTTTTAAAAAACTTTATTGGGAGGAGGGGTTTATGTTCTCTTTTGCAACATGGCTAATATAAAAATATTTTGCATCTTTAAACATATGTAATCTATATAAAATTGCTTGCCTTCTCAAGGAGTGGATAGTGGAAGAAAGAAGGGGAAGATTTGAAACTCAAAATTTTAAAAAATTAATGTAAAATTTTTTTGCTTACATGTAATTGAGAAAAAAAAATCTAATGTAAAAAAGAAAGCATGTTAAAAATAAAGATAAGTTTTTATTTAAAAGATATTAAATGGAAAATACACCAATGAGGACTCAGGAAGTAGTGTACAGTAGTGAAACCATATTCCTCCTTTCTACTCCTCCTACCTTATAGCTCTTGGATCTCTAAGAACTCTGAGAGAATTCCATTTTATATATGCTACTCTGCCTGATTTTTAACTTCACAGAAAAAGATGCTTCTCCTGGGATAGGCTCATCCCTTCTAAATTCACCACTATGCTGCTTACTCAGTGCTTGATTGACACCAACTCTTTCAGTCTTTTCTTTCCTCTGTATAGTTAAAAGTGAGGAGTACTAAATTCCTCACAATGCCTTCCTTTATAGAGGACAGAAAATAGCTACTTTTATGTATTGTCTTTCCCTTTAGATTGTAAGCTTCTTGAAGGCAGGGACTGCTTTTTTTATTATTAATTATATTCCTATAATTTAACATGGTGCTTTGCATATAGTAGGCACTTGATAGATGTTTGTTGGATTGGGTTGGAATTTATTTGAGCAGCTACCTTCTCCATGCTTAACCCTACTCTGCCAGTATGATGAGTGAGCCAATCAAGAACATTAACAACCAATCTGATGAGTGAGTCAATCAATAAAAGAAAGAGGGATGGGTCCTACTACATATGTAAATCACTTTGTAAAGTGCTAAACAAATAAAACCTATTATTAGTGGAGAATGTGTTCCATTGAAGCCACAAAACTGAACGACAAACACTTCCCATAACAGCCCCACTGTTTAAATCATCATTGATGATTAGACTTTTCAGAGAGCACATGACCTGTCGTTATTTTTCTGGTTGTATAATTACAGAAAGAATATCTCCTAAAAACAACCTACTTTTTTTATTCTTTTTTTTATTAAAGCTTTTTATTTGTATAACATATGTATGGGTAGTTCCCCAGCATTGATCTTTACAAAGCTCTCCATTACAACTTTTACCCCCAGTCCCCTCCCCTCCCCTAGATGGCAGGAAGTCCACTACATGTTAATAATGTAATAATAGTTGACAAGCTGTGTAAGAAAAATCCTATCTACAAGAAAAAAAAAGAAAACCAGAGAAAGGCAACACAATGCAAGCAAACATCAATAGAGATCATGAAAATGTTACGTTGTGGTCCATATTTCATACCCCTCTCTCTGGGTGTATATGGTTTTCTTCAGTGAACAATTGGAACTGGTTTGAGACATTTCTTTGTTGCAGAGAGCCATGGATCTCAGAATTGATCATCATATAGTATTGTTGTTGCCGTGTATAATGATCTCCTGGTTCTGCTCATTTCACTCAGCATCAGTTCATGCAAGTCTCTCCAGGCCTCTCTGAAATCATCCTGCTGGTCGTTTCTTACAGAACAATAATATTCCATAACATTTCATATACCATAATTTATTCAGCCACTCTCCAATTGATGGGCATCCCTTCCCAGTTTCTAGCCACTACAAAAAGGGCTGCCACAAGCATTCCTGCACATGTGGGTCCCTTTCCCTCCTCTAAGATCTCTTTGGGATATAGGCCCAATAGAAACACTGCTGGGTCAAAGGGTATGCACAAGCTTGATAACTTTTTGAGTGTAGCTCCAAATTGCTCTCCAGAATGGTTAGATCCGTTCACAGTTTCACCAACAATGTATTAGTGTCACAGTTTTCCCACATCCCCTCCAACATTCATCGTTATCTTTTCCTGTCATTTTAGCCAATCTGACAGGTGTGTAGTGGTACCTCAGAGTTGTCCTAATTTGCATTTCTCTGATCAATAGTGATTTGGAGCAACTTTTCATATGACTAGAGATGGTTTTAATTTCATCATCTGAAAATTGTCTGTTCATATCCCTTGACCACTTACCTATTGAAGAGTGGCTTGAATTCTTATATATGTGAGACAATTCTCTATATATTTTAGAAATGAGGCCTTTATCAGAGCCATTAAATGTAAAGATGATTTCCCAGTTTGATGCTTCCCTCCTAATCTTGTCTGCATTAGTTTTATTTGTACAGAAACTTTTTAATTTAATATAATCAAAATTATCCAACTGGTGTTCAATTAGGAGTTCCAGATCTTCTTTGGACATAAATTTATTCCATCTCCACAGGTCTGAGAGGTAAACTATATTACGTTCCTCTAACTTGCTTACAAAATCACTCTTTATATCCAGATCTTGAACCCATTTAGATCTTATCTTGGTATGTGGTGTTAGGTATGGGTCAAGCCCCAATTTCTTCCACACCACCTTCCAGTTTTCCCAGCAGTTTTAGCCGAATAGTGAGTACTTATCCCAAAAGCTGGGGTCTTTGGGTTTATCAAACACTAAATTGTTAAGGTTATTGCCTAGATTGTCCTGATAACCTATCCTGTGCCACTGATCGACTGCTCTATTTCTTAGCCAGTACCAAATGGTTTTGATGACTGCTGCTTTATAATATAGTTTTAGATCTGGTACAGCAAGGCCACCTTCATCTGCCTTTTTTTTTCATTAATCCCCTTGAAATCCTTGACCTTTTGTTCTTCCAAATGAACTTTGCTACTATTTTTTCTAGATCTGTAAAATAATTTCTTGGGAGTTTGGTATGGCACTAAATAAGTAGATTAGTTTGGGTAGTATTGTCATTTTTATTATGTTCGCTCTGCCTACCCATGAGCACTTAATGTTAAAAACAAACTACTTTAATTATTATAATAAGTGACACTGACAGTTGAAACATTGCTGAAAGAGTTTCCAAATTAGTGTATGTTTGATTCAATTATTTTTTTCTAATTCCTTATCAATAGCCTTGCTAGTTTCATTCTCACAGGCTTGAAAGTTGTGTCTCATCTATAATACATCTTTCTCCTTCATTCTTATATCTACTTAATCTGATCAGGTCCTGTCAATTCTTCTTTTGGAAAGAGCCTCACTTGCCAATACTTTAATCCAGGATCTTATCTTTAACATCTGAATTAATAAATTAATAATAATAGTCAACATTTATGTATCACTTACTTTGTGCCAGGTACTGTGCTAAGCACTTTACAATTATTTCCTCATTATTTGATCTTTACAACAATCCTGAGAGATAGGCACTATAATATAATTACTTCATTAGCTACCAGATAATATTTCTTATTCTGATTCTTCCTTCCTCCTCAATCTACTTCATACTGCATTTAGATTCATTCAACATCATATTAGTTCGATACTCAAAAACTTCAATGACATTCACTTTCCTATGTCATATCTAAATTCCTCTTTCTGGTATAATTAGCTTAAAACATGTACTGATATGTTTTACCTTGCAGAAATTCTTAATTTTTTTGTGTCATTAATCCCTTTGGCAATCTAGTGAAGCTGATAGGACCTTAGAATAACATTCCTAAATGCATAAAACACATAGGATTGAAAAGGAAAAGTATTTTATTGTAATACTTATCAAATTAAAAACAAAACAAGTTCACAAGTGGTAAAGTCAAGATGGACAGATCAGGATAGACAAGATAGACAGGATGTTGTCTGAGCTCTCTATAGCTTCCCTCAGAATCAACACTAGAACTCTGAATGGATTTTAGAGCGGAATGACAGAACCCACAAACATTCAGAGTATAATAATTTTCCAGCTTAAAATATCTTGGAAGGATTTCAGGAAAGGTCTGTCTCAATTGGCAGGGGACACATAGCCTAGCACAGACTGGAGGATTTAGTAGGAGGCTTTTAGCCAAAATATAGCAGTGTTAGCTACTCTGTAGCTGGTTCAGAAGGTCAGAAGACCAGCAGACCATTTATGGGACCTCAAACACAACTACAAAAGACAAATTGTGACCTTAGCATAACAAGTGGGGCTTAGCCAGACCCACCTAGCACAGTGGGGAAACCTGCAGCACCATTGACCCCACCACAGTGAGTGAGAAACCTATCTTGCCCTGCAGAGAAAGCTTGGAACAATTTCCTGTTCCCTAAAAATAGAATTCAACCTTTAAAAATAAACAAAAAAAGTAAAAAGATCTCTGACCATAGAAAGCCATTATGGAGACAGGGAAGAGCAGAACATGAACCCAGAAGAGTACAGCAAAGTAAAATGCTTTCAGGTGAAGCCTCAAGAGTGGGGTATGACCTGGTCTCCAATTCAAAAAGAATATTAAAAGAGAGATAGAAGAAAAGTGGGGAGGATGGGAATGAGAACTTTACAGAAGAGTTATGAAAGTTTTGAGGAAAAGTCAACACCTCAGAAAAGGAAGCACAGAAATTGACTGGAGAAAACAACTCCTTGAAAGATAAAATTGGTAAAATGGAAAAAAAAATCCACTGAAAACAATTTCTTTAAAAGTACAATTGGCCAAATGTAAAAGGAGGTAAAAAAGCCAACTAAAGAAAATAATTTACTAAAAATTAGAATTGGACAAATTCAATTCAATTCACACTCAATGAGACATCATAAATCAGTCAAACAACATTTTTTTTGAAAATGAAAAAAATAGAAGAAAATGTAAAATAACTCATTGGAAAAACAATTGACTTGGAAAATAGACCCATGAGAAAGAATCTAAGAATTGCTGGACTACCTGAAAGTCATGATGAAAAAAAGAGCCTGGACAAATTTTTCAAAAAATTATCAAGGAAAACTGCCCTGACATCCCAGAACTAGAGGACAAACTAGTCATTGAAAAAATCCACTGATCACCACCTGAAAAATGCCCCACAATGAAAAATTCAAGGAATATAGTAGCTAAATTTCATAATTATCAAATCAAGGAGAAAACATGGCAAGCAGCCAGAAGGAAACAATTCTAATATCAAGGAACCATAATCAAGTCCTAGCAACTTTTACATTAAAGTATTGGAGGGCCTGGAATATGATATTCTGGAAGATAAAAGAGCTTGAACTACAACCAAGAACTCAGCAAAATTAAGCCTTATCTTTCAGGAGAAAAGATATTCAATGAAATAGAGGATTTCCAGTCATTTCTGATGAAAAAACCAGAGCTAAACAGAAAATTTGATTTCCAAATATAAGACTCAGGAGAAGCATAAAAAAGTAAATGGAAGAAAAAACCCCCCCAACATCTATGTTTTCTAAAGTTTAAAGTGTTTACATCCCTACATAGGAAGAGGATACATGTAACTCTTGAGAACTGTATCTTTCTCAGGACAGTTAGAAGGGGTATATAAAAGGGTGTAGGTATAAATTGACTTTAATGTGATGATATAAAAAGAAATTAAGGGTAGAAAAGGAATTGTACTGGGAGAAGGGAAAAGGGGAGGTAAAATGGGGTGAATTATATCACATGAAGAGGCACAAAAGACCTATTATAGTTGAAGGAAAGAAGGGAGGGATATGAGCATTGTTTGAACCTTAATCTCATCAAATTTTACTCAAAGAGAAAATAACATACATATTTAGTTTGGTATAGAAATTTGTCTCACTGAAAAAAGGGAGGGCAGAGAAAATGAATGGGATGAATTCTCTCATAAAGTGGAAATGGATAGCAGACTGATTTAAAAGCTAGAATCCTGCAATAGTTGTTTATGAGAAACACATGTGAAACAGAAACACAAACAAACAAAGGTAAAAGGTTGGAGCAGAGTGTATTATGCTTCTGCTGAAGTTAAAAAAAAAAGCATGGGTAATGATCCTGATCACAGATAAGGAAGTAATATCAATACCAAACATATATGCACCAAGTGGTATAGTATCCAGATTCCTAGAGGAGAAGTTAAGTAAGGTGCAAAAAGAAATAGACAGCAAAACTATACTAGTGGGGGACCTCAACCTTGCTCTATCAAAACTAGATAAATCTAACCACAGAATAAATAAGAAAGAAGTTAATGAGGTGAATAGAATTTTAGAAAAGTTGGGTATGATAGAATTTTGAAGAAATTTGAATAGGGAATATACTTTTTTCTCAGTATGGCATATACACAAAAATTGACCATGTATTAGGACACAAAAACCTCAATCAAAAGCAGAAAGGCAGAAATATTAAATGCATCCTTTTCAGATCATGATGCAATAAAATTATGTGTAATAAAAGTCCATGGAAAAATAGGTCAAAATTAATTGGAAACTAAATAATCTAATCCTAAAGAATGAGTGGGTCAACCAATTATAGAAACAATTGATAATTTCATCCAAGAGAATGATAATAATGAGACAACATACTATATTTATGGAATGCAGCCAAAGCAGTTCTTAGGGGAAATTTTATCTCTCTCAATGCTTCCAAAATAAAATAGAGGAAGAGAAGATAAATGAATTGAGAATGCCACTAAAAAAGCTAGAAAAAGAACAAATTTAAAAACCCCAATTAAATACCAAATTAGAAATTCTGAAAATCAAAGGAGAGCTTGATAAAATTGAAAGTAAGAAAGCTACTGAACTAATAAACAAAACTGAGTTGATTTTATGAGAAAACCAACAAAATAGATAAACCTTTAGTTAATTTGATTAGAAAAAGGAAAGAAGAAAAACAAATTGCCAGTGTCAAAAATGAAAAGGATGAACTCACTACTAATAAAGAGGAAATTAAAGCAACGATTAGGAATAATATTGCCCAATTTTATGCCAATACTTTTGATAATCTAAATGAAATGGATGAATACATACAAAAATATAGATTGCCCACAGATGTGGAAATAAATTCCTTAAGTAGTTCCATCTTAGGAAAAGAAATGAACAAGCCATTAATGAACTACCTAAGAAAAAAATTTTCCAGAGTCAGATAGATTTACAAATGAATTCTACCAGACATTGAAAGTACACTTAATTCCAATACTATATAAACTATTTGGGAAAATAGAGGAAGGAGTCCTACCAAATTCTTCTATGGCATGGATATGGTGCTGATACCTAAATCAGGAAGGACCAAAACACAGAAAGAAAATTGTGGACCAATTTCTCTAATGAATATTGATAAAAAAATCTTAAATAAATTATTAACAATGAGATTATAGCAACTAGTCATCAGTATAATACATTATGACCAACTGGGATTTACACCAGGAATGCAGAATGGTTCAATATCAAGAAAACTATCAGCATAATTTATATCAATAACTAAACTAACAAATCATATGATTATCTTAATAGATGTAGAAAAAGCATTTGACAAAATACAATATCCATTCCTATTAAAAACCGCTAAAAGCATAGGAATAAATAGAGTTTTCCTGAAAAGGATAAGTAACATCTATCCAAAATCATCAGCAAGCATTATATGTAACGGGAATAAGCTAGAAGCATTCCCAGTAAGATCAGGAGTGAAACAAGGTTGCTTATTATCACCACTATTATTCCATTTTGTACTAGAAATATTAGCTTTAGTAATAAGAGAAGAAAAAATTGAAAGAATTAGAATAGGTAATGGGGAAACAAAAATATCACTCTGCAGATAATATGATGGTATATTTAGAGAATCCTTTAAAAATCAACTAAAAACTACTAGAAATAGTTAACAACATGAGAAAAGTTTCAGAATATAAAATAAACCCATATAAATTCTTGACATTTCTATATGTTAACAATAAAGCCCAACAGCAAAAGATAGAAAGAGAAAAGCCATTTAAAATAACTGTGGGTAATATGAAATATTTGAGAGTCTTCCTTCCAAGAAAAAGCCAGGAATTAAATGAACACAATTACCAAACACTTTTCACACAAATAAAGTTAGATATAAATAATTGCAACAATATCAAATTCTCATGGATAGACTGAGCTAATATTTAAAAAATGACAATTCTATCTAAATTAAACAACTTATTCAGGGCCATACCAATCAAACTGCCAAGAAATCACATTATAGAACTAGAAAAAAAAATAATAAAAATTCATCTAGAAGAACAAAGGACCAAGGTGGCACAGTGGATAAAGTACCAGCACTGAAGTCAGGAAGACCTGAGTTCAAATCTGATCTCAGAAACTTAACATTCCCTAGCTGTGTGACCCTGGGCAAGTCACTTAACCTCAATTGCCTCAGCAAAAAGCAAAAAAAAAAGTATACTTAGAGGGTATAAATATAATTTGATTTTATTGTGATGACATAAAAAAGAAACTAGGGGTGGAAAAGGGATTGTAATAGAAGAGGAGGCAAGGGGAGGTAAATGGGGTGAATTATATCTCATGAAGAGGCAAAAGAACCCATTACAATTGGGGAAACAAAGGGAGGGGGGTGAACATTGTGTGAACCTTAATTTAATCGGATTTGGCTCATAGAAAGAATATCAGACATATTTAATTTTATACAGAAATTTGTCTCACCCTATTGGGAAGTAGGAGGGGAAAGGGGAAAGGAAAGGGAGAGGCTAATAGAAGAGAGACTATAAGTAGAAAGGGAAAACAATAAGAAAGCGGGGAGAGGTTGTAAAAGAGGAGGGCTGTTTGAGGGAGGTGGTGGTCAGAAGCAAAACACTGAGGAAGAGGGAAAGGGGGAAAGGAAAGAGAAAAGTATAATTAAGGAAAAATAAGATGGTGGGAAATACAGAATTAGGAATTTTAACTGTAACAACATGAATGGGATGAATTCTCCCATAAAATGGAAGTGGATAATAGACTGGATTAAAAGCCAGAATCTTACAATGTGTTGCTTACAAGAAAAATAGTTAAAGCAGAATGATACATACAGAGTAAAGATAAAAGGCTGGAGCAGAGTGTATTATGCTTAGACTGAAGTTAAGAAAAAAAGCAGGGGTAGTGATTCTGATCTCAGATCAAGTAAAAGCAAAAATAAATCTAATTAAAAGAGATAATGAAGGAAACTACATTTTGCTAAAGGATAATAATATCAATACTAAACATATATGCACAAAGTGTTATAGCATCCAAATTTCTAGAGAAGAAGTTAAGAGAGCTGCAAGAAGAAATACATATTAAAACTATACTCTGATGAAATCAGAAGTCAGATATTGAGAAGTGTGCATGCATGGGGCCGGAAGAAAAAGAAGAAAAAAAAGCAGAAAAGAATGAAAAGAGCATCAAAGAAGCATTAAACCACACTTAGAAGAGAGAAGAAGGAAGTTTAGAATGGTACATAGACAAATAGTTGCATTTTGTTACTATCATGTTAAGTTTAATTTGTATTTTTTAAAATTGTAAAAAAAAAAGAAGCTCACAATTTTATATCAAAATTATAAATAGGAGTAAAGAGAGGAAATTGACACTTGTAGAGGATATACATACATGTATATGTGTATATAAATGTTTATGTATATATGTTCATATGTGTGTATATATAATATACATACATACATACATAATAGCTTAAGAGGATGACAGGATGAAGTGAATGATTTTTAAAGGTGGGGGAGAAGAACCGATCATGTTTTGAGGCAGCATAAAAAAATTTAGTAGATAGAGATTGAAGATTAGAGAAAAGGTAATGATTGAAAGGTTTAACTACTGGAGATGATGAGAAAGGATAGAACCAATGGTTTAAGTTAAGGAGTTAGTTTTTGGAAGAATAACCACCTTTTCATCAGAGCTTGGCATAAACTGGGAGCAAATGCTGGGTGGTATTGAAGGACTGAGACATGTGATAGGAGAGGAGAGAAAGCTCACAGTGGGTGGTCACTGTTTTCTCAGTAAAGCAAATCTGTTCCTTTGCTGAGAGGGATGAAGGGGATGTGATGATGTGGGAGGCCTGAGGAGAGAAAGAGAGAAGGTTTGAAACAGGTGCTGTGGTACATATGGATAGGCAATTAGGGAAAAATAAAAGGATTTCTGTGTAATTTTGAGAACCCAGTTGAGATAAATGAACATAAATGGTTGTATGCCTTCTTTCTGAAGTGTCCAGCAGCTTGTGAATAGCTCTCAAGGAGAAGGCAAATGGTATTGGTACTTAAGGTTGGTGTTAGAAGATATGAGTAAGGATGGGAAAGGAGAGTGAGGAATTTAAGCACATAAGGTAGTTTATAATGGAAATGGACAACAATGGAGTCAATATTGTGAGAAAAGTAAGGATAGAGCAGAGGTGACAAAAAGAAATAGGAATGGGGAGAGGGATTGGAGGTAGTAATGAAAATGAAAATGGGGAAAATAACAGCACCTACTTCCCAAATTTGTTGTGATGATTCAATGGCATAGTGCTATGCATTTTGTAAACCCTGATGTTCATTAATATTATATAAACATTTGTTGTTATTATTATCAATAGTAGTAGCATTAGCATTAAAAAACACTCCCATAATGTTCCCTTCATTCCAATGAGAGTGGGAATGTCACAGGCTTGCAACAAAGCTGTTTAGAGGCAATTTCCATTCTAGTGGCTTTGACACTTATTCTTGTATGGTTTCATTTGTTAATCAAGAGAAACCCTCTCAGGGAAGATTTGTAGAGAATGGGAAAAAAAGAATAAGGAAGCATGGCATAGTTTAGAAACTAGGTCAACCTGCAAATTCTAAGAGCTTAGGTATCTTTTTATAGACCTGCTCTGTTCAAAGTCATGGAGGTAAAGAATGAAAGTAGTGGTGAGGGTTTGTGCTCTCAAGTGGAAACAAGACTCATCATCATTTCTGTTAATTTCCTCCTTTAGCTCTTTGGGTGAATTAATGGAATCAGGGTAGATTCATTCATATCAGCATCTAGAGAGACCCAGAGGCTGCTGCTCTGTTATGTTATGTTCCTTCAAAAAGTGGGCATACTATTCCCATTCCATTATTATTTCCAGATTCTTTGAGGTTCTTATGTCTTGTGTATGTGTGTGTGTGTGTGTGTGTGTGTGTGTGTGTAGAGTAAAATAGGGGGAAGAAAGGGGAATAAGTTTTTTTTGGTGCCTAATATATGCCAGGCACTAATTAAAAAATATCTCATTTGATCTTCACTAAAACTTTAAGACACAGATTATTATTCCCATTTTACAGTTAAGAAAACTGAGGCAAACAGAGGTTAAGTAATTTTCCCGAAGGTCAGATGGGGGGTTAAGTGTTGGGATCTGAATCTGAATTCAAGTCTTTTTGAAACTACCTCTAAGCAGCTTTGCTGCAAGTTGTGACATTCCCATTCTCTTAGGGATGAGAGGGAACATATGAGAGTACTTTTTTTTTTTTTTACTGCTCTTGCTACTGTTGCTACTACTATTGCTATTGCTACTACTTCTGCTACTGCTATTAATAATGACAACCACTAACATTTATATGGTACTTCAGGATTTGCAAAATGCTTAGCACTATCCCACTGAATCAGGTCCTAACTCCAGGCTAAGCAGTCCATTCACTACACGATATAGCTATCTTAGGAAGTCTTTTTATTTGTATTATTTGGGCAGAGTTTGCTAATAGTAATTGTTCATTTTTATATTTTAAAATATCTTGATGGTTTTTTCCAGGTTTCTGCATTTGTGATTCAGTGTTTGATCAATCTAATGCGTTAGACAAACCAATAATATTGTTAAAAAAATACATTTGACCTGTTACTTCCTTACTCTTTCCTTTTGAAATGGCCATTCAGAAACTATTATTTGGATTCAGAAAAATAGCAGGTTTAGGATGGAAGTTCTCAGGAAGCCTTTCTCTGGTCAGTACCCTGTGAGTTCAGGTTCAATGTTGGGATGAAAGGAGACAATTCTGGGTCATTCAACACATAACAAAAGAAGGTTTACTTGGCAAAGTATATTGAACAAGTATACTTCAGCACTTAGTTTGAGTAGATCCAGCCTCCTCATCTCCAAATGGAAACACATCTGGTCAACAGGGGCAGGGTGTGGTGACTTGCAAGGTCTGGAGACATTTGTCAAGTCTGAAGGGCCCCAACCCATGTGGCTTGGCCTTTTTATCCCCTTAGGTGAATAGAAAGCCATATAAATAAGGGCCAAGACTACCAGGAAATTGCACTGAAGTTAAAATTCCAGGGACAGCTTTGTTAACTTTTAGGGGAAAAACTAGCTTAGTCCCAGTTTTTTTTTTCAGGGGAAGGAAGGAGTCCTGGTATATATTAGTGAATTATTTCGTATCAACCTATGGTGACAAGATCCTAAGGATTTTCTATATCTTTTACCATTTAAATGTTTTTGGGGATTTTACTGAAAAATCCTACTAGCATAGAGAAAAGCAGGAGAAGGGCACAGGACAACAATAACAAATTTTTAGATCCCCAAGGAATCACTATAAAGAAAAAGAAGAAAAAATACATGGAAGAAAACAAATCTAGAAATTCTAGGCTTTTCTTCCCTTCCCCTTGTAAAGAATCATAGTAGAAGCATGATATACCCTTAGAAGCCTTCCTGGAGGGGTCTCCCTCTGTAGTTGGGATTAAATAAAGATTCTTCCAAATCTTCATTAAGGGATTCAGAATTCCCACCAAGTTATCATCTTTCCTTCAAATAAATATACTCATATAGTAGTTTTATGGGGCGAGTAGTTTTACCTCCCCCTGCTGTTAGCAAGCAAGTAGCTCACAACAATAGTGCCCCTAAGACCAACCAGAATTGTGGGAAGAAGTTGTCTGAACCATCTTGGAGGAAAGAGAGACTGACAATTTAGGGATATTTGAGCTTTTCCTCTGGTTTGCATATAGTCCTCTGAAGGGGCAAGGACCTTGAGGTTCAGGTAACTCTGTGCTGAAGAAGGAATAAGGACAGAATTATGGCTCTAAACAGTTTATTCTTATAAATTTTCCTAGATCCAAGAAACTGCTGAACCAGAGAGCTCTTCCCTGTCCCAGAATGGTACTGATTCATCACAGACAACTTCTGAGAAGGTGGATACTTGACTTAGATTGTAAAAATAAATGAGGATGCAGCTGTTAATTAGCCTGTGAAACCTGGACACTATGCCAGCACCATGCCAGGAAACTGAATCGCTTCCATTTGAACTATCTTAGGAAGATTCTGAAAATCATCTGATAGGATGAGACCCCTGAGGTCTTTTCTCAAACTAAACTGCCAAGCATTCACATTTTATGGCAGAGAGCACAACTCCATGGGGCTGGTCACCTTGTCCAAATACCAAATGTATGCTTGCCAAAAAGACTATTTTATGGAGAACTCACACAGGGCAAACACTCACATGCTGTCAGAAAAAGCTATACAAGGGCATTCTCAAGGTCTCTCTTAAGAAATTTAGAATTGATTGCCTGACTGGCACAGGACTGCCCAGCCTGATGTGCCCTCAAGGGCAGAAAATGCTGGGCTCTAGGATCAAAGCAGAATTGAAGTAGCTCAAAAGAAACACAAGATATACAAAGTTAGAGATCCACCCCAAGTGTTCACAGGGACTATTTGTGCCCAACCTGTTGCAGAGTGGTTGTACATACTGTAACTTGACTCTAACATTGTGATATCATTTTGTTCCTCTTTGAGAACAAAGGACAACAATCAATCAACCAACCAACCAACCTAGCAACCATGTCATTATTCCAAAATTGAGATTGGCAATGGCCCTATTCTCCAATCTCTACTGCTCTTATAATAGTTTTAACCTGTTTTGAAATTAATAATAGCTTGATACATATTTCAAATAATAATTTGAAATAATAATAGCAAAGATAGAATTTAATATTTACCATTGCAAAACTTTGTGTTCCAAATATTTCTCCATCCCTTCTCCTCACCCCCTTCTCTAGTTATAAGTCTATTGGAACTGGCCTAAATCACTGGAATCATAATAGCTTTAACCTTTTTTTTTAAAATTCAGGGGAACCTTGATGGCTACTTATAAGTCCCACAAACAACTTTATGTCATAAGAGGCAGTGACAAAAATCTCTTCATTGGTCCTAGCTCCAAAGGGGAGATCCTTTGATTGTCCAGTCTTGTCCTCTCCAGGCACCAACCACTTGGCCAGTCTCCTCACCATTACCCAGAAATCAGTGTAATTGAAAAATCTTCTCTGCCCTATCTCTCAAAGTTCTCTTACATGCCAGTCTATGGCCTGGAGTTCAGCTCCATAGGAAGATTAAGTAGGACCTCTATTCCTTAGAGGGTCCACAATGTCCAAAGGCCCAAATCCACATAGGACCCATGAATGAAGAATGACTTTTACATTTTTAAAATATTGTACAGCAGCCACAACCTATTTGTGAAAGGTAATAACACCAGAGGGATCCAGGCAAGACCATCTTATATCATCTAACCCATAATAAACAATTCTGGACAAAAAATATGACCTATATCATCTGTTAAATAGCAGCTAGGGCCCATTAACAGGCAAGCAACCATTTTTCAAAAGTGGTATAGTGAGTGGCTGCTTTGGGAATGTGTACTTTGGGAGGCCTAATAGTTACTTATTCTATTCACTCCCTTGGTGTTTTCCAAAGGCTCTACTCAGCCTAATCTTTATGGACAGAGACCTCCCAAAACCTGAGCTCTTCAGGGACATAAGGGCCCAGGGGGAGAGGCTGCTGGACAGCCTGATTTATATCTTCCAGGGCTACAGTCTATTCTGGGCTCCACTTAAAAGAAAAAGCTTGGAAATGACTCAGTAAATGGGGAATACCCAAGTGAGGAATATTTTCTTTAAAATCTAGAGTCCAATAAGTTTCTGGATTTCCTTCTGTGCGTGTGTGTGTGTGAGTGACAGTAGCTTATTCTAGACTGTGCCTGGAATCCTCTTGGGTTTCTTCAATCATTGTATTTTTCCAAATTTAACTGACTAGGCTGGACCGTAGATTTTCTTAGGGTTGATTTCCTACCTATCATCCCTCATATGGGCCATCATTTGACTCAGTCAGGTGTATGTCATCAAAGTGGTTGTATACATCAGAGGGACTCAGGCAAGGTTATATTATGTCATCCAATACAGGAAGGGAAGCCTCTATGAGTCTCTTTCCATCTACTCTGATGTAGCAATGGCTGGGAAAGTTTAGATAACCTTAGAGAAGGATAGCGAAGGTAGACTGGAATTATTCCTGGGTAAAAGCAAAATGTCTAATATCAGCCACAGAAAAAGAGAAATGAAAAAAAAAAAACAACAACCCAACATTGATGAGATCAATCACCCTAAAACACTACCTAGACTACCTACACATATATATGTATTATTTAGTTTATATATATATGTATATATATATATGTATATATATATAACATGTTTGGTTTATATATATGTATTTAGTTTATATAATGTGTTTGGTTTACACACACACACACATATATATATATATACACACACACACAACAAATAGGCAATAATTAACAGAGGGGAAAAATATTAGTGTTATTATTTAGAGTATTAGAGTAAGAGGTATTGGGGAAAGTTTCTTGTAGAAGATGGGGTTTTAGTTGGAATAAGTCCCACCTTATTGGGAGGTCAATAGTTGGAGTAGAGAAATGAGAGCATTCCAGACACAGGAGACAGCCAGAGAAAATACCTGGAGCAGAGAGATGGAGTTTCTTGTTTGTGGAACAGCCTGGATGCCAATGTTACTTAATTGAAGAATATATTTTGAGGAGTAAGATTTAAGAAAGATAGAAAGGTAGAAGGGGGCTAAGCTATGAAGGGCTTTGAAAGACAATAAAACATTTATATTTGATCCTGGGGATGATAGGAAGGCACTGGAATTTACTGGAACGACATAGTCACACCTGTGTTTTAGGAAAATCACTCTAGTGGTTGAAAGGAGGATGGTTTGGAGTTGGGAGAGACATGAGGCAGGTAGACTCACCAGCTGTTATTGCCATAATCCAAGTGTGAGGGGATGAAGGGTGCAGAGTAGAGGCAGGGTCAGAGGGAGAACCCTGAAAAGGAGAAATTGAGAGGACTCGGTGCCATCTTGGATATGGGGGTGTGGAAAGATAGTGAGGAATTCAGAATGACTCTAAGGTTGTAAGCTTGAGGGATTGGAACTAAGGTGTTGCCCTCGACATGAATAGGGAAGGTAATAAGGGAGGAATTGGGAGGAGAGACAATGAGTTCTGTTTTAGGCTTGTTTGACATCTAGTTCAAGATCTTTGACACTTATTAAGGTGGGTGACTACAGGAAAGCCTGTTAATCTCTCTGAATCTCAGTTCTGATCTGGGAGCGATGATCCCTCTTAATTCTATCTGTGAGGCTCATATGAAAGAATATATATATATATATATATGCTTCATAAAATTTATAGTACAGTAAAATGTCAGATATTATGGAAGGCACAACAATTATATTTTTGTTTTCACTCATATTGCTTTTACCTGGAGTGAAAAAAGATGAGTTCAAGTCTAACCTCAGATACTAGCTATGTGATCCTGGGCAAATAATTTAACCTCTGTCTGCCTCAGTTTCCTTCACTGTCAAATGAGGCTAATAATAGGACCTATCTCCCAGGGTTGTTGTGAGGATCAAATGAGATAATATTTGCAAAGGGCTTAGAACAATGCCTGGCACTTAAGTAGATACTTAGTAAATGCTTGTTTCTTTCCTTCTTGTCTTAAGTATCCATCTCAATTGTTCCTCTATCCATCCTTTAAAGGCAAGCTCAAATACTACTTGTCCCAGAATGTCTTCTCTGGGTAATACAGCTTTCTCTCATAGAGCTCCCCATTTTTCTGAACTCCCTGAAAATATTTGAGACATTCTAGATTCCATACAACTTTATACTGCTACACTTATTGTTACATACGAACTTCATTCTCTCTTGTTATTTATTACAAGTTTTATTATTTGTTCATTATTGCTTTTACTGTTTTCAATCACTTCTGAGTCTTTGTGACCTGAATTTGGTTTTTTTTTGGACAGAGATACTAGAATAGTTTGGCATTTTCTTCTCCAGCTCATTTTATATATGGGGAAACAGGAAAACAGAGTTAAGTGACTTGCCCAGTGTTTCAGCTAGTAAGTATCTGAGGTCAGATTTGAACTCAGGAAGACATCTTCCTGCCTCCGCGTCTGTTTCTATTCTGTCACTAACTGTCCTTGTCTTTATCTCTATTATATCTTCATTGCTTAGCACAAAGCTTGGCACATAGTAGGAGCTTAATACATTTTTATTGACTGCTAGTCTTACCTCTTTAAGTAGATTGTTAAATCCTTTAGGATAATAATTCTGTATTATAATACTTTATACTCTAGGGTGCCTCTGTTATGCACATCATAGGTACCAAATACATACTCACTGACTTTTTGAAAAAAGTGGGAGGAATTCATTTGTTTTTACAAACCAGCCATAGTTTTCACTCCTCACTAGTAGACTTGTAGAAGATTGGCTTGTTGTTTCTTTATTTTCATAGATTTAGGGCTTGTAAGGATGTTAAGTACTTTATATTTCAACCCCTTGGCTTTACATATGGAGAAGCTGTAGCAAACATAAATTAAGTGACTTGGCTAAGATTATCCAGGTAGTAAGCTGGAGTTTGAATTCACCAAATCCAGTACTATTTTCTAGTGTAGTATTCCACCATTCTTGGACAGCAAAACAAGGTAGCTATTTTTTAAAAAAAAAATCATTCAATTTTTCTTTTTTATTTTTCCCAAGATGTCAAGTAGTTAGCTTTTACATTTTCAATACTTTTTTAGGGAGTTAATTTTCTTAAGCTTGAAAAATATAGACATTTGAGACGTAGGCAATTTACGGTTGGTTTGCTACTCACTACGCTGACAGAGTTTATGGGTAGATGTAAATTTTCTGTATTTCCTTTAAATAATATTCAAGGAACTTCTATAATACTTAAATTTTCTTCTCATCCCCAATGATATATAATATTACTGTGTGACTTTCAAACTCTTCAGATAAATATTTATTTTATTCTTCCTCAAATATTATTTTCCCTAAACACTCAAGCAAACCACATATACTTGGCTTGGGCTCTTTTTCTGGGACTTGGGGGTGAGAGTGGAAATATTACATTTACTGTTACAGACAAAAGAGTAAATAGCAGTTGGGAAGGAAAGTAAAAATATAGGAAGACAGGGCTATCAAGAGTACATCTTGCTTGGTAATTTCAGCAAAACAAATAGTTCCAAGAGTGGAAAGTAAATTGAAAACCTTAGAAATCATCCTGTCATTTAACTAAAGTTGACAGTATTTAAAAAAAAAAATGTTTCCTCATACCCTATAACTGCCTCTTCCTTGGCTCATAAAAATCACAAACCTCTGCTCTTCAATTCTTTATTGACTTTCTTTTTATCTTCAGCCAATAATCTACAACCATTTCTTTCTCCCTCCCCCTTTAGATCATCCTCCCTGAACAGATTCTTTGCCATTCTTTTCCACTGTCTCCGTTGAACTCCACATTCTACTCTCTCCTGGCATCCACTGGTGTGCTCCCATGGCAACCATTTACCATTTCCAAATGCTCATGAACTTCTTGCTCTTTCATGATGCTTCCTGATTATTATTTTTTAATTCATTGAATAAAATAGCAGCTTCCTCTTTTGCTAAAATAGGAACCAAGCCTTTTAAATATATTTAATTCAATACATCACTTCATACAACCTGTAGAGGCTTGATAATCAATTTATGAACAAATACTTATTGTTGAACCTCTAAAAAGTTTTTAGGTTTTCAGAAGTCCTCAGATTCTTTATTTGTATTAACAGAATGATAGTGTTTGGAAGAGATCGTATATAGCTGCTGAACCCAAAGTTTCTTAGTCTATTATGTGTTACAAATTCCTTTGGTAGCTTGGTGAGGCCTATGGACCCTTTCTCAGGATAATGTTTTTTAAACAATTGGAGAAATGTAAAATTTCAGTAAAGATTAATAAGAACAAAGATATAATTTTTCCCTCATTCAAGTTTAAGGATCAGAAACTCCTAGTCTAATCTACCTCACACCCTTATTTTATAGATGAGGAACATTTGTGTGTTTGAAAAACCAAATCAAACTTTAGTTTCGTTGCTTGTCTTGTTTGGATTTGTTGATATTGTTTTTCTTAGGTGTTCCAGATTATTATTGAGCCCATGGCGGAAGGGAAGAGAAGAGGAGGGAAGAGGGAAAAGAAGAGGCAAACAAAAGTCAGAATAAAGACTCGGGTAAATCATTAGGACTTTTGTGTTTGGATTGAAAAAGTGAGTCAAGTGAAGACTGGCCAGGATTTAACTGAGACTTCAATAATTTTTTTTTTTCTTCAGCACCCTGGGAATTTTGCTCTAGACCTAGTTTTTAAACCCACTGGGATTAGTAGTATGAAACAAGATACATGGGAACATACCACGTTTTCTTTCAGTGATTCTTTACCTCCCAGAGGTAGGTAGAATAAATCAGAACACACAAATATTCAGGATAGAATTGGTACTCTGTAGTGTCTGGCACATAGTGGGCCCTTAATCAATGCTGGTGATTGACTGGAATCCAAGTTCCATGTGGAGACTTCCAGTGCTGGGGAAATCATATCCTTCTGTGGTGGGAAGGGAGTGGGGAAACACCATTCCACTTTGAATAGCTTCAATTGTTAGGAAATCTTTTTATCAAACCAAAATCTGCTTCTCTGCAATTCCTCCCCTCCCCCTATTCCCCACCTTGTTTCTAGTATATTCTAGGATATATTAATACAAGTCAAATATCCTTTCATATGACAGCCTTTTAAATATTTGGAAATAGTTATTATGTCTTCTGTGAATTTTTTCTTCTAGAGGAAAAAAAAAAACAATCTTTGAATAGTAAAGTCACTTTCTTGTGGATACACTCCAGTTTATCACAAACCAATTTTTTTTCTTTAAAAATTTTTTTAAAAATCTGAGTTTTACAAACAATCCCCCTTTAAAAGATTACATTTCTATATTCAGAGTAGAACAGATAAAAGAGTATTGCATATGAGAATATAAATTTCTATTATGTACAGATTGCTTTTTTAAAAAAGATATATAATATACTTAATGTTACTTTCAAAGCTATCCTTCCTGTCTGGGTTTTCTTTTGAACTTCATTCTGTTTTCTTCTATGGATTTAAAAAAATTGTTTGAATGACCCTTTTTTCTTTCTTTTCTTTTTCTTTTTGGCAACATTATCATTAGCTCTTCTCTATCTCAAAATCTCTTCCCTCAAGGTTAAAATGGGACACAATTCTTGTAAATCAATAAGCATAATAAAAGAAAACAAATTCACACATTTTTCTACATGTAAAACTTGTTATGCTTGATCATTGGACTTTGAGTAATTATAGTGATCAGAGTTCTTATGACTTTAAAAATTATTTTTCTTTATAATACTGTTTTTATATAAATTGTCCTAGTTCAACTCTGCTGTATATCATTTCCTACAAAATTTCCCAAATTTCTTTGAAACTATCTCATATGCACTTAATATTTCATTAAATTAATATACCATAATATTTTAATCATTCTCCAACTGGCTTTCACCTTTTTATTTCCAGTTTGTTGTTATAACAAAAGTAGATGCTTTAAATATTTTTGCGTATTTGGATCCTTTTCTTGTTTCTTTTATGTCTTTCAATTATAAACCCAGCATTATCATTGGATCAGAATATAACCACAGTGTAGTGACTTGGGGGACATAGTTCCAAACTGTTGTCCAGAGTGTCTTGACCAATTTACAACTCCATCAACAATGCACTAGTTGTACCTGTCGTCCTGCTCTCTCTGAAACTACTATCATTTTCCCTTTTGGCCACATTTCTCAGTGTAATAGATCGCTGTCCTTTCTAAAATATGAAGTGAAGAACTCAATTCAATATTCCAAAACCATTCAGGTTTTACTTGAACAAAGTGCTTTTATCTCTTCTTTCATTCTGGAAATTAGGACTATTGATATAACTAAGGTCACAGTGATTTCAGCTGTCAGGTCATACTGTTGATTTTAATCAAGCTTGCATTCACTAAAACTCTCAGGTCTTTTTATTTTATTTTATTTTTTTGCCATTACTTAGTTCTGCCTCCTCCATTGTACAGTTGATTGCTTGACCCAAGAGCAGAACTTTATAGTTATTCATATTATGTTCATCTTTGCCTGAGAGGTAGTGTTCTCTAATAGAGAGAGAGCTGGTCTTAAAATCAGAAAAACCTCTAACTCATTTTGACTATGTGACTTTGGGCAAGAAATTAACTTAGTTTGCAGAAATCAACTTATTCTATTATTGAAAATCAAGATAGTATTCACTCATTGTTTAAGATTTACTCATTATTCAAAATTTACTCATTTTTCAAAGTTGCTCACTTATTGACAGTGACTTACCAATCAAATATATAAATTCTTTTAATAAGTGGTTCATCTAGGCAGGGTAAATGAAATTCATAAAGTGCAGTTAGGTGCTCTCTTAAAAGTTTGTACTTCATTGGAAAACTGTCTCCATATTTTTTGACCATTTATCGATTAGGGAATGATCTATATTCTTATAGATTTGACAAAGGTCTAATTACTATTTATAAATTTATTTATACACTTAAAAGCAATAGTAAGTTATGTATTCTTTTTTATTGTACTGTTTTGTAAATACTTGTTTTAATTTACAAATTAAAAGTAAAATAAAATAAAAAGTGCTCACTTATCTTGGGTTTCATCTGGGTAATTGTGTTTGTTCTAAACTTTTCAATACAAGGCATCCTTTTTCCTCTGGAGAGAAAATAGAAGTAAAATAATTTTTCCATTCATTCATGCATGCATTTATGGTGGTTCATTCTGAGCTTTAGCATTCCTGATGTTACTCATAGTATTATCAATATGCCATTATCAAACATTATTAATATGCCATTGTTTTGCATTCTCATTTATTTGCTTATGGTGTCATGTGAACAATTTTTTAAAATTGGATCATGAGTGCACTATGCATTTACATCAGTGTCTTGAGACAGCACCCTACTTTTTTTTCTTTGTTTTGTTGTAATTTTGTTCTTGAGTGTATCCTATAACTATTGGGTAATTTTATGGTACAGAAATCAATGTATACAAATGAATCTCTGTTCTCGTCAATTTGGATGTTTCCTCTAAAGATAGTCATATGAAAAGGGTTGATGAATGGTTCAAAGGTTCTGTTTTTAATGGAACAATTATGCTAGCATGCTTTCACAAGCATGGTGCTTGTGAAATAACAGAAATGTAATAAATATTTATTGATCATTAATTTCTATCTTCATAATAGGAGAAATTAAAGAAGGCCACCAGAATTTTAGGAAGATCCAGTGTGTACCTAATCCAGCTCATCTTGGTTCACAAAAGCCAATTACTAAATTTTCAATCTAAGCATTTACACTTTGGAAATAAGTAAATTTTACAAATCAGAGTTTCATTTATTGTTTTGTAGATTATTTAGATTTTTAAGAAAATTATAGAGAAAATAATATTGCAGCTTAAACTTAAAATTGTGTCATGAGTAAAACATTTTTTCAGGGTTGGTTGTTAAACATTTATCAGCACATTATTGATACCATATAATGAATGTATAGGAGGACTAAGTTTAGAGCTTTACAGGAGAGTCTTGGATGGATTGTAATCTGTATAAGTGTAAAAGCTGGCACAGTATGATAGGAAAAAAAAACATTGAATTGGAGTCAGGGGCCCCGATTTCAAATCTCTGTTCTGCTACTAACTGTTTCTGTGGTCTTTGGTGAATTAACTTCTCAGACCTCAGTTTTTTTTTTATCACTAAAATTCAGGGCAGAAATAGATAATATCTAAAATCCTTTCCAGATATAGATTGGATGAGTTTATGATTGGATCTTTCCTATCATTTGTTAGATCCTTTTGAAATCTGCTTGCCATAAATCTAGGGAGTTTGTCAGGTCATTTTTGATCTTATTTAGCCTTAATACTTTAAGACTACTTAGTCACTTTCTGTTAAGGATCCCCTTATCTCTGTTTCAGCAACCACCTTCTCCTTGTTGGGCACTAATATCTCAAATAGCAAACCCTCTCCCCTTTTGAGCAATAATGAAGTTATCATTAAGCAGAACAGCTGGTTGGCATAGTGGATAAAATGCCAGGCCTGGAGTCAAAAAGACTCATCTTCCTCCATTCAAATCCAGCCTCACATATGTACTATCCCTGGCCAAGTAACTTACCAATGTTTGCCTTGGTTTGCTCAGTTGTAAAATGAGTTATAGAAGTTGGACATCACTGAAAATGACTGAACAACAAAGTCATTGCACTGTCAGGCATTTGTCAATTCTGATTTAACAGAAAGAAAAAGGGCTGTAGCAAATATTTAGATAATTGAAGTCTTAAATCATTGTTATATTAAGACTCTTTGCCAGGTCTATATGCTTATTCTGGTAATTAACATTTATTTCTTCCTTTTGGCTAGGTGGTACTCATTATAGTATTTTATGTTTCTTTCTCAATTGAGCCTCATTCAAATACTCTTTTCTCTGGTTGGGTTTTCTTTGTGTATCTTTGTGATATGTCATTACCTCTCTTAACTAATCTGTTCCTCTCTAATAACCTACAGTCTTCAATTAAAAACATGTCATAGAGATAGAGTGCTGGACCTAAAGTCAGGAAGACCCATTTTCCTGAATTTAAATCTGGCCTCAGGCACATACTAAAGAGTAACTCAATTCTGTTTGTCTCAATTTCCTTATTTGTAAAATAGCTGGAGAAGGAAATGACAAAAGATACTCTAGTATCTTTTCCAAGAAGACTTCAAATGGACTTAAGAATTGGTTTGTACATCAAAATAATTGAACAACAGCTCTGTTAAAAGAACTGTCCTTAGAACAAGAAGGAAGGCTCTAGTGGAACTAGATAAGACATACACATAGAGAGAAGGTGTTAAAATATTTCAGTCTGCACTGATAGGAAGTTAATAATTATATCAGTAAAGTAACAAATATATCCAAAATCAAATTTTAATTTAATTTAATAAATTAAAATCTGTTCAAGTTTACCCTTTTTCATATTCTCATTATGAGTGACATTAACAAATCTTAAGGATTTTGATAGGATGTAGGATTAAGAATTCTATTTTATTAACCATACTTTATATAACCATTGTCCAAATATATATAGAAAGCTTAGGTCATGTTTTATTATTGCTTTTCTTTTTGCATATCATGTCCTGTGAATGGGTACTACCTTCTGTGATATTCTTATTTTGTCATATGTGTTACTCACTGAAGTATCTGTTTTTGTGAATATGTATGACTAGTTTTCTTTCCTTTCTATTTTCTGTTCAAAATTTTTTAAATTATGTCATATCTACCAACTCCAAGAGGCTGTACTTCTGTAAAATCTGCAAGTCTTATATGTATATTTATTATTCCTCCTTAGATATACTCTGTTCCTGTCATCACTATTCTGGTATTTTAATTTTGTATCTGTTCTCTTTTCCATAGATACTATATGAACTATTGGGAGAAGTTTGTAGGTAGAATGTCATGTAATTATTGTTCTTATTTTGCCCTTCAAATAAATGATTTTGTTATAAGTTTAATGAGTCAGCTTCTTTGTTTTTCTTTCTTTTTTTAAAAAAAATTACAACATGGCTAATGTGGAATATGTTTTACATCATTTCACATATAGAATAGGTATTATATTTCTGGCCTTCTCAATAGTTTGTGAAAGGATAGAAAGAAGAGAGAGGAAGGAGAAGATATAGAAATGAAAAATTTATATTAAAAAAAGTTAAATCAGTTAAGTGGCAGATTTGTTCTTCGGAAGCATATTGGTGGGGGCTCAGTAGCTATAGAGTTAGAAATTCAGCCACACAACTGAGTTGCTTCTAGCACACAGAGTTGTCACAACTATCTTTCTGAAGACCCAACTAGGTAATGGAGAAGTAGGTTGGGGGAGTGAATGAGTCCAGAAAGAAGACAAATGAAAGGGGACAGCAGCAGATGTACTGTAACTTGGCATGAGCAGAAGTATAAAGATGACTCAATTTCTATAAATCACTGGCAGATACCCCAAACCCTCCTTCCTTTCCAGAAGTAAGATTCTCAGCTAATAGTAGCTCTTGCTGCTGGCTTTTGTAACCAACTCTAACAGTTCAGTGGCATTTTGTCTATTTTGCTCTACTACTCCTTGCACCTGGGACTTCTGAGTTAGGTTTTTGACTCTCCTCTAAGGATTTCTGAGTTCCTTGCTCAGCTGTGTTTGATTCACAATGAATACATTCCTGCCAACTCCATAATACAAACAATAGCTACCCTCAGCTGTGCGTGTGAAATGTTAAGTAGAAATCCAGTTTCCAGCCTCTGGAAGGCAGGTTCCTTATTCCTTTCTCTTGTCATTGTTGAACAAACTTTGGATAACTTTTGTCCTCGTATAAGACATCTCCCTAGAAATACAGTCTACTTGTTTTTAAATAGTATTTTATTTTTTCTATTTTATATGTAAGGATAGTTTTCAACATTCATTTTTGTAAAACTTTATGTTCCAAATTTTTCTCCCCAAGACAGCAAACAATAGAATATAGGTTAAATATATACAATCCTTTCAAACATATTTCCACATTTGTAATGTTGTAGAAGAAAAATCAGACCAAAAGGGAAAAAAAACAGAAGAAAGAAAGTAAACAAAAATGTGAAAATATTATTCTTTGATCTACATTCAGTTTCCATAGTTCTCTTTCTGGATAAGATAGTCATTTTCCATCCCATATCTACTGGAATTGCCTTGAATCAATTGTTGAGAAGATCCAAGTCCATCACAATGGATCAACACATAATCTTGTTTCTGTGTACAATGTTCTCCTGGTTCTGCTCACTTCACTCAGAATCAATTCATGCAGGTCTTTCCAGACTTTTCTGCAATCATCCTGCTCATCATTTCTTATAGAACTGTAATATTCCATTACAATTCATACACCATAAATTATTCAGCCATTTCCCAACTGATGGGCATCCACTCAATTTCCAGTTTTTTCCACTATAAAAAAAGAGCTGCTATAAATATTTTTGCACATATAGGTTTTTCCTTCTTTTTTATTATCTCTTTAAGATACAGACTAAGTGTGAGACTTCTGGATTAAAGGGTATGAACAGTTTTATATCCCTTTAGGCATAGTTAATACAGTCTACTTGTGAGGGGGAATGTGTAAGTAAGAGTCTCTAATAACACTGTGTTGTTTCTTCTCAAATAAGTATTTTTGGATTATATGCATAGCATTGCTTTACCTATGCATCTTTTAATCAATGAAATTTAATTAATCAAATATTTAATACTTACCTTTAATAAAATTTAATATCTATTATATGAAAGACATATAATACAGAGATAGAAGCAGAAAAGATACTGCCTTCAAGAAGCTTACATAGGGGGGAGGGAGGATGACTGAATACAACATGTATGTGGCTAAGTAAATACAAGGTAATTTGAGTAGAGAGGGAAAGTCATCGATAACAAGTGGGTAAGGGGAGATTGAAAAGGAAATTAAAAAATTGTAGAGTCTTAAAGGAAACTAGGATTCCAAGAGGTGCAGCTCCAGCTCTGGGATTCAACCTGAGCAAAGACACTAGAAACCTGAGTTCCAGGAACTGCTATTAGTTAAGTTTGGCTATAATGTATAGAGAAAAAGAGGAATGTAAGATCAAATTGGGAAGGGAGGTCAGAAGGAGACTTGGGAAGGGTCTTAAGCACTAGCCTAAGGATTTTTATCCTAGGAGCAATCAGGAGCCAGTGAAAAGTTTTGAGCAAATGTGGTAGGTTTAGACCTGGGTACTGGGTCACCTCCTTGAAGATGCTTGGAGCTGGGAAGAAAATGAGTAAGACTCAGTTCTAATCCTTGAGGAACTAATCAAAATCCTGAAAGGGCTGGCAGCTTCTCCACAAGGCTGTAGGTAAAGGTTTTCCTTTAATGCAAACATTCTAGAATGCCTGTCTCCTGAGGGAATACCACAGTCTGTATCCCTTCCTCATATTAAACAGGCTGGATATTTCAGGCAGAAGCACAGAGGGTGGATGGGAAGTATCTAAAGTTGGCTGAAGGCAGTTTTGTTTGGTATGTGTTTGCTTTCTTAAGCCTGAGTCATCGTCCAAACTGGCCCCAGCTGTCTTTCTTCAGGGAGAAATCAGGGACTCCCAGGGTTGGGAGGTGGGAGTGTATGTGTGTGTGTGTGGGGGGAGGGGTAGGGGAACTGGAAGAAGGGATGTTGGATTTGGGCAAATTGTTTAATAATTCTAGAATTCAAATGGTCACCCTGAGGCAGAGAGGTTAACACCCTGTTAAGATGAATGGGCAAAGTTCACACCTTTTTTTTTTTTTTTTTTTTGCTATTCTTTCCATCTGCCTGCAAATTCAAGGAAGCTAGTCACATTCATTACATAGCCTGTTTTTATATTCCCTGGGCTGAAAACCTGATTTACAGAAGAGATTGGCTTTTCCAGGAAATGGTAAAGTTCTTGGAGAGATCTGAAATTCTCAAAATAGGAAAGGATTATCAGTGGAACAAATAACCAATGCCAGATCCTTTATTCCTTAAATTGGTTTTAAAAGAAGTTATGAAAATCACAGAATTATTTTGGCTGCCCCTTCGGATTGTATTCGGTTGATATTATCTATGTTCAATATATAATGAGAAAATAGAAAACAGTAATGCCTTTTCCAAAGGTTGAGTTGTTGTATATATTGATAGGTCCATTTGTGGTCTTTAATACCTAATTCTTATTACACTTTCTCCTTTATTCCTTTCAGATCCTGAATTCAAGGAGAAATTTTTTCTATGGTTAAGTCTACATATACCAATCAATCAAGCAATTGATTAATAATATTGAACAAATGATTTGTTAAAAGTACTAGATGTTGTTCAGTCAAGCATCAAGCATTTATTAAGTACTAGGCATTGGAGATACTTAGACAAAAATACAAGTCTGATCAAGGAGCTCACTTTATAATTTGGACAAGCAATACACAAATTATTACATATACATATATAGCCATACATAGCTATAGATACTTATATCTATCTATATCTAGACATACTTATATCTATAGCTTATATATATTTATGTGTATAGTTATGTATGTGTATATGTGAAGATATGTGTATTTATATAGACACAGGGTAAATAGGAAGTGATATTTTGAGTGGAAAGCACCAACATTAAAAGAGACTGACTAAAGCTTTCAGAAGGTAAGATTTTAGATGAGACTTGAAAGAAGCCAGGGAATTTAAGAGGCACAGAAAAATGACAGAATCACAGATCTAACTTCCCAAAATCTATTAATCTAATTTAATCTGGGGTCTGTCAACATTTTAAAAATACATATTTTGACAACTGTATTTCAATACAATTATTTTCTTTTACAATCCTAAGTATTTTATTTTGTGCATTTAAAAACATTATTCTGAGAAAGGATCCATAGATTTCAACAGATTACCAAAGAGGTTCTGTACATAAAGAAGGTTAAGAACTCCTGAAATTTCTAGTTAGATCTGAATAAGAATCCTCCACTACAATATGCAGTACGTTTGCTGGTAAAACCCAACACTGCATGTTTAGGAAAGGTAGTCTATTTGACATTGAGGCTGTTTAAATTATTGGATTTTTTCCTGCTTAAATCTAACTCTGAAATTTTTAGCCACTGATCCTAATTTTTCTTATGAAGGCTAATCAAAACATATCTAATCCCTCTTCCATATGATGGCCCATGAGATACTTGAAGTGACATGGGGAAAATCACATCTCCCTAAAACCGTCTCTTCTCCAGGCTAAATATTTCTACTTCTTTCAAGCAGTTACCATATATCATGATCTCGTGTTCTTTTATCATGTAGATATATTTTCCTTCAAACTCAGCCCTTTATTCTGGATAATTTTTAGTTTATCAGTATCCTTTCCAAAATAGGCTACCCAGGAATGTGTTTTTTTGTTATGTTAGATGTAGTTGTTATCTCAGATATTATGGCTAAACTGATTTCCTTAGCCACAATGGATGGCTCAGTAGGGGTAGGCACATAGAAGACAAAAACTTTGGTGTAAAAACAGTTAGATAAAACTTTCTTAAAAACATTCAGAACTAACCAAACATGATATTGTAAATTTCCTAGTGCTGGATGTAGGGCAGCCATGTGGTGCAATAGATGGAACTGGACCTAGAATAGGAAGAGTCTCATGTACATACTACCTCACATAAATACTAGTTGCATGACTAATTGTATGTAGGGAAAATCACTTAATTGTTATCTGCTTCAGTTTCCTCAACTGTAAAATGAGAATAATAGAGTCTACTTTACAGGATTGTGATCTGGATATCTGGAATATCTCTAGAACATTTTATTAAAGTGAGGACCATTTAATATCTAGAAAAGGAAACAGAAATCACAGAGAGATCATGCCAGAGTAACCTTATTTTTTTAATTTGAAAAGAAAGACTAATCTGGCAATAAAGGAAATGATGTATCTTACTTTGGTTTTAGTGTAAGGAGATAATAAAGCCCTTTTTTTCAAACTTAGTCCTCTTCAGACTTTGAATTAAATTTTGAATGGCTTATTCAAAGCGTATAAAAAAGTGAAACTTGGAGTGATGTATTTGCATATGAAAAGGTCAGGAAGCCTGGAAGATTAGGGAAAAAGGGAAAGTTTGCTAGTTACTTTTCTGCATTGACAAGAGAAAATAGGAGATATAGACAGTTTTAGGATTGAGGCTAGTTGGAAAGGGGAGTTGATATGGAGCAAGGATCTGGCTTCTTTCTTGAAAGCGGACAGATATTAGGAGGCAGAGCCAGGATGGTGGAGTAAAGGTAAGGACTCAGTTGAGCTCTCCCAAATTCCCCTCCAAACAGCTATAAAATAACACCTCACAATAAATTCTGGCAAACCCAACAAAAGGATAAGGTAAAACAATTTTCTAGTCCTAGACAGCTTACACAGTCAGCAGGAAAGGTCTATCTTATTGGTGTGAGAGTAGAATATGATGCAGTATACTATGTATCCACCAAACCAGCCTTAGGGGCATGTGTATTAGTGTCAGGAGCTTCTAGCACTCTCAGCCCATAGATGGTAAGGGGCTTGTACAATTGGTTAGGAGATTATAGGGCATCATTTGCTGGAATAGGGTGCAAGATAATTTTGCATTGTCCATACATGGTTCCAGTCATAGTCCTAGGGCAAGGAGGAGCGGTAGTGCATTACAGCATGGAGCTACAAGGAAGTGGAGACCCTTGTCATAGTTCTAGGACAGAAAAGAAACCTTATGGTTGCTCACATACCAGAGCAGAGGTTAGGAGAGCAGGGACCACGCTTTTTAGATCATACCATCCTGGAAGAACATCTGAAAATTTACAGATCCCCAGAGCTAACTCTGAAAACAGCAGCATGAAAAACCTGGAACTAGGGACAGGACCTCTTCCACTCAGGGAGTAGAACCCAACTTTGACATAAAATTAATAGTTAAGAAATAGGTTAGAAAAACAAGCAAAAAAGAAAAAAAAAGAACCTGACCACAGAAAGTTACTATGTTGACAGGGAAACTCAAAACACAAATTCAGAAGACAACAAAGTCAAAACACATTTAAAGCAGGGCTGGAGAATTTTTTTTTTTTGCCAAGGGCCATTTGGATATTTATAACACTATTTGCAGGGCATACAAAATTATCAGCTTGTAGAATTCAAGCAATAGGAGATTATTGTACCTAGCTTTCAGCTTATCATCATCTATGGTTGCTTTAGGAAATGATTTCACAGACCTTATATGACTTATAGACTGAACATTCCCCACCCCTGATCTAAAGCCTCAAGGAAAAATGTAAACTGGTCTCAGGCCCCAGTAAAGAATTCCCAAAAGAGCTCAAAACATTTAAGAATTAAGGAGAGGTAGAGGAAAAATTGGGAAAAGTGATGAAGGCAATGAAAGAAATTAATGAAAAAAAAGTCAACAGCTTGGCAAATGAGGCACAGCAAATACTGAAGAAAATAACACCTTAAAAAGAGAATAGCCAATGGTAAAAGAGGCAAGAAATCCACCAAAGAGAAGAAAGAACTCCTTAAAAAGTAGAATTGACCAAATAGAAAAAAAGGACACAAAGGTTCACTGAAGAAAAGAACTTAAAAAGTAGAATTGGCCAGATGGAAAAGGGGTACAAAAGCTCACCAAAGAAAATAATTCCTTAAAATTAGAATTGGGCGAGTAGACTCTAATTATTCCATGAGACATCAAGAAACAATAAGCCAAAATCAAAAGAAAGAAAAAAATAGGAGAAAATGCAAAATATATCATTGAAAAAAATCTGACTTGAAAAATAGATCTAGGATAAGTAATTTTAAAATTATTATACTACTTGAAAGCCATGATAAAAGAGTAGAGAAATCACATTTCAAGAAATTATTGAGGAAAACTACTCTGATATTCTACAATTAGAAGATAACATAAAAATGTAAAGAATATGCCAATTACAATCAGTTGAGAAATTACTGTTCAAGCCTGGTTGACACATTTACAACAGGAAGGCTCATTAGCTATTTTACATTTCACCTCCTTTTATAGTCTAGTCACTAAATGGATTCTTTTCTTTCTGGTTATTTTTTCTCTTTGACCTTGAAAAAAATCAATATCTATCTAGAACTCAGTTTCTTCATTTGTTAAATCAGGGAAATGGACTAGATGGATTTTGAGGTCCCTATGATACTAGGATACTATTCTAGCTCTATGATCCTAGTAACTATAGTTCCCAATAGACCCTGCTTGGCTTAGAACACCTACTTAGGTGAATTATCTCAGAGCAAAGGCATATATTGAATTGGTTTAGTAAAAAGGATAACAGAGCATCTCTTCCATCAACCTGGAGTGTACACTTCAAAGAAAGGAGACACATAGAGTTCACAAATATAGAGAAATTCAAATAGTCCTCTATTTCATTAAATATCCATTTTCCCCCCTGAAGGATTATACTCAGTTTTGTTGGCTTAACTATTCTTGGCTGTAATCCTAACTCCTTTGCTCTCAGAAATATCATAATCCAAGTCCTCTGATTCTTTAATGTAGGTATTATTTTGTGTTAACCTGACTGTGGCTCCACAGTATTTGAATTCTTTCTGGCTGCTTGCAGTATTTTCTCATTGACCTAAGAGCTTTGGAATTTGGCTATAATATTTCTGAGAGCTTTCATTTAGGGATCTCTTTCAAGAGGTAATTGGCATTTCTGATGGAAAGACTAGGATTGAATAGAAAATCTGACTTTCAAATGTAAGATTCAAGAGAAATATGAAAAAAAAAACAGCAAAGAGAAATCAAATGGGATTTAATAGGGTTAAATTGTTACATTCTTACATAGGAAGGTGATATTTGTAACTATTATAAACTTTCAATTGTTAGGGCAGTTAGAAAGATATTAATAGATAGAGGATATGAATGTGAGTTGATTTTGATGGGATAATATATAAAAAAGCAAAGTTAAGGAAAGAGAAAACAGATGCATTGGGAAAAGGGGGAACAGAAAGGTAGAATGGGATAAATTATCTCACATAAAAGAGTTGTAAAAGCTTTAATAGTGGAGAGGAAGAGGGTGGAGTGGTGGATAACACTTGAATCTTACTTTTGTTGGAATTGGCTCAAAGAGGGAATAACATATACTCAATTGGATATAGGTGATTATAGAAAGGAGGGTGGATTGGGGAAAGTAATGGTCAGAAGCAAAATACTGGAGAACAGACAGGGTGAAAAGAGATGAAGAAATGATGAATAAGATATTTTTAAAAGCCCAGGAATATTTAGATGAACTGATAAAAAACGAAGTGAGCAGAACCAGGTAAATAGCACACACAGCAACAACAATGTTGTTTGATGTGAAAGATTTAGCAATTCTCAGCATATGATGATCCAGGACAATTCTGAAGGACCTATGAAGAAAAATGTTATCCAACTCCAGAGCAAGAACTGATGGAGTCTGAATGTCGATCTAAGCATACATGTTTTAAACTTTATTTTTCTTGGTGCCTTTTTTGGGGGGCCTGTGTTTTCTTTCATAATATGACTAATATGGAAATATGTTTTGCATGACTGCACATGTATAGCTTTTATCAAATTGCTTGCCTTCTCATTGAGGAGGTGAGGGGGGGAGGGATAGAGGGAGAGAATTTTGCACACAATTTTTTTAAATGTTAAAAATTGTGTTTTATGTATAATTGGAAAAATATTTATTTTTGAAAAAGAAAAAAAAGATAGCTGGCCTTAGAATTGAAAATCCTTTTGGTATTAGGCTGTCCCTGAGCCCAAAGCTGAGTAATTTCAGACAAACAACTTCTATCAGAACAGCATTTGGCTACAATTTGGAGAGCATTATTTAGTGGAGAATGGGAGACTAAAACCCATAGGAATAAAGTGAAGATACAAGCATTCTGCAGACCTGTAACCTCAAAGGTATGAGTTGTCCTTCCTACCTGTCTTGGACTTGTGTGTTCCTTATTTGAATTTCTCTATATTTGTGAACTCTATGTGTCTCCTTTCTTTGAAGTGTACACTCCAGGTTGATGGAAGAGATGCTCTGTTGTCATCCTTTTTACTAAACCAATTCAATATATGCCTTTGCTCTGAGATAATTCACCTAAGTAGGTGTTCTAAGCCAAGCAGGGTCTATTGGGAACTGTAGTTACTAGGATCATAGAGCTAGAATAGTATCCTAGTATCATAGGGACCTCAAAATCCATCTAGTCCACTTCCCTGATTTAACAAATGAAGAAACTGAGTTCTAGATAGATATTGATTTTTTTCAAGGTCAAAGAGAAAAAATAACCAGAAAGAAAAGAATCCATTTAGTGACTAGACTATAAAAGGAGGTGAAATGTAAAATAGCTAATGAGCCTTCCTGTTGTAAATGTGTCAACCAGGCTTGAACAGTAATTTCTCAACTGATTGTAATTGTTCTATTAGTCTTCATTGCTTAGCATTTTCTTTCAGTGTGAGACTAAAACTACCTGTTTTATAGTGCTTGATTGGTGGTTATTCTCTGGGTGTCTTTAAAAAAAATCCCCCCCTCATCCCTGTTTGTTTCTGAGACTAGAGGGAGACACATGATGGCTATCTTCAAATTCTCAAGGGCTATCCCCTAGAAAAGGGTTTAAACTTTCTTTGCTTGGTTCTAGTGATCACAACTAGTTAGCAACAAATAGAAATTACAAAGAGACAAATTTTGGTACAGGCCAAATGGTGTTAGTAATTAGAGTTTTCCAAAATCAAATAGGCTCCCTCAGGACATAGTGTATTCTTATTATTCAAGCAGAAAATGAATAACTGCTTAGGTATATGAAAAGGGAATTTTTATTCTTGTACTGATTTTTATAGTTTATTGCCTCTGCAGTTCCTTCCCACTCTGAAATTCTGTGATTCTATTTTTTGTAAGTACCTATCGTGTAGAGCACTGTAGTGCTCTACCCACACATACACATACACACACAGATGTATATGTATATATGCTATTCACATATATATGTATACATGTACATGCACAGAGATAGATACTTTTTTTAAACTATGAATTCTTGAATTGATGTGGCTAAAATAATTTATTACCTAAGATATTTTCATCACCAAAATAATTCATCTTTTTGGTGCTGAGTTTAGCTGTTCTAGTTCTCAGATGACTGATATAGTCAGTTTGTAAGGAGGCTCATTTGCAAGCATTTCCAGCTTGTCAGAACTTGAGGTTTGCTGGTATTCCATTCCAGAACCTAGGGTTACCTGAATCCCTGGATGAGACCTTGAAATAGGATTTAATTGGAGGAAGCAATTATATATCTCTTATGAATGTGTGTGTGTGTGAGAGAGAGGGATGGGAAGAGAAAGACAGAGAGAGACAGAGAGAGAGAGACAGAGAGACAGAGAGATAATGAGAGAGAGACAGAGACAGAGAGACAGTGAGAGAGAGACAGAGACAGAGAGATAAGAGTATCTGTATCATTTTGAAGTGGTAGTATTCTACAAATAACCATTATGACATTGGAGGGCATTCATGTATCACTGATCCCACTTCTACCCAAGACCCTAATCCTAATCTCCACTCCAACCACATTTACACTGACTCTTAGGAACCCTTCATTATCTAGGTATCAGGTGATGAAATATATCCTAAAGTCCTTTGGCAATCTGGTGAAATCTAGGGATGCTGACTCAGAATAAATTTTTTTGATGCATAAAACAAAATACATAGAACTGTAAAGGAAACCAATTATATTGAAATACAATTGCCAAAATATTTTAAAGAAAGTTTATGGACTCTAGGTTAAGAACCTCTGATTAGGTCTTCAAAAACTGCTTGAGTCATTAGCAATGGATGAATCTATGTTGATAACTGATTTATGCAATTATCTCAAATGAGTTGTTTAATTATCTTGTGTCACTTTTGAAGAACAAACCTAAGAGAATAGATAGGAATAAAAAATTAAATAGAAATATATTATCAATGGGACTGAGCAGCTAGGTCTATCCACTCTGCTAGACCTGAAGTTGGAAAGACTCATTTTTCTGAGTACAAATCTGATCTCAGACACTTATTAGCTGTGTGACTCTAGGCAAGTTACTTAACCCCATTTGCCTCAGTTTCCTCATCTAAAAATGAACTGGAGAAGGAAAAGTCAATCTAATATATGGAAAACCATCCCAAATGAGGTCATGAAAAATAGGACATGAATAAAAAATGACTCAACAACAAACAATGTGATAGGGAGAAACTGCAAAGTAAACACAATGTTCTGTATATCAGTGAAAGGTCTCTTATTTCCTTTTATTGGACATTTGTTAAAAATTCTTTTGATGTGCTTTATTTTTACATTATAAATTTTTACATATTTTTCTTACTTGATGTCTATTGAAACAAAGTAAAATAAGTAAAGCTGATAATAAAAAGAAAGGACCTCATCTGAAAGTTAACACAACACTTTAGATCTATGTCACTACCTCCATTCTCTATTTTAAAAAAAGACAGATCCAATTTTTATTTCTCCCAATCCCATGTCATGGAAAAGAAAAGCAAATTCCTTGTAACAAATATCCATAGTTAAGCTACATAAATTCCCTCAATGGTTGTATACTAAATATAGATTTCTCATTCTATATTCTAAATTAACCACCTCTCTGTCATGGATAACATGTTTAATCGTTGCTCCTCTGAAATCATGAGTTGTCCTTGTATTGATCATAGTTCTTACAATTTTTAAAGTTGTTTGTTTTTATAGCATTGTTGTTATTGTATAAATTATTTGATCTGTCATTTCATTTTTGACCAGTATATAAAAATTCTCCTCCCTATCTTACTTTGTGTTGTTGCTTTGAATTTCATTCTCACTGTGCTTCCTTTGCTAATCTGAATTTCTGTTTAGAAATCAGGGTAATAGCTAAATGGAACTGGGTTTCTAGATTGCTTGTAGGTAACCTTTGTGGTTTTCAGACTATATATTTTTCCCATTGTTTCCATATTCATCACGTCAAAATTGTGACTTCTCTATTACTGCTATTGTAGCATGTTTATGTGGGAAAGGAATATCATTTCTCATCATTCAAACTGGGAGTAATGTTATTTAATGGGAGGTAGGTTCCTTGTTTATTTCAGCTAAAGTCTAGAATTATTCTTTTTAAAAAGCACAAATGACATTTCCTAATACCCATGTATGTGTATTTTATTTATCTGTACACTTAAATCAACCTCTCTCTAATCCTGCTTCCACAGCTGCCACAGACCTCATCTGAAAGATATTTTCTTATGAACTAGTCATAATTCACTTCCCACTTCTGGAAAATGGTTGCTGGTTTGTCTTTGCTGAGTAATCAAAGATTATTCTTCATTTCAAATAACAAGTGGTACCTAGTTTTAAAAATGGAAACCTCTGGTAGCTCATCATTTATCTTGCCTCTTTTCAAATTGATTCTTTCTATCCCTTCCCACACTTAGTTTCCACTACAGACCTTTTCAACTTTCTTAAGTTTACAGTTTTCTCAATAGTCCTTTTAAGATGTTAATTTACTTTCCTGCCTTAATAAATATTATAGAGGAAATAGGATGTAATCTTTTATATAAGCTGAAGATATTGTGGGGCCTCAAAGTTACCATTCTGGGTATCATTTTTTACTTTTTAGTGCTTATCAATGTATATAAAAAGAAGGACTAGGAAAACAGAATGAATGTGTGCAGATGATAGTTTCTTGTGTAGGAAGTAGTTGGAGGGCTCTAGTGGTTGTTTTGTTTGGCTAAATCCAACGTGGGAGTTATATTTTCTTGTGAGTTCCCTTTCTTTTACAAGCAGAGTGTTAAAAATCCAGTGAGTTGATCAAAGTTTCATTGGACTTCAAGTAAAGGCAAATAGAGAATAAGATTGGGGAGTGAAATCCCAGTGATTAAGATGGTAGCATTAATTCAAAGATAGGATAAAATGTTACTTACATTAATGATTATATAAAACAATTGCCTTTCTCCAATGAAAATTTCATTGAAAGTAGTCTCAGGAGTTGGCACTGTGTGTCAATTATCTTGCAAAGAAAGATCCTTTCTTCCATCTTCCATGTACCAGTGTACCTCCCTTTTCCTTACCATCCTGATCACTTAACAATTCCAATTTTATGTGAGCACCTTTGAACAGTTTTCAAGTATTCTCACTGGAGCAGCCAGTGATGTGAACCTTGTGGTCTGTAAAAACGAATAACTAAATAAACATTTTCTTAAACCTCAGAAGTGCAAAAACCCCACAGCGAATACTGTCCCATTTAGAGCCATCCAAGCCCAAATAATTCTTCCCTCATTTCCATGACAGATACTTTTATTCCTATCTGCCCCACAATTATCTCTGGCTTTCCATTAATACAAAATTCTTGAGCTCTGTCCAAATGCTGCCCAACTTGTGAGACAATGCTCAAGCTTGCCTACACACATAGCCTCTCTCAATTGTGAGTTTATACCCCTGATTGTCTAGACCAATGATACCCAAAGATTTTAATTATGTAAAATTTAAATTTAATCATCAGTAATATTTTAAGCATGTATGTTCATATATACATATTTATAAATTAGATAAATGTTCTACTGTATTAATATGTAATTATAAAACATAAATTAGGGTAGAAAATCAAAGAAGGATATTCTAAAGATAAGTGGTGTTGCAGATAGAGTACTGTACTTGGAATCAGAAAGACCTAATTCAAGCTCCTCATCCAGACACTTACAATCTATATGAGTGGGCAAATAATTTATCTTCTTGGGTCTCAGTTTTCCTCTTCTCTAAAATGAAGGGATTGGATTTCATGATTTCTAAGATCACTTCCAGTTCCAAAGCTGTGATCTTGAAGCTATATTTTATACTAGTTTTATTGTATACATAAATGGCACAGAACCTTTTTCCTCTCATTAAATTATTAATGCTAATTATATTACCACTACATTTACTTTATAGATATCAGAAAATATACAATTATGGTATATAGTTCTTATAATTATTAATAATGCTATTGAATATGTTTCTTTTTTTGGAAAATCTGGCTTAGTACTTTTTGACAGTAATTTTAAAATTTTGTTTCAAGTTATTTATTTTGAAACTTGGTTTTAAAGGCTGTCATAACTAAAATAAGAAGAGTTTATATAACTAAAAATCACCAAAATTCATAAAATATCATTTTAAAGCCAAAAATAGGCTTGGAAGATGAAAAGTTATTTTCTTATTTCTTGTTTAATTTCACTCAGAATATTTTGGACTGAATTCTAAAAATAGAAAAAAACTTGAAACAAAAAAAAAAGTCTTTACTTCCTGGAAATGCTCTATCCTATAAGAGATCTTTTGGGGTTTTTCCATTTGTTAGCATTCTCCCTTCAACTTCCCTGCCCCATCAACTTCATGTTCATTTACATGTATCTATTTATCTGTGTATAAATTACTTCCTTTCAATAGAATGTAAGCTATAAAAAAGCAGGCACTGTTTTGCTTTTGAATCAATAGTTCTCCGAATATAGGAGATTAGGACAGATTTGTAATTTTATTGGTGTAGAGAGTTCTTAGGTGAGGAAATTCTTTTTTTTAAGATACAGGTCTTTCTAATGTTGTAATCTACAAAATCGAGAAGTTAGGTGACTTGTCCTGGGTCACCCAGACAATTAAAAAGTGGATTTTTTTCTCCAGGGAACATTGTCCCAGGAAAACCCAGTTCTTTTTGGCTGAGGATGTTCTCTATCCATTATGCCATACTATTCATGCCTGGCAAGTAGTCAGTGCTTCATAAATACTTGTTGAATTTAAATGAAGGAGAGATTAAACTCTATTATAGACAGTTTCTAGTTCCTGAATACTATACTTTGTTTCGCCCATTCTATTACCATTGTCCACCATCAAAATATACCCCTAGAGTGCCCACTAGTGATAGAAAACTATAGGATTTCTTAGTATTTGGTGATCTCTAACTGGACAAAAAAAACATTGCAAAAGTTACCAAGCTCCCCAAGATTTTAATGGAGCAAGGAGAGTCAAATTTATTTTTTTCTTAGTTTTTTGAGGGTAGTTTTATGCTTTTATTTCTTTTTTCTGTTAGTTGTATTTTTTAAATTAAAATTTTTTATTGTGAACTTGACAATTATAAACAAATACAAATATTTAGTCTCCAAGGAATAATAAAATATTTTTATAAGAAACTGTGAATTTGTTTTTTAAAGAAGCATATCTATATTAAATTTAACAAGACAGTAGCAAAACAATTCTATTTATTTGTACTCTCTTTATTTCTTTACTTTTTGTTTCCTTCTGTGAATTTTTAAAATAAGTATTTTATTCTTTCTGTCTCTGTCTCTCCCTTCTGTATATTTTTTCTCTCTCTCCCTCTTCTCCTTTGTCTTCTCTTCTACTAACCTATCCCCCTTCCCTAGATAGAAACCTGCCCTTGTAACAAATGTTTTTTGTCAGCTCAGTATTTACCCTATGGCCTTATGATGATTTCTGACTTCAATACTTTTCTCAAATGCTTCCTTTTACATGTGTTAAGTGGCCTTTATATCTGTCAGGTGGTTATTGCCTCTGGCTTTTTATTTTTATAATTCTTCTTATGTCCACATATCTTCCCTTTTTTGGACAAATCCTCTGGCCCATTTCTATTTTTTTAAATTATTTTTTAAGGGTTGCCTTTTCTGATAGCTTTGAGCCTTGTTCTCCACTAATACCCTCTTTATCTATAAACCCAGTGAATCCTTTAGGCATCTTTTCCCTTACTAAACATCTTTGATTCACATTCCTTTTATCTACCATCCTCTAATCTTTTTCTCTAAGCCAATGTTACTTGATTTTATTTAAATCCCCAAAATGCTGCCTCTTATTTTTGTTGCATCATTATTACTTTTCACACAAAATTTATTGGTGGCTTTTGTTATGTCACATCCATTTCCAGCAATGTCTCCTTCTTCTTCCCTCCCCTTCTTAGCATGATTATTTCAAGTTTGCTTTGCTTTCATATTATTATTAAGCTTTCCATCAAGCTCATTTATAGCACAATTCTTTTATCCTCAGTGTCTACTCTGAACTTGATAAATATGTCATTTTTTTTCTTTGTAGTCTTTTGCATTTGTTGTTATTTAACCTATTTCTAGATTTTGATTTTGCAGACCTGGTAGTACTTCAAGTTGGTTTTCACTATTCAATTGCTTTTATTTGATCTTGTTGATCTGAAAAGGAAGCCCATTCAGTCTGACTTTGAGTCAACTTTTGTCTTTGGCCTTTTTCTGTATTTTGTTATATCTTGTCTGGAGTTGGCCCATGTAATTGTTACTGGTAATATCCTAATCACAAAAGACTTTAAGTTTCTTTCTAGCTGTTTCAAATGGAGTAGGAGTGTGAGAAGGACAGAATGTTTCCCTTCTTTCCATTCATCTAATAAACAGCAATTCCTTTGTGTCTTTTATAGATATGTTTCCGATTACACACACACACACACACACACACACACACACACACACACACACCCCTTCTCATCTCCTTTATTGTCTAAATATTTTTGGTAGAAGAATGTGGGCAGTGTCTATTCACTAGCCCTTGTACTCCAAGTGGTAGAGAGAATTAGGCAAATTCATTTGTTATCTTATTTTTTTTTTCCAATACAGCAGTTACAAAGAGATGTTTTTAAAAATGTTTTATGAATGAAGCCCCTCTAGTTTTAGCTTTAAATTATCTCTTGCTAAACTTGGATGTTCTACAAAACTGTGTTCCTTGGTGTTTTCTGTTCCCTTTCCTGTCCCCCCACTTCCATCATTGCAGAAACAAAAAACAATCTAGGACAAAAGACCATTTTCTGTTTTTCTCTGTAAAGAAAGAAAGAAATTCATCTACCAGTCTACTGATGCTGGGCTTTTCTATACTTGTTTAGGCTAGTTCTTGGAAAATAGAAATAATCTTTCAATCATGGCAGAGCCTTTTAGAGTTTGTGCCATTGGCATTGTCTTCAAGAACCTGGGACAACTTCAATTTGGGTATTATGGAAGTGGGACAGCAAATATCCAATATAGAAAAGATCTGTAAAGTATTTAAAAAAATAACAAACCCTTTTCACTATCAAGAACAGTAGAGCCACCATATTTGATCTCTAAAATCAAAGTCCCAGGTGTACTTGTAGGAGAAGTGGAAAATATGAGAAAAACAGCTGGGCTAGACCAGAGGTATTTTGCACTATAGATGACATAATTCTGAGAATGATGAAGGATTGATTCTCAAGGTGTTTGAAAGAGAAAAATATATCAAAGGCATAAAAACAATCTCAGACTCCGTGATTCTGGCTACTATTTTGCCAATATAACCCTGACCTTAACCTTAACCGGTCACTCTGCCTCGCTTTCTCATCTATTAAAAAAAAATCACAAATTTATTTCCTCTTTATCTTGTACCCATCCCATTGGGGAACCCCCCCCAATTTCTCATAAGAATATATCAATTTTTCTCAAACAAATTTTGCCAAAATAGTCAAGCAAAACAAATTCTGTTAATGGCTGTATAAAAATATATATGCATATGCATTTATGGGTGTATGCATACATGTATGTAAAACACACACATGTGTAAATACACATACATGCATACATATACATATGTAAAATTCTGTACCTAAATATATCACCTCTCTATCATAGATAGAATGTTTTATCATTGGTCCTCTGGAATTATGAATGATCATTGTATTGATCAAAGTTTTATATTTTCGCAATGTTATTATCATATAAATTATTCTTCTGGTTTTGTTCATTTAATTTTTCATCAGTTTATGTTTTCAGAATTGCTCATTTTTATAATATTAATGTTATAGAACGAATTGTTCTGATTCTGCTCACTTTGCCATCACTTCATGCAAATCTTTCTATGTATTTTTGAAATCATTTCTTTGACTTTGGATTCAATATTCTTTTCTGACTAGTAGGCAATAAGGAAAAGGGTGGAAGAGAATGATGGAAGTGAAGGCCCTGGGCTTCAAACAAAGAGAGGAGGAAAGATGATGGAATGACAGTGGTCTGGAAATAGCAAGGGAGAGAAAGGAATTTTTCAAGGAGTATTCAGTCCAAATCCTTGATTTCAAGGAACACTCTCCCCAGTCTTCTTGTATCAGCTCTCTGCTGAATATAAATAATCATGGAAATATTATTGGGAGAGGGTCTGGATCCTTTAGGTCATGTCACCAGGATCTTTTCCCCCCTCCTTAAATAATGAATCTAGCTATGCATTTCAGCAAACTGACAAGAAGACAGGCTAAAAAAAAGATGCTGAGAAGTTTTAAAGGAGTTTATATAATCCCTCCCAATAGGAAAGATTGTAGCACACTCATGCTTCCAACCATACAGTTGTGTTGGGTTAGCTAACATCAATATAACAGAAGGCAATGTTTGTTTTCCCTGTCCCTGCTCCAGATTTATTGGGTTATCTGTCTTACTTTGACACTTGAGTGTTTAAGGTTGCTGTTCTAGGTGTCTAAATACATAAAAAAATTATGTTACAGTTTACATTCCTGCTATTGGCTTTGACACATGCTTGCTGAAAGGTTCCTATCTGCCAGCAGTTTAGAGGGAAAGGCCATGAGGTGTGTGTTTTCATAGTGGGTTTAATAATCCATAGTGAAAATCACAGAATGAGGATTTTTTTCATCTCCTTGTCTCGATTCACCCTTCACACAGCTACCAAACCATATTCTAAAAACAAAAATCTGATCACATCACTCGTCTGTGACATGAAGTGAAAAAGCTACAGTGACTTCCTACTGCCTTTAGGGAAAAAAAGCAATCTCTTCCATTAGGCATTTAAAGCACTTTACAATCTGGCTCTAATAATGATAATGCTAGCTAACATTTATACAACCCTTACTATCTGCCAGGCACTGTGCTAAACTCTTTATAGTTATTATCCTATCTGATCCTCATAATTCTGGGAGGGAGATGCAATTATTATCTCCATTTACCAATACAGAAGCTGAAGAAAACAAAGTGATTTGCCCAGGATCACACAGCTAGGAAATACCTGAGGCAGGATTTTAACTCTGGTCTTCCCAGCTCCAGGTCCATTGCTCTATCTCTTGGACCATCCAATTCCCCATCTAGTTTACCTTTCTACATTAATGGCATGTTGCTCCCCTTAGCTCACTCATATGCTGCCCAATCTCTTCTACTCCTTCTTCTCTGTTTATACAATTTTTTTCTTTCCCTTTGCCTTTGTACTGTATGTCTCCAATATACTCTTTCCTTACCTTCACCTCTTAGACTCCTTTTTCATTTAAGACTCAATTCATTTGCTGCTTTCCTATGCGGACCCTTTCCTGATCATCCCAATTGTTGGCCCTTCCCCCATAATAATTTGCATTTACCTAAATGTGTGTAGGCTATTATTCCCTGATAGAGTATTTTAGTGGTTCATTCGTTTCACTTTTCTGACTCTTCATGACCCATTTGGAATTTTCTTGAGAAAGATATTGGAGTGGTTTGCCATTTCCTTCTCCAGCTCAATTTACAGATGAGAAAACTAAAAGAAGAGTATTATTAGAGTATAATTCAGTTGAATTCAAAATATTCATTAAGCACCTTGAGGACACAAATATGAAAAAGAAAAATAGACCCCGGCTTCATAGAGCTTACACTCTAGTGGGAGAAGACTACATACAGAAGGAATGCTATTTCCTTCTCCAGCTCATTTTATAGATGAGGAAACTAAAGATAATTAAAGTATAATTCAATTCAAATCAATATATTTATTAAGCACTTGGGGACACAAATATAAAAAAAAAGGTAGACCCTGGCTTCAAAGAGCTTACACTCCAGTGAGAGGAGACCACAGACAGAAGGAAACTAAAAAACAAGGGTAGAAATGGAACTCATCAGGAGTATCTAGTGCTGGAACATGGTGTTCCTTGGATTGGAAACCAAGCAAAGTTGATAATGGAAAATAGAACATTATTTGCAGAGTTTCAAGTCCTCTATTAAAGGAAGATGTTGGGAGGAAATTATTGCTGCATTCTCCAGCCCTTTAACAAGAAGGAAGAGATAATGAGGGGAGTTGGCAAGACACTGAATATCAAAAATTGGATCAATCTGCATGATAATGAGATTGCAGGTGATCATATCTCAGTGAAGGCACAGTGTTCTGTCAAGTGGAAACTAAGCCTGGTGACTGAAAATTCATACAGTGCAATTCCAGACACATAGTAGGCATTTAATAAATACCCGTTTCATGAATGAAACAAATCGTTTGATGCTCTAATTCTTATTTTATCATTGTTGTCTAAAAAGACATGCATTGAACACCAGAAATATACTAAAGATGAAATTGGATGCAATATAGACAGAAGTCAAGTTTGTCTAGCAGTGCTGAGGGAATTATAGATATTATATTGTTGTTACAAAGATAAGGAAGGGAGAATATGATGTGGTAGAAAGAGTGCTAGGTCTAAAGCCAGAGGACCTGGATGAATCACAACTTTTTTTGGGCCTCAGTTTTCTTATCTGAAAAAGGAAGGGGCTGAGTTAAAGCCTCTGAGGTCATTTCCAGCTTTAGCTATCTGATTTTATAATTCTAATTAATAAAATTAACAATATAGATAATATTTCAAAATATTCATTATTTGATCTGATTCTCAAAACTACCCTATTGATGAGAGTAGTAAAAATATTACTCAAAGTAGGCTCTAAAATTTCCTTGATTTTAGAAGTACCCTCCAAGGAGGCACAAAACAATCAACCTGTTCATACACAACTCATCCTGTGTTGCTTTTCTTCATGTCATAAATTTACAACAGGGGATCCACTTGGAGCCCTTCTTCACTCTTCCCTTACATCCTAGTGATTACAGATCTCTTTCAGAAGGCTCTGTGATATCTTGGAGCATGATACAATCAGCATAATGTCATCTGCAAACAATAGGAATTTATCACCTAAAAGTAATCATTTTTCAGCAAGATGCAAGTCTAGTCACACCATGCTATAATCAAAGTCTAATGGCTTCCTAGTTTTGTTATTCAATTTAACTCATTGTGACCCCATTTGGTGTTTTCTTGGCAAGGATGCTGGAGTGGTTTGCTGCACTTTTTTCCCATCTCATTTTCCAGATGAGGAAACTGAGACAAACAGGATTAAGTGATTTGGTTAGGATGACAACTCAGGTCTTCCTGACCCCAGACCTGACATCTATCTATTGTACCACTTCACTGTCCTGGCTTCCTATTACCTCTAGGATAAACTATAAGCTCTTATTTGACATTTAATGCTCTTTACAACCTGGCCCACTTATATATCTATACATATCTATATACATGTATATATGTATACAATACAATAATGCACATATGATACATATATAACACGTGCACATATATGATAATACATATAAAAATCATTTATATATTTAAAATATTACTCCTTTTACATACCCTATGATCAAGTCATTACATCTTTCTCAATGTTTTGCACAAAGGATACTCCATCTTCAGTCTGGACATTTAAAGTAGATGTCTCTATGCCTGGAATATACTTCCTCCTCTCTTCCACTTCTTAAAATTCCCAGCTCAAGATTCAACTCAAATACTACTTTCTACACGAAGTTTTCTTTATCATCCCAACTGCCAGAGCCCTCCCTTTCCAAAAAACTTGTATCCATTTAGTTTACATGGTGTAAATACTTCTCTGTGCGTATGTCCTCCTTTCCCGAGAATATAAGTTTCCTGAGGGCATGGACTGTTTCACTTATGTCTTTATATTCTCAGAACTTAGCCCAGCACTTGTCATATAGTGATATATCCCTGTCTGCCTGTCTCCTTCCTCTCAGCACAGACCACTTCTCTGACTCAGTAGAAAATGTTCATGAAGTGAATAGTTGTTCAGTGATTCACTAGATGGACAGCTACCTTTATGTTTTATGTTCAGCACCTCGTAAACTAAATAAATGCTGATTGATGAGCTGATTGATTTTTTCCTTTAATGCCATTTCTAACTCCTCTATATCTATGGTTGTTAAAAAAATCATATTGATACTATTTTGTAAATTGACATCATTCTGACTCTCCATTAGTCTGTAAGTTCAGAAGTTCAATCTTCCTGTAAATCACTGTTCTATTTTTGTGTCAAGGAGACATGTTATCTCTGCACCACTAGCTGTTCTTGCAAGTTGTTGTTTGTCCTTCCATCTAAGGAGGGAAGGGGGGGATATCATGAGATACACATGAATTAGATTTAAATGAGGGAGGGTTATATACAATGTCACCTGCCTCACTTTCCCCTCCAGAACCATCTGCGTCCGGTGGCAAGATATAGATCAGGAAGACTGGATATGGCCCTGAATGCAAATTGGACTTTTTAAGCTAAGGTCAAGTATACAAGTAGACACAGCCCATCAGCTTTCTCTGGCAACAAGGAAGAAAATCTTATCCATTTCACCAATAAAAACCAGATGACTTAATCCTATGGCCTGCCTTTGTGCTGTTCTCTTTTTATCCACTTTCCATAAACTATAAGAAGTCTTGTAAACACCCCATTTTGGTGTCTTTTGGCTTTTTGAAGAGCTAAAGACCCCTTTTATTGGTCACAATAGCTTTACCAATAAATTGAACCTTGAAACTTTGTTGCTTCAGTTTACCTTAATTTTAATAGGCTACAACTGTGAAATTGTAGTCTGTGTTGTATTTCAACTATCTTTGATGGAGAAGCTTATTATATATTATTTTCAGATCTTTTTATTTTTTCCTGTTTGTTGTCTTTCTTCCATGTTCATCCTCAAATGCCCCCAAGGTGACTTTGCCTGGTTAGATAACTTGCAAAGATTTCTTTAATTCTTTTATTATCCACTGCTTCTCTGTGCTTTAGGAGATGATATTGTTGATATCACTCTTCAGTAAGATTTTATAACTGACTTAAAGCCCAATGGGGTGTTGCCTTTGGCAACCTTCTCTTTCCATTTGGCAAGTAAGATAGATGTTTGATGACTAAGGTACTTTGGGGACTCATTTGGTCTCTTTGCTGTGAAAATTAATACAATTTACATTGATTAAACTTGTAGATAAAATTATAATAGAACATAATTTCTGTTCTTCATTTCTGATTTTTCACATTTAATGTTGTAATTGTATTTCAGATCTTTTCCTCACTGTAATAATTTTTCCATTTTTACTAATCTTAATATTTTGCTCTGGCAGACTGGTCATGGGCAGCCAATTCAGGGATAACTCCCACATAAGTTATGAGTCTTTTCCTGTTTCTTAAAATAGAATCCATTGTATTCTTTAGTATATCATTTGCTGTTTGCCATGTCCAATTCCTATCAATTGTATTCTTGAAGAAAATGTTCAAGATATAAAGATGCAATCTCTAAATCATTGCCTCTATTTTTCCTTCTTTCTAAACCAAACCTTCCCATATGTTTCTCTCTACCCCCACTTTTCCCCACTTCCTTGCTGAAGTTATCCAGTTCCATATTGTATGGAGGATCTTAAGGTCTTTGCAGAATTTCTCTATTACATCATTTCAAGCAACCCATGTTACAATTTCCTTCATGGTGGTCTTTTTACAAATATTTATCATTAGGACTACAATATATGATAACCAAATAGCCACAAAAGTATTGATAGTTGCCTTTAGCCATGTGGTAAAACTTTACCTGTCAACTTTTTAGCTTCTCCAAGGAGAACTCATGAGTCATACTTGGATTAACTGAAACTTCCTTCTTTTAAAAAATACTGTATTCCATATTTTATAAAGAACAGTGGGCCATTTAAAATTTTTTCTTTTGTTTTATGTTTCCACAGCCAAAATCTCATTAGCAGGTGGCCCAGCTCTTGGCACTTAATTGAGTTGGTTTTGGTTTATAGAACTGGTCTATTGCCTATGCCATTTAAAAACTTTTTCCAGCACGGTAGAACATTCCAGGGTTTATGCTCTACTGACATAACCCAACATCACCTCCAGGGTGAGTCATTGGAGTAGGAACTTGTGGAGGAGTACAATCTTTAAATGTCTCTTTTAAAGATCAGGAAAAGTGTTTGGGAGCTAGTTGGGGAGATTAGTTTTTTTTTGTAATGGCAAAAGTTCAATTTGAAATTTAAAAAATAACACAAGATGGAAAATTTGAAAAATAATACAAGATGAAAACTCAAGAGATGTCATAAAGCAGTGTTCTGAATGGGGATCTGTCTCCTTAAGGAAAGTATGAAACATGGTTAAAATAATTTGATATTTTCAGTATGAGATATAAATAACTACATTTTTTCAATTAAAAGTTAAAGTCAACAAAAGTGAGTCTGTCTGTGAATTAACTCCAACTGCTAATTAGTGTTTCTATATGCAGGCAGTGGGGACCTAATTCACCTTTCCTGACCTTCCCTCTGTATCACTGATGGCTCTGTGCCTCTCTTAGGGCAACCATCTCTTCTTTCCTCCCTTAGTAATGGGATGACAGTGGACAGCTAGTTGGATAGAGTGGGTAGAAGACTGGGACTGGAGTCAGGAACATTCATATTCTTGAGTTCAAATCTGACTTTGGAAACTTACTAGCTGTAGGATCCTAGGCAAGTCAGTGGATGCTGTTTGCCCCAATTTCCTTATCTATAAAATGAACTGGAGAAGGCAATAGTAAATCATGACAGTATCTTTACCAAGAAAACCTCAAATGGAGTCACAAAGTATCAGATATTACTAGAAATGACTGAACAACAGCCACAAAAAAGTGGGAGAAAGGCTAGGATTCTCCACCAGAGGAAGCAAGTCAGTACCATCCCATGCTAATTGACTACACCCTACTAGCTCAGCCTTGAAGCAGGTGTAGTCAGAACCTATGTGGATCTCTTTGGACTTGGGGACTCTTGGCTTTGCTTCCTAGGTCCAATTCCTGGGCTTCCCATATCTCCAAAATGAAAGAGATTCTTGAAGAGAGCCAAGGGGATAGGCTGGGAAGAGTTTTTGGATGGGTGAGGAGCTAGACAGTAAACTGTCTAATCAAAAGAATCAAAAATATCCAATGGAGCCTGCAAGATCCAAAATTAGTAAGAAAATTTAATTAATTAATAAGAGAAAAGCTACTAGCTGCTCCAAATTATGGTGATAACCCAATTCTTCCCCCCATCTCTGGTCCAAAGTACTTTTGCATCTTTATGTGAAAGTATAAAGATTGTTGGAGAGAAGCACCTGTATCCCTCAGTTGTGCCTTTAAGGAGCTAACATAATACAGTAGAAAGAGTAGATTTGGGATTCAGTTCTGATTGAACTGGGGGATCTGCCACTTACTGTTATAGTAAACTTGGATAGATTACTTAAACTCTCTGGATTTCAGGTTCCCAATTGTAATACGACCTTCCATCTCTAATTCTATGATTGCATTATTCTATGAAAGTAAATGCAGCATAGTGATTATTTACCTTAAATTTTTGTGTTAATTTTATTGGATGCTTAAGATTAGTTTGTGTGTTATTATATGGTTATAGCAAATTCTCTTATCTGAATAAAATTGATTTTGAAAAGTATAGAGAACAATAAATTTTTAAAAATTGGTTTTCCATGTAATTGGGGGGAAAGGGATATGCCCACCAAGAGAAAAAAAACAAAAGTATAGAGAATAGTGGTTGAGAAACATCAAGTTGAGAAACCATTGTCATAAACCAATGAATGATTTCATCAGATGAATGGAAGACAAAAATAAGTACTGATTTCAGAAGAGAATGATTCCTAGCTTTTAAGAGATGGAAAAGTGGGAACTTGTTGAAAGGTTTGTCCAGGTAGAAAGGATGCTAAGTGTTAAGTTAGTGTATTGAATAAGCTAATGATAGAGACTAAAGAAAGATAACTGTTAGACTAGTTGAGCTGGAGCAAAGGGTCCGTGAGGGAAAATACTGGAAAATAAGGTAGAAAAGACTGATTGTGACCAGGAATTATAGAAGGCCTTATATGTAAGAGTAAAGAGTCTAAAGCCTAAAAGCAATGGGAAGACATTGAAAATTTTTCAGCAGGAAGTGACATAATGAAAAGATATTATATATAAATTAACCCATCAGTGATGTGTAGGAAGAATCATTGGTGACATTTAACAGAGTGCAAATAGCATATTGGGGAAGAAATCATAGTCACAGAATCTCAGAAATCGTCTAGTCTAATATATACACAAACATGAATCCTTTCTCTGTTATCCTTAAAGAGATGTTCATATGGGTTCTAATGGAAGATTTCTAGTGATAAAGAATTTAATGCCTCCTGAAGCATGCCATTCGCTCTTGAATACTTTTAATTGTTAGATAAACTTTGACTCTGAAACTTTCACTCATAAGTTCTGGTTCTTCATTCTCTGAATATCCCCTTTCCCCAAAAAGAGTCTGATTCTATGTAACAACCATTTTCCCCTTCCCATCATCCAAGCCTTTGCTTTTCCATGGTAAATATCTTCCTTTCCTTAAATAGCCATAATACATTATAGTTACAAGTCATCTTCTTTGTCCTTGTCTTCTTTTTTTTAATTAATAACTTTGCTAAAATAGGGTCTCCATATCTAGCAAAAGTAATCATAATATTCAATGAAAAAATGGACATTCAGCAAACTTACAGATTTTCAAGACTTTGTCTCAACCAAACCTGAACTCAATAGAAAATATAACATATAAGAAACCAACATCAATGATTAATTTTAAGGGATTCAATTATGACAAATTCATTTTTTTTAACATGGAAATGTATGTCATACGTTTCAGATTGACATCAGTAATTGGGTAGCTCAAAAAAAAGACTGGGACAGAGTTGAGTATGATCTGACTCTAAAAAGCAAAATTTACTTGGAAAAGGTAAAAATAATAATTATGCTATAAAACGAGCTGCTGAGGACGTACGGACACAGAGGCATTAGAGAAGGGAGGAGGGTTGGTAGTTCTGAAACCCACTCACATCAGAAATGGATTAAAAGGGAACAATACATATACCATGAAGGTGATAGCAACCTCCAAGAAAAGCAGGATTTGTCTAGCAATTTTATCATTGCTTGCTTAAATTCAGTTATACTTTGTCTACAAAAGGTCCTTAACTTATTGATCCTATAACTTTATAAAACAGAATGTATTTTAGTATTTTGCAAAGAATTAAAGACAAGATCTTAAAAAAGTTTGAAGAATCTACGTCCCTCTTAATTGAAAATTGGAATTATATTTGCCCACCTTCTATCTTAGACATTTTTCCTATTATTTACAGTTTTTCAAAGTTTACTAAAAGTATTTCATCAATCTTTTTTTTTTTTTAAATTTTAAGCACAGAAATGTTTTATTTTGGATTTTTCTCATTATTAGTGATTTGGAACATTTTTTCATATGGCTAATAGTTTGGATTTCTTCCCTTAAGAACTGCATATTCACACCTTTTGACAATTTGTCATGGCTCAATGACATTCTTATCATTTTACTAATCCTCTTTATGTTATAATTTTTACTTAAAGTGTTAATAAAACTTATAGAAATATTTTTATATATTTTGGAAATGAAACTTTTATTAGACACTACAAAGATTTTTGTAAATTATTTAACTATTTTCCTTCTAATATTATCTGCATTGGATATTTTTGGGCAAAAAAGTTTTAGTTTAATATAACAAAAATTAACTCTTTAATCTTCTGTGATTCTTCCTATTTCTTATTTGATCATGAATTCTTCCCCATTTATAGATCTGAAAAATGATTTTCCTTGCTATTCTAATGGAACTTTTATATTTAGATTATGTATGATTTGAAATTATCTTGATATATGATGGAAAATGTTGACCTACAATTTCTATCATACTCCTATATAGTTTTCATAGCAATGTTGATTAAATAGTAAGCCCTTGCCCTAGGAATTGGGGTCTTTAGTTTTATTGAACACTAGGTTACCAGGTTATTTGCTTCAGTGTGTTATGCACTTGGACTTGGGTTTTTTTTTTCTTTTTTTTCTGACAAACCTCTCTATTTTGTAACTAATACTGAATTGTTTTGTTAATTTATGCTTTGTATGGATTGTGATCTGGTATGGCTCTATACTCTTATTTCCCATTTTAAAAATTAGTTCCTTTCAGATTCTTGATCTTTTGTGGTTTTCCAAATGGTTTTGTTATTTTTTCTAGTTCTATAAAGTAATCTTTTTGTATTGTGATTTGTATGGCACTGAATAAACAAATTAATTTATGTTATATTGTAATTTTTTAATTAATATTGTGTTGGCCTAGCATTGAACAATTAATATTTTCTAATTATACAAACATCTCTTTAAAAAGATCATCTTTGTAAAAAATATTTTAAAGTTATATTCCTCTGTATCTTTGTAGAAAGACTCTCAAGTGTGTGTGTTTTTTTAAAATTCTGAAGTTATCATGAATAAAATTTACTTTTCTGTCTCTTCTTGTGTGTGTGTGTGTGTGTGTGTGTTTTTGGTAATATATAAACATGCTCATTATTTAGGTGGTTTTGTTTTTAATATTATTTTCTGAAGCTGTTAATTTTTTCATATAATTTTTTGTCTAGCTCTCTAGGGTTCTCTAAATATGCCATTATATCATCTGCAAAAAGTGACAATTTTGACTCTTCTTTGCCAGTTATTTTGCCACTTCCTTTTTTCTTATTGATGTAGTCAATATTTCTAATACTATATGAAAATCATGGTGGAAAAGGACACCCTCACTTTAACTTTCAATGTTATTGGAAAGCTCTTTAGTTTATGTCTATCACAAATAATTCCCGTTTGTGGTTTTAAACAGTTGCTACTTACCATCTTAAAGAAAGGTTCACATTTTCTTCCATTTTCACGTTGTTGTTTTTACAAGAAATACGTGAAGTATTTTATCAAATATTTTTTCTATATTTATTAGTAATCACATAGTTTTGTTGTTCTTGTTCTTCATATAGTAAACTATATTGATGGTTTTCATAATATTGAACTAGCCCTAAATTCCTAATATAAACTGGTAATAGATTATATTTTTTGGTGTATTGTCTCTTTACTAATATTTTATTTAGAACTTTTATATTAATATTCATTAGAGATGTTAGTCTTTAGATCTCTTTCTCTATTTTTGCTCTCCACAACTTAGGTATAAAGACCATATTTTTATTATAGGAGAAATTTGGTAGTAGCCTTTCTTTTTTATTTTTGCAAATATTTTATATAATATTAGAATTAATTAATGCTTCATAGAATTTGCCTCTAAATTCATTTTGTTTTTTGTGGATTTATCTATAGCTTGTTCAACCCCCACCCCAAAACACACCTAAATTTGGGTTTTAAAAATTCTTTATGTTTTATTTTTGTTAATTTCAATGGGGTTAATTTTTTTTAGTAAATATTAATTTCATTTAAGTTGCAAATCTTATTGGTATATAGTTGGATAAAATAATTTTTAATAATTTATTCTTCAGGTGTTGTGAATTCTCTTTGAATTTTGGTATTGGCAATTGTTTGCCCTTTTCTTTTTAAAATTGAATTAGCTAATAGTCTTAACTAATTTTTTTTTGTACTTTTGTTTTTTTTTTATTTTTCATTAAAGCTTTTTATTTTCCAAAACATATGTGTACAAAATTCTCCAACATTAGCCCTTGCAAAATCTTGTGTTCAAATTGCCCCTCCTTCCCCCACGACCTCCCCTAAATAGCAAGTAGTCCAATAGACATTAAACATGGCAAAATATACGTTAAACCTAATATGTGCATATTTATACATTTATAAAATTATCGTTTATGTGCATACTCTTTTGTAGCTGCTGAGAAATCCTGTCCATTTCTAATTGTAGCTCCAGCATGTTTGAATTGTCTTGTGGTTTGCTTCTTTTTTTTTTTTATTGAAGCTTTTAATTTGTATAACATATATATGGGTAGTTCCCCAACGTTGATCTTTACAAAGCTTTCCATTACAAATTTTACACCCAGTCCCCTCCACTCCCCTAGATGGCAGGAAGTCCACTACATGCTAATAATGTTGAAAT